>CP049705.1:6357158-6435192 GCA_004148225.2 Heterodera glycines | reverse complement strand
TTTGAGCAAAGTATAAGGAAGAAGCTTTGGCTGTAATTAAAAAGCCGTAAAATTATCTTACAATTTAAGGGAGATGGCTAATGTGCTCCAATATCTCAGTCTGGTGCACTTTTTGGGTGAAAACAATCGTCTCCCCAGAGGTCATGGGGAGACTCTCTCGGGGCTAACACTTTGTCAAACTCTTAAAAAGAATCTTTACATATATATATATATATATTATATACAGAGTTCGGCAAACAAAATATATAATATTGTTGCAGAAAAGATAGTTTATTTTTCAAATGTTACATTCTTTTGGCCCATCCGTACCATTCTTTCATCGGTCACCAATTCTGCTGACCTTCGGTTCGCACCTGCAAAATCTCCACGGGTCTTCTGTGGCCGCAATTTCAATCTCTCCCCCCCCCCATCCCTTTTCACTGCTTTTCTCTTTTCATCTATTCATTCATCCCTGGTAAATTCGTTTTCTCCCCTTTCATTCGCCGCACAATGACAGACGAAAGGTATGAGCAAAACATTGGGGGCAAAGGGAATGGAAAATGAGAGAATTAATTGAGGAAATGTCAATACATAAAAACATTCGTTAGGAAGGGATAAAAATGTTTACCACAAAAATAGCTTCAAAAATTGGAATGACAAAACAAAAAACGGTTAATATTTAAGTGCAAAATGCCCATTGCCCAATTAAATCCGTATTTTATGTGTGAGCAATTAAATGCCGAATTTCTCCGTGCTTTTCTCCACTATCATTTGTGCGATTGCCATTGAACTCGTCGCCCCGGGGCTCGGAGCTAAAGAATAATTTAATTTTCGTGTGACAAATTTATTAAATGTTCGACCGTTTCTGACGTGAAGCATTCTTTTGGCCAAGGGTCCTTCTCCGCTGTCAAACACAAAGTCGTCCACCAAATTCCCCTCGGCATCCATCGCCTGCGCTCGAATCCCCGCCAATCCCCTGGCGAAATGCCAAAACAATTCAAATTGTTTCGGTTGTCTCACCTCTCCACGTCTTCCGGCCTCAGTTCGGGAACGTATCTCTGAAGGAGTTTGACCTGGGCGGAGACGAACATCGACCGATACAATTCGCCAATCCCCGCTGCCCAATGTCGGCCCATCATCTTCCACATTCCCCTTTTTAGTCCGATCGGAGGGAATTAAACGATTCCTCGACACCAACCGAAATGAAATCGCATCGGCAAAGTCTTTGAATGAGAATTCGCTTTTGCCATATGCTTCTCTGCCAAATGCCAATACGGCGTTGGGGCCGAGAAGAACTTCGCCGTGAATTGTGGGAGTGAAATGGACGCCGAGGAAGGGAAAGCGCGGGTCGGGGACCTTTGGGAGTGGGCTAACAAAAAACATGCATTATTATTCACTTACGGGGTAAATGTTAGCGTTTTTGATCAAAAAGCGTCTTTCAGGCTTTAATTTGAGGTATTCGCCACGAAAAGGCACAATTTTTGGTAATTTTGGGCAGCCGGAGAGACGCGCGACTCTATCGGAGAAGAGACCGGCGCAAGTGATCAGAAATTTGGAGTCGATGATCTGACGATGAAATTAAAGGGAGCTCGAAAAACGAGGAATTCACTTGGGCGCCGTTGGGGGCACCGATCAGTCGCAAGGGATGGGCGGAGTCATCCGAAGGGCCAATGCCCTCGAGGGACCAATCGCAAAAGACAGTCCCACCCATTCTCTGGAAGTCTCTTAAAGACACCAATCAGTAAATGGCGAAGTGATCGAAGCAAACTCGGCGAATTTGCTGGTGACCATCGTCCAATCAACAATTCCCGTGTACGGCGACCAAATTGCCTTTCGACCCTTAGATGCCAAATTGTTCCAAATTTGGCCAAATTGGCATTACTAACGCGACAGTGCGGCTCAATTTGACGGATGCCATCCTCGCCAATCATTTCGATGCTTTTGCATTGGTTTTGTTTGGCACGGTCGAACAATGCCTTTGGCAATTAATTTGCTTAAAATTCTTCTTCTCCTCCCTTTTTCCCACTTCCAAACGGCGAATTTCCGCCTCGTCAAGGGCCACAATGAGTTTCCCACATTTTTTGTGGGCGATTTCATTGTCCTCCAAGTATTTGTAGGCCAAATCGATCCCTCAAAAAAGTAAAAAATCGCACTGAAAAAGTCGGAACGAACCGCTGACGCAAAGTTTGGCCTTCAAACTGCCCGGGGCATAATAAATTCCTAAGTTTTAAGTTCAAAAGTTTGACGCTTTGTGTTACTACCGGCATGAAGCACTCCGCTGTTATGGCCACTCTGATGGGAAGCTGAAATTGGCATTGGTAAAGCAAAAAATGGGGGAGGGGGACGGACGGACCGAGGCGACTCTCTTTCTCCAGAAGAACGACGCTCAGATTGGGCTTGACAATTTTGAGCTGACGGGCTGAAATTGTCTACGGACTTTTTGGGGAAAACAGAGAAAAGCGAAGCCAAAGGAAACGAATTGCAAACCGACGGCACAGCCGACAATTCCGCCACCGACGATGGCAACGTCAAACAATCGGCGGATGGCACTCCGATGCATTTAAATTCTTCCAAAATTTAAAAATATTTTATTTTGCAGAATTTACATAATATTTTGACCAGACAGACATTCGAACAGAAACCCATTCAAAGGTATTAAAAATGAACTCAAACAAATGACTGAAAATCATTCATTTGCCATCGCTTCGGTCACTTTCTCCGCTTTCGATTTGCCATTCCTTCGTCCTTCTTCAATTTCGTGCTGTTTTTGTTCCGCAAGCCGAACAATTTCGAACATTGGCTTCTCCTCCAAATCCATTGCATTAAGCTCACCCTAAAAGGCGATTTGTTTTGGCAATTTGAAAATGGAAATTTACAAATTGCAAAAAAAAACAATAATATTTGTTCATGCAAACATCTATTATTCCGTCAAAATTTAATATTTTTTAAACTAAATTTAGGCATTTTTTGGCATCGTTTTGCCCCGCCATTTTCATCCTCCCATTTTCCCCATTGGCATACCTTTTCAAAATGCAAATGGCCAATTTCCCCCAAATGATCCGCCAATTTGTTCAGTCGATTCGTCAAAGTGCTCATTTTTTCGATTTTTTGCAGGTCGAATTTCGCTTCGACACTTTCGTAAGTCTGTAACTTTTTCCTTTCTTTTTTCCTTTTCTTTTTCTAACTTTGTGATTCGTTCTGAGTAATCCTTCGAACTCTTTGAAGCGTTTGTTGTGGACAAAAGCTTCTTCGAAAGAGTGAATCTCAGCCCGGACGAATTGCGAATGAGAGAAGAGATGGGACGAAGGCAAAGGAATTGTCCGCTCAATTTCATCGATTGACATCGAATTGAATTGAAAGGATGGAAAAGGGAAAACGATGACAGCTGAAAGAAAACGATGAATAATGAACGAAAATATTTTCATAAATTCCTTTTAAATTTTAAAATTTAGAAACTAAAATTTGAAAAATTAAATTTAAAAAAATGTTAAAAGTAATCAACAAAAAGAGAAAATTTGGCGCTACTGTAAAAGTGGCCGTTTTTGAAAATTTTTTCAAAAGGGGGGACCCTTTTGTTTTGCAAAATTTTTTTTGTGATAGTCATAAAAATTTATTCTCTGGGGTTTTTGGGGTCCCCGATCACGAAGCCGGTAATACTGACTTTTACTGGTCCCATAAAAAAAAGAATAAAAAGGCTGTTTTTCTACGGTTCTTCTTTCCACCCGGGGGTTATCGGGGCCGCTGATCACGAATATGACATCCATTTCGACCAATTCTAAACCCGGACCCGAATTCGAACAGAAAATCGAAAGTTCAAATTTTCGAAATTTGGATTTATGTTTCGAAAATGGTTTAAATGCACGGAAACAAACCGAAAGCCATCATTCCTGTAATAAAAAGTCATGTAAGCATTTTAAGACGAAAAATTCGTAATTCGTAAAAATGTCAAGTTTCGATTTTTTGTTCGAGTTCGGGTCAGAGTTTGGGAGTTGGTCGAAATAGATGACATATTCGTGATTAGCGACCCCGATAACTCCACAAAACATATTTTATGCCTATAATTCTAAAAAATGAAAAAAAACTTGAAGAAAAGGTAATAGTTAAGATGGTAGCCCCCCATTTTTTGGCGGAAATTTTCAAAATTTAAAATTCGTTCAAAACAAGTTTCTAGGTGTTTTCGAGGTCGTTGATCACGATTCTGACATCCATTCCGCCCAATTTCAAACCCCGAACCCGAATTCGAACATTTTTTAAATTTCTAATTTCAATAAAAAAATTTTTTGAGTTTTTTACGTCAGCAACATTTTATTGGCATGGGTAAAACTCAGATACATGCGACCAAAAATTGAAAAACACATTCTCGCGTTCACCAAAACGCTGACGCCACACAAACTCTGGAAAGTAAGTATCATATGTGTCGGTCTTATTTCCAAATTGTTGCTTGAAATTCCGTTTGTTTTTTCAACGAAAATCCACGGAGTTCTTCTAGCGCAGCCATTTAATGTGACAAAGGAAATTGGGCGAAAAAGTCAAAAAAAAATTTTTATTGAAAATTAGAAATTTAAAAAATGTTCGAATTCGGGTTCGGGGTTCGAAATTGGGCGGAATGGATGTCAGAATCGTGATCAGCGACCTCGAAAACACCTAGAAACTTGTTTTGAACGAATTTTAAATTTTGAAAATTTCCGCCAAAAAATGGGGGGCTACCATCTTAACTATTACCGAAGAAAATCAAAGACTTGACAAAAAAATCAAAGATTAGATGATGTCATATGACAATTATGATATCATATTCGTGATCAGCGGCCTCGATAACCCTCGAATAGAACGAATAATCGTAAAAGGCCGTCTTTTTATTTCCTTTTTTTATGGGACCAGTAAAAGTCAGTATTACCCACGAAGCCTTCAATTATTTTGAGCAATTCCGATTTCCTAATCTAAATTTGAACAAAAAATCATAATTTTAAAAATTCAAAATTTCGATTTTTATTCGAGTTCGGGTTAGGGATTAGAAATTAGTCAAAATACATGTCAGATTCGTGATTAGCGACCTTTAAAACCCCGGATAAAAAATTATCATGGTTTTTTATCCTAAAAAAATTTTGCAAAACAAAAGGGTCCCCCCTTTTGTTTCAAAAAGACCCACTTTTAATATAGCGCCGAAAAAATCATTTGAAATTACGATTAATGACAATAATAAATCAACGCGTTCAGTTCGGCCGTCACGATTTGGCCCCAGCATGCTTTTCCACTATAACTTTTTTCTTTGTCATCCAAATCAAACATTGTTGGTATCATTCGAAGCTCTTCACATGCTCTATTAGCCTTTACAAAAAGCGAAGATTTTCAAGC
This sequence comes from Heterodera glycines, assembly GCA_004148225.2. Lineage (NCBI taxonomy): Eukaryota > Metazoa > Nematoda > Chromadorea > Rhabditida > Heteroderidae > Heterodera > Heterodera glycines. Next base: position 6,429,861 of record CP049705.1, on the reverse strand, counting down.
CTGAAAAAATTTTTATTAACAAAAACTTCAAAATTTCGAGTTTCTTCGCAAATTTCATGTATAACTTTTTTGTTAATTGTCTAATCGCAAAGCAATAACTTCTTCTAAACACATTAAGCGTTTGAATGATACCAAAAATGTTGGATTTGGATGACAAGGAAAAAAGTTATAGAAAGTTATAGTGGAAAAACATGCTGGGGCCGAATCGCGACGGGCGAATCGTGAGGGCCGAACTGATGTAAACCGATCTGATATGGTTTTTATTGTATGTATAAAATAAATTTTGACATTTATTTGCGCGCCAATGATTCGTCAACTCAGCCAAAAATTATTTGGATTGAATTTTTTATCTTTTACAATTGTCTCTTTCCCCTATTTTTACAATTTTAAATGTTTCTTTTTAATTTGGTTTTTTTCTTTTCTCCCCTTTCCTCTCTTTCTCTTCTCCTCTCTCCGTTCTCCCTTCTCTCTCACGCCCCATTCGCTCCTCCGTCCGCGCTGATCACTTGTCCGCTGATGAAACTTGCCCGGGAAGGGCTGGCCAAGAATAGTGCCACTTGGCCAATCTCTTCCAGAGTGCCGGGCCGACGGAGGGCATTCACTGCAGAGGAACCCAACTGAGGATTAAGCGGACAATTTGTAAAATGGCAACACAATACCCAAAATTAATTAATTAGCAATTTTATCGAATCAACAAAATTTCCCTCCAAATTTATCTTTTCTTTTTGTTTTTTTGTCCTTTTACTTACGTTCTGTTGTTCATCTTTGTTTTTCGCTCGTCTAGAGCGAAAATCAGCTCGAACGATTCCCACACTTTATGACAATTAAAGGCACATATTGATCACTTCAAATGCCGTTTTTCTCTCTTTACTTTATGCCATTGATGCGAATTCCCTTTGGGCCGAACATTTGCGCCGAATTGGCCACCCATCCGGCGAGGGCTGAAAAAATAGCACTAACACTAAGCAAGTTTAATTACTATTTTCTGGACCCGATCTCGAAATGGCGTGCCATTGGGCTGCCATCGCCGTTTCTGGCAAAGTGCCGCTGATCGCCACGATGCTCCCTCAGTTCTTGCCAATGGTTTGACCAGCAATGAGCTCAGATAGACCAACCTGAATTTTTAAATCCCCCAACAAAAATGCCAATGCCAACATCGCATTGTGCCACCGAACAGCTGATCAGCGGCAGAACGTTCTGTTGAGTCACTGATCAGGCCGACGCTCACCTTCAAAGTCGTTTCTTTATTGTTGGCATTCCGTTTAAATGCCATTTTTAAATTTGCACAATTAATGCGTCGATTTTGCCGAAGCGTTGCAGCGCCCGTTCCACCAATTCCATGGCTTTCCCAGCCAAAAAGTCCCGGTTTTTCAACCCAAAAAATCCAGGGTTTTCAACTCAAAAAGTCCCGGTTTTGCCTAAATTTATGTCCCGTGACACTCTAGTTTTTTGTATAAAATATTGTAATTCTAACAACATAATTCAAAAAATTTCACCAGTGACAATTATCACTTTGCCCACAAATTCGCCCCGAAAATTCGCTGAATTTTTTTTGCAGTGCCGGCGATCGCTTCGGCGACGCATTGGCACCAATCGGAGAATCGGCGACCAAAGAATTGGGAGACGAATTGCCATTGATGGCCGAACCATTGCTGTGGTTGGTGGAGTTGTTGTGCTGGTTGTTCAGCAACATTTTGTCAAAATTTGAGTAAAAATAAAATTAAATTAAAAAAGGGCAAAGGATTTGTTTTTGAAAAACCTCAAAAATAATTTAAAAAATAATTTTGAAACTAAAATTAAATAAATAAAATTTAAGCAGTTTTATATTCATCGAAAAATATGTGTATCTGTCGGAACCGCTCAGTTCGGCCCCCACGGTTCGGCCCCAGCATGCCTGAGAACGGCGGAGACAAAGCGCAACCATTGCATGGACAGCATAAACAAAACGCAGGCAAACAGAAAACATTGGCCCAAAACTGAACAAATGGATTAAGTTGGCCATACACAAAGCAGTGAAAGTGGAGGAGACGGGGGACAAATTCAAGAGAGAATTGGAATGGATGAGAAGACATTTGGATCAGGAACGCGAAACACCTCGTCCGAGTGTGTGGCCCATACGAAACGGGGAAATGACACCTTCACTAGAACAAAAAACAAATCATTAAATTGCAAAGAAATAAAATTTAATATTGTATGCAAGTCCCATTCCCATTTTCACAAACCTCCAAAAAAATTATTGAAAATTCCACTTGTTCGTTTGTTCGGGATGGAAGGGTGAGGGGGAGGGTCTGTCGGGACAATTTTACGCCGGGAGGGTCGGTCGTTGCCGCTTCTTAGGAAATGCCGTGTCGGGGACAATGTCGCGGGAGTGAGGCCCGTGTGCCGTGTTTGGGAAGGGGCGGGTCGTTGCCATTTCGATGGAAATGCCGCGTCAGTGTGGTCCGGTTTTCGGGCGCCGAATGACCAAAGGTCAGTCCCCGTTTTGGTGGGAAAAGAAAAACACTGCTCAAAACCCCGTTATGAGGACATTTTAGAAATTTCCAAAATTGCACAAATTGGTGACAAAAAATTTGAAAGGAGGGTCGACCCCCAACGGCACTTATCTGATCAAAGTCCATTTCATCAGGTGCTATTAATTCTGCTTTTGAATATTTCGCCAAAGAAAATAAACTCCACCTTAACTCCAATGAACAAAGGGAGCTCCACTTTGACGAGAAAGCCCTCGGGCAAACGGCTTTTGCAAATTCCGCGCAGCTTGGAAATTCGTGGCAGCAGCGGTTCAAACATTCGCAGCATGTCCTGATTAATTTAAAATTATTATTGCCCATTCAACAAAGAACAATAGGAGCCAATCATAAACAAAATTTTAAAAACGAATTTTATAACCCCGGTCGTAAGCCTTTTTATAATTATATTAAAGAAACTATTACAAGGGCGACGGAGAAGCGCAGTGGGAAGGACGTGCTCTGCAAAAAAAGTTCTTATCAAAAGCCCTATTTGAATGAGAAAGCACGAAACCATTGCAACAATCCCTTCGAATTTTTTGGCCGTTGTTGATGCCTTGAATGGCTTGCCCAGTCCATCTTTGCCCTAAAAATTGCTGTAAAGTATAATTGGCAATATCGAAAAATTCATATTACTGTTAAATATCAGGAACTGTCTCCGACAGAAATTAAAACAAAAAAATAATAACAAAAAAAAATATATAAAATAACAAAATCAAAACAAAATTCTTTTTACACATTTTTTGGTCGGGGATTAGCCCAATTGTCCCACTTTTCACATAAATAAATATTTGTTGCTAATCCGTGGGCTCTGCCCACCATTTCCCCCTTTTTTCATTAATCCCCACAGGCATTTTGGTGACTTGTACTGATAAATCGGGAGTGGTTTGGCGTTCTTGGTCCGGCTCATCGCCCCCCCACGGCCCAATGGTGCCCAACTCTCGCCGGTGCCCGTCCATCTGTTGCCCGTTGCTCCTCCCAACACTGTCGCCCACCCACCGCTTGGCCCCACCAATCACCACTGCCCGCCCACCAACAATCACCCGAACACTGTGGACCCGCCCATCCCGTTTGGCCGTATAAAAAGAATGAAGGATGCTCGACAATTACCCTTACTCTTCTGGGCGATAACTTTTCTCGCCTTTTTCTCGATTTCGCCATTTTTGCTCTACCTACTCGCCATCAATCTTGGCTTTCCCCTTTTTGCTCTTGCCCTTTGCTTTACCTTTCTCACTTTGGCTTTACCATTTTCGCCTTGCTTATCCATTTCACTTTTGCCTTCGCTTTAAAAATAAAAACAAAAAAAAACCTTTTCTCTTTTGGCTTTACATTAAATTTCTCCGCGTTTTTGGCCCCTGATCATTTCTGGGGCTTTTCTCATTTTTGTGCCCTTTTGACCATTGCGTGGGCATTCCCCCGTTTTTGGCCCTTTTCATCACCGGCTACTCCTGCCCGTGGTGCCTATTTTGCCTTTGCTTTAGCCATTGCCCGGCCATTTTGTCGCCGCTTTGGTCCTCGTTCGTTTCCTTTGCCTTTGGCCAGCATTCCACTGACTCAGGCCCCTTTGTCCCTTTTCTGCCCCCCTTTTTTTTCCTGTGTTTACCACAGTTTGATTAAGAGTCTGGTGCTCTTACCAGACTGAGGTCTAACCGGGCCCTTTTTTCGGGCTAAACTTGTAAAACAAACGGGACTAAGTACTGTAAAGGGGCAAAACCGTCACTCCTTTTTTACTCAACTTTTTCGCTTTATCTTTCTTTCTCTCAACTATGTCGGCCATAATCCGGCAGCAACTCCGCGCTCTTTTGACCGCCATTTCTTCTGACTCATTACAGGGGGCCGATTCCGATTTATTGCCAAACGACCCCACTTCTCTGGAGTCCATTAGCCTTACCGCCGAGAAGCTCTCGCGGAAACTAAGCAAGGCCCAAGCCCTCCTGAAAGATTGGACGATTATCCTTTCCTCGTCGAGTAAAGAAGTCAGAGAGCAGGAAAATGCTTTGTTTGACGCTTTTTCGGTGGGTGGGCTTACTCCGGGTGAAATCCTCTCCGACGGGGATGAAGTTCTGACCAAATTGGAAATAAAAATAGATGGGATCCGGGCCATGACATCCAGGGTCCCACCCTCCCAATCTCCGGCCCCTCCCACCCAAATTCGGCCCCAAATTAATTTGCCATCACTCCAGTTACCGGACTTTGATGGAAATGAGACTAATTGGCCCTCTTTTTGGGCGGCTTTCGCTCACACCATTCACGATAATATGTCGCTTACCGGCTCTCAAAAGCTCACTTATCTGGTCGGTCGTCTCCGGGGTAGCGCCCGGACCTTAGTCGACGGGTTCGACCTAACTGATCATAACTACCCGATCGTTATTGACCTCTTAAAGAGTCGGTTCGGGGATGATGCCAAGCGAGCGGATCGACTTCGCAGTGAGCTTTTCCACCTAGCAAAACCCACGGCCCATTCCTCCAAATGAACGAAATTCGACAATTGAAGAAGTGCTATGAGAAGAAAGCCATGGAAATGATGGGAAGCAGCGAAAGTCATAAAAAGTTTTTCGCAGCGGAAATGGAAGAATTGGAATTCCGATGGCAAAGACTGTGTACGAAAAGCAAATGGATAAAGAAAGGTGGAGAAGAGGAGACGGAAAAACACTGGGAAATGATTTAATTTCTCTTGTACTTCCTCCAGAGAGAGGGACTAAACAATGCAAATGCTGAAGAGGGCATCAGAGAAAAAGAGGAGGGTCGAGAAACACGGGGCGCGGGGGACGAATTGTGCCAAAAAGTGCAGACAATGATCGAGGACTTCGAAGAAGCGGCTCAGCAGTTGGACTTCCAGAAGCACCCTCTGCACAGTGTGGAGGAATGGGAGCAGAGATTGTCGGTCGGTTTCCGAATCATTCACTGATCTGTCGATGACAAATTGACCACTTCAAAGGGTTTGAATCAATTTGTGACTACGCGGAAGTTGAGTTTTGACGAGTTAATCGCAGTGGGCAAAAAGTTGGCCGAAAGTGGCCCAATGGAATTGGAAGTGTCCGCGGCATTGGCCGAGTTGGACGGACTGATTGAACTTGTTCACCAAGTTGACGAGCAAATTGAGGCTCAGGAGAACCGCCTATTTTCCATCAAAAAGCAACTCGCAAAAATGGACGAACAGGCGAAATTGGTCGGCGAGAGAATGCGAACGTTGGAAAAACGGGCTGAAAGAATGGGCGGAAAGGGCACGGCTGACCCAACTCTCTATTTCTTAACGATTTATATGCTTTTATGAATTTTTGTAGCCAATCATCCGCAAATTAACATAACAAAAACAATTATGAACAACGACATGGCCTACCCTCCTCCGCAATATATCCCTCTTTATCCCCTCTCCGGTGCACCAAATTATGTTATGGCTCGTCCGCTCGCCGATGGAAATTTCATGGCGCCCATCCAGGCCCCAGTGGTCCGTGATGCAACGACGCAGCAACAGCGCCTGGGACCGCCACACACAACGTCAACGGCTCCACCGGCGGCACCTTAAATTTTGTCTAATCCCTTAAATTAGTCTGATCCCTTAAATTTTGTCTAATCCCTTAAATTAGTCTGATCCCTTAAATTTTGTCTAATCCCTTAAATTAGTCTGTAAGTCGACGTCTTTTAGGAAATGTGAATCGTTCTCTACTGGAGCTGGTCCAAGTCGCCCATTCGCAACGAATTGTTTTGGAGCGTTTGTTAATGACGGCTTCCATCAACCAGATGAGCAGCCGCGGTGGTGATGGTAGACGAGGGAATGGGCGGTACCGAAAGAAGGCCAAGGGCTCGGGCAATTCCTTCCCGAGCCAAAAGCAGGGAACATTTGTCTAATCCCTTAAATTAGTCTAATCCCTTAAATTAATCTGATCCCTTAAATTTTGTCTAATCCCTTAAATTAGTCTGATCCCTTAAATTAGTCTGATCCCTTAAATTTTGTCTAATCCCTTAAATTAGTCTGATCCCTTAAATTTTGTCTAATCCCTTAAATAGTCTAATCCCTTAAATTAATCTGATCCCTTAAATTTTGTCTAATCCCTTAAATTAGTCTGATCCCTTAAATTAGTCTGATCCCTTAAATTTTGTCTGATCCCTTAAATTAGTCTGATCCCTTAAATTTTGTCTAATTCCTTAAATTAGTCTGATCCCTTAAATTTTGTCTAATCCCTTAAATTAGTCTGATCCCTTAAATTTTGTTTTTTTCATTAATCCCCACAGGCATTTTGGTGACTTGTACTGATAAATCGGGAAGTGGTTTGGCGTTCTTGGTCCGGCTCATCGCCCCCCCACGGCCCAATGGTGCCCAACTCTCGCCGGTGCCCGTCCATCTGTTGCCCGTTGCTCCTCCCAACACTGTCGCCCACCCACCGCTTGGCCCCACCAATCACCACTGCCCGCCCACCAACAATCACCCAAACACTGTGGACCCGCCCATCCCGTTTGGCCGTATAAAAAAAATGAAGGATGCTTTTTGTCTAACTTACTCTTCTGGGCGATAACTTTTCTCGCCTTTTTCTCGATTTCGCCATTTTTGCTCTACCTACTCGCCATCAATCTTGGCTTTCCCCTTTTGCTCTTGCCCTTTGCTTTACCTTTCTCACTTTGGCTTTACCATTTTCACCTTGCTTATCCATTTCAATTTTGCCTTCGCTTTAAAAATAAAAACAAAAAAAAACCTTTTCTCTTTTGGCTTTGCATTAAATTTTTCCGCGTTTTGGCCCCTGATCATTTCTGGGGCATTTCTCATTTTTTGTGCCCTTTTGACCATTGCGTGGGCATTCCCCCGTTTTTGGCCCTTTTCATCACCGGCTATTAAATTAGTCTGACTATTTTGCCTTTGCTTTAGCCATTGCCCGGCCATTTTGTCGCCGCTTTGGTCCTCGTTCGTTTCCTTTGCCTTTGGCCAGCATTCCACTGACTCAGGCCCCTTTGTCCCTTTTCTGAATTTTGTCTAATCCCTTAAATTAGTCTGATCCCTTAAATTAGTCTGATCCCTTAAATTTTGTCTGATCCCTTAAATTAGTCTGATCCCTTAAATTTTGTCTAATTCCTTAAATTAGTCTGATCCCTTAAATTTTGTCTAATCCCTTAAATTAGTCTGATCCCTTAAATTTTGTCTAATCCCTTAAATTAGTCTGATCCCTTAAATTTTGTCTAATCCCTTAAATTAGTCTAATCCCTTAAATTAATCTGATCCCTTAAATTTTGTCTAATCCCTTAAATTAGTCTAATCCCTTAAATTAATCTGATCCCTTAAATTTTGTCTAATCCCTTAAATTAGTCTGATCCCTTAAATTAGTCTGATCCCTTAAATTTTGTCTAATCCCTTAAATTAGTCTGATCCCTTAAATTTTGTCTAATCCCTTAAATTAGTCTGATCCCTTAAATTTTGTCTAATCCCTTAAATTAGTCTGATCCCTTAAATTTTGTCTAATCCCTTAAATTAGTCTAATACCTTAAATTAATCTGATCCCTTAAATTTTGTCTAATCCCTTAAATTAGTCTGATCCCTTAAATTAGTCTGATCCCTTAAATTTTGTCTAATCCCTTAAATTAGTCTGATCCCTTAAATTAGTCTGATCCCTTAAATTTTGTCTGATCCCTTAAATTTTGTCTGATCCCTTAAATTTGGTCTAATCCCTTAAATTAGTCTGATCCCTTAAATTAGTCTGATCCCTTAAATTTTGTCTGATCCCTTAAATTTTGTCTGATCCCTTAAATTTGGTCTGGTCCCTTAAATTTTGTCTAATCCCTTAAATTAGTCTGATCCCTTAAATTTTGTCTAATCCCTTAAATTTTGTCTGATCCCTTAAATTTTGTCTGATCCCTTAAATTTTGTCTAATCCCTTAAATTAGTCTGATCCCTTAAATTTTGTCTAATCCCTTAAATTAGTCTGATCCCTTAAATTTCGTCTGATCCCTTAAATTTTGTCTGATCCCTTAAATTTTGTCTAATCCCTTAAATTTTGTCTAATCCCTTAAATTAGTCTGATCCCTTAAATTAGTCTGATCCCTTAAATTTTGTCTGATCCCTTAAATTTTGTCTGATCCCTTAAATTTTGTCTAATCCCTTAAATTAGTCTGATCCCTTAAATTTTGTCTAATCCCTTAAATTAGTCTGATCCCTTAAATTTTGTCTAATCCCTTAAATTAGTCTGATCCCTTAAATTAGTCTGATCCCTTAAATTTTGTCTGATCCCTTAAATTTTGTCTAATCCCTTAAATTAGTCTGATCCCTTAAATTAGTCTGATCCCTTAAATTTTGTCTGATCCCTTAAATTTTGTCTAATCCCTTAAATTAGTCTGATCCCTTAAATTAGTCTGATCCCTTAAATTTTGTCTAATCCCTTAAATAGTCTGATCCCTTAAATTAGTCTGATCCCTTAAATTTTGTCTGATCCCTTAAATTTTGTCTAATCCCTTAAATTAGTCTGATCCCTTAAATTTTGTCTAATCCCTTAAATTAGTCTGATCCCTTAAATTTTGTCTAATCCCTTAAATTAGTCTGATCCCTTAAATTAGTCTGATCCTTAAATTTTGTCTGATCCCTTAAATTTTGTCTAATCCCTTAAATAGTCTGATCCCTTAAATTAGTCTGATCCCTTAAATTTTGTCTGATCCCTTAAATTTTGTCTAATCCCTTAAATTAGTCTGATCCCTTAAATTTGTCTAATCCCTTAAATTAGTATTTCGGTTTCTCACCCTCAGACATTGGATTGCTATTAATTCTGCTTTTGAATATTTCGCCAAAGAAAGACATTTAAATTGACTATAATTTGTCTGCTTTTGAATTAAATAAAAAACGAGCGGTTGGGCGCCGCTTCGCGGCGCCAACCACTCTTTTAATACAATTTTATTTTTTCGCTTTGGATTTAGTTTCAGCATAAAGCTTACTAACGATACCCGCGGCGAGAACGCACCAAAGCATTGGGTACCAAAGGAGCTGGGGAGTTAAATGATAGTTAAAGGGACAACTTATGTCCCGCCCTATCATACGCTGCACTCTCCCCGTTAATGCAGCGATTAACTTACCTTTATTTGCTCCTTTAAAAACATAAAAATATTTAAATTTATAAAAATCGAAATTTATATTAAAGTTTCCAGCCATACGATATTCTTTGCTTTTTTTTCATTATTTTCATTGGAATATTTGATTTTAATTCGTTCCCAGCTCCGTGTTCTTGATAAAGCCACATACAATTGGCCATGAGCGAAAACATCTCGTGTTAGGTCAACACCAATTTTCTCAAAAGTTTGTCCTTGTGCACTATTAATTGTCATACAAAAAGCTAATTTTAATGGATATTGATGTCGTTTAAGTACATACGGAATTTTTTTATCTTCTATTAAACTTATTCTAGGGATAAAATCAATTTCTCCGATTCTGTCTCCTGTTAAGATCATAACTCTTAATACGTTTTTTTCGATATCAAGAATTTGTAAACGTGTTCCATTACATAATCCCATATTTACGTTTAAATTTCTTATTAATTTTGTAACACAATTAGTTTTGAGTTTAAGTTCATGATCAGGAAGACTATTTGTCTCTCTTCTTGTTTTCCACCATAATCTTCTATTGTTTCTAAATCAATTTCATCCAAAACTAAAACATTATCAATCTTTCTTTTTTTAATACATTCTTTCAAATTAAGTCTTTCAATGCTTTCATTTGAGGTTGATAATTCATTATAAATTTCAGTGTTATCAAGGTTTACAGACCGCTTTTTCTGGGAGCTTAGAACCCATTCAATCTTGTTCAATCCGCTTTTTACTGGGAGCTTTGAACCCATTTGATCAATTTCTTTTTTATTTTGTTGTTCTGTAGAAGAACTTGCATTTGCATTGATAGGCTGAAAACTTTGTTTTTTTCGTACCATTGATTAGGTTATTAATCTAAAAAATATATATATAAAGGCTTAAGAATGAAGAAATTAAAAAAAATTTTAAAAAATAAAATTTTTCCTATCGAATTTAAATTTGAAACGTTGTTGCATTTTAAATGGGGTGTGTCTTCAAACAGAAATTATCAAAAACAAATGGTTTCATTAATGAAATTAGTTCTTTATTTTAATTTTGGAAATTCAATTCATTAATGAGTTATTAAAAAAAGCCTTAAATTTTGTCTGATCCCTTAAATTTTGTCTATCCTTAAATTAGTCTGATCCCTTAAATTTTGTCTAATCCCTTAAATTAGTCTGAATCCCTTAAATTTGTCTGATCCCTTAAATTTTGTCTAATCCCTTAAATTAGTCTGAATCCCTTAAATTAGTCTGATCCCTTAAATTTTGTCTGATCCCTTAAATTTTAGATCAGCCTCTTTTAACTTTAATGTAACAAAACAATAAATGAAAACAATTTTTCTTCTTTTTTGAATTTCATAATACATAGAAGAAAGAAATAAACAATTTCTATGTATGTCCTTTTTTCATAATAGTGCTTTCTTTTTCTTTTTCTCTAATTTCTCTTATAACAAAACGCCAAATGCCAATTTAATTGAGGGGGCGGAGCTTGCTCTCATTTAATACACTTAGGGGATTTTTTTATTATTTTTGCTTTCTTTTGGATGCTGATATTGGTCCTTCAATTTTAGATATAAGTAAACTTATCCACCTAATTCGATGTCGCCAAATGAGGTGGCTTCATTCAGAGCGTTCCATCCACCATTGTTTTTTGCCCTCACTTTTGCCCCTTTTTCCAACAGCATTTTATGTGAGTGAAGAATGGAGCATTGTCGAAATAGGCAGTGAGTCTAATCCCTTAAATTAGTCTGATCCCTTAAATTTTGTCTATCCCTTAAATTAGTCTGATCCCTTAAATTTTGTCTAATCCCTTAAATTAGTCTGATCCCTTAAATTAGTCTGATCCCTTAAATTTTGTCTGATCCCTTAAATTTTGTCTAATCCCTTAAATTAGTCTGATCCCTTAAATTAGTCTGATCCCTTAAATTTTGTCTGATCCCTTAAATTTTGTCTAATCCCTTAAATTAGTCTGATCCCTTAAATTAGTCTGATCCCTTAAAAGCTTTTTGAGGCCGCTGACCATACATATGAATATGGTATTCATTTTTGCCTATTTCGAATCCCGGACCCAAATTCGAACAATTTTTCGAAAATTAAATTTCTTAAAAATTTGCTTTTTGTATAAAATTGATTAAAACTATCATCAAATAAGCATTTAAAATTTGTGAGTTTTAGAAATGAAACACCGAATTAAAAACACTTTTCCCGGCGCACATTTGTTGGAGTGATATTCCAAGCATGATTCGTTAATGTAAAATAAAACACCCAAAATATGTATGTGCTTATAATTACCAACCCTACTATATAATACAGTCTGTACTTTCAAAAATTTCGAAAAACACGGGAATTGGTGCAAATACATTCCTCATAAAACTTTCTTCATGTTTAGCGCCAATTGGGTGACGAGCGAATATGCCGTTCCGGCGAATTTAGTTTCCAAGAGTTCATCAGTCTGATTTGATCACCAAAAATAACAACCTGATCAGATAAAAAAACGCTATACGTTTTATACTCATGCTATGATCAGCCTCAGTTTTTCCTTCGAATTTACTGACTTTTTTCAATTTTTTGTCGTTTTGGTGATTTTATGCCTTTTTCACCCTTTTCGTACCTATTTTAGGTGACAATGGTACTTTTCTGTTTTGTGACCCCCCTGAAATTTTCAAACAAAAAGACTTTCTAGGGTAATTTGTGGCGCTGATCACGAATATGACCTTTATTTTACAAAATTCCGAACCCCGAACCCGAAATCGAACAAAAATTCGAAATTCATAATCAGGTCGCTATTTTTCGTGATCAAATCAGACTGCTGAAAGCTTAGAAACTAAATCTTGGAAACTAAATTCACCGAATTGACCTATTCGCATTCCATGCTTTGACAGCGACCGATCAGGGCACGAGTTTATAAAATGTACGGCGCTTTTAAATCTGATCAGTTTGTTAAGAAACGAGAATTTTGAAAATTCAAGACTAGGTTGGGGATTCGGGAACCTGATCTATGCCGGATTTCCAGATTAAATCCTATTTTCCTGGTCCGGATGCGCTTTTCAAAGTGTCCGGGCCAGGCAGGACCATGACCCCGGCAAAACCCTGACAGAACCCGAACCCATTATTCCGCGGTTTCTATGAATTTTGACTGGAGGGATTTATTGGCAAATGAATAAATTTCAATAAATTAGGGCCAAAATTGAAAAAAGAGGAAGAATTAAAATTAACACGCATTTTGGAACTCCTTTCCGAGTGCCTTTGTTTGTTTGTGTGTGGCTTTTTTGGTGATTATTTATTTGCGAATGGCAGTGACAGGCGAAGGCGGCGGAGGGACGGACTTTTGTTCGGACTGATCGGCCGGTGATCGAAGCACCCAAATAAAACGCAGAGAAGAAAGAATGAACAACTGATAAAACAAAGAAATGCTGATTTGTTTCTGTATTTTTACAGTAATACATTGGAAAAAAAGCATTTGTACAATAATTAATTAAGAATTGATTCCCTTAAATTTTGTCTAATCCCTTAAATTAGTCTGATCCCTTAAATTTGTCTGATCCCTTAAATTAGTCTAATCCCTTAAATTAATCTGATCCCTTAAATTTTGTCTAATCCCTTAAATTAGTCTATCCCTTAAATTAATTGATCCCTTAAATTTTGTCTAATCCCTTAAATTAGTCTGATCCCTTAAATTTCTGATCCCTTAAATTTTGTCTAATCCCTTAAATTAGTCTGTTGGCCAATCTCTTCCAGAGTGCCGGGCCGACGGAGGGCATTCACTGCAGAGGAACCCAACTGAGGATTAAGCGGACAATTTGTAAAATGGCAACACAATACCCAAAATTAATTAATTAGCAATTTTATCGAATCAACAAAATTTCCCTCCAAATTTATCTTTTCTTTTTGTTTTTTTGTCCTTTTACTTACGTTCTGTTGTTCATCTTTGTTTTTCGCTCGTCTAGAGCGAAAATCAGCTCGAACGATTCCCACACTTTATGACAATTAAAGGCACATATTGATCACTTCAAATGCCGTTTTTCTCTCTTTACTTTATGCCATTGATGCGAATTCCCTTTGGGCCGAACATTTGCGCCGAATTGGCCACCCATCCGGCGAGGGCTGAAAAAATAGCACTAACACTAAGCAAGTTTAATTACTATTTTCTGGACCCGATCTCGAAATGGCGTGCCATTGGGCTGCCATCGCCGTTTCTGGCAAAGTGCCGCTGATCGCCACGATGCTCCCTCAGTTCTTGCCAATGGTTTGACCAGCAATGAGCTCAGATAGACCAACCTGAATTTTTAAATCCCCCAACAAAAATGCCAATGCCAACATCGCATTGTGCCACCGAACAGCTGATCAGCGGCAGAACGTTCTGTTGAGTCACTGATCAGGCCGACGCTCACCTTCAAAGTCGTTTCTTTATTGTTGGCATTCCGTTTAAATGCCATTTTTAAATTTGCACAATTAATGCGTCGATTTTGCCGAAGCGTTGCAGCGCCCGTTCCACCAATTCCATGGCTTTCCCAGCCAAAAAGTCCCGGTTTTTCAACCCAAAAAATCCAGGGTTTTCAACTCAAAAAGTCCCGGTTGTCTAATCCCTTAAATTAGTCTGATCCCTTAAATTTTGTCTAATCCCTTAAATTTTGTCTGATCCCTTAAATTTTGTCTAATCCCTTAAATTAGTCTGATCCCTTAAATTTTGTCTAATCCCTTAAATTAGTCTGATCCCTTAAATTAGTCTGATCCCTTAAATTTTGTCTGATCCCTTAAATTTGTCTGTCCCTTAAATTAGTCTGATCCCTTAAATTAGTCTGATCCCTTAAATTTTGTCTGAATCCCTTAAATTAGTCTGATCCCTTAAATTTTGTCTGATCCCTTAAATTTGTCTGATCCCTTAAAAAATTAAAAAAGGGCAAAGGATTTGTTTTTGAAAAACCTCAAAAATAATTTAAAAAATAATTTTGAAACTAAAATTAAATAAATAAAATTTAAGCAGTTTTATATTCATCGAAAAATATGTGTATCTGTCGGAACCGCTCAGTTCGGCCCCCACGGTTCGGCCCCAGCATGCTTTTCCACTATAGTTTTTTTTTATTTGTTATCAAAATCCATCAATCTTGGTATCATTCGAAAGCTCAAAATTTCTAACTGCCAAACGCTCGGTTCTTATCCCTTTTGTGACCCCCCCCCCCCTGAAATTTTTTTTAATAATTTTTTCTAGGGTATTTTTATGCGCTGAACACGAATATGACGTTCAGGAACGCGAAACACCTCGTCCGAGTGTGTGGCCCATACGAAACGGGGAAATGACACCTTCACTAGAACAAAAAACAAATCATTAAATTGCAAAGAAATAAAATTTAATATTGTATGCAAGTCCCATTCCCATTTTCACAAACCTCCAAAAAAATTATTGAAAATTCCACTTGTTCGTTTGTTCGGGATGGAAGGGTGAGGGGGAGGGTCTGTCGGGACAATTTTACGCCGGGAGGGTCGGTCGTTGCCGCTTCTTAGGAAATGCCGTGTCGGGGACAATGTCGCGGGAGTGAGGCCCGTGTGCCGTGTTTGGGAAGGGGCGGGTCGTTGCCATTTCGATGGAAATGCCGCGTCAGTGTGGTCCGGTTTTCGGGCGCCGAATGACCAAAGGTCAGTCCCCGTTTTGGTGGGAAAAGAAAAACACTGCTCAAAACCCCGTTATGAGGACATTTTAGAAATTTCCAAAATTGCACAAATTGGTGACAAAAAATTTGAAAGGAGGGTCGACCCCCAACGGCACTTATCTGATCAAAGTCCATTTCATCAGGTGCTATTAATTCTGCTTTTGAATATTTCGCCAAAGAAAATAAACTCCACCTTAACTCCAATGAACAAAGGGAGCTCCACTTTGACGAGAAAGCCCTCGGGCAAACGGCTTTTGCAAATTCCGCGCAGCTTGGAAATTCGTGGCAGCAGCGGTTCAAACATTCGCAGCATGTCCTGATTAATTTAAAATTATTATTGCCCATTCAACAAAGAACAATAGGAGCCAATCATAAACAAAATTAAAAAAACGAATTTTATAACCCCGGTCGTAAGCCTTTTTATAATTATATTAAAGAAACTATTACAAGGACGACGGAGAAGCGCAGTGGGAAGGACGTGCTCTGCAAAAAAAAGTTCTTATCAAAAGCCCTATTTGAATGAGAAAGCACGAAACCATTGCAACAATCCCTTCGAATTTTTTGCCCGTTGTTGATGCCTTGAATGGCTTGCCCAGTCCATCTTTGCCCTAAAAATTGCTGTAAAGTATAATTGGCAATATCGAAAAATTCATATTACTGTTAAATATCAGGAACTGTCTCCGACAGAAATTAAAACAAAAAAATAATAACAAAAAAAAATATATAAAATAACAAAATCAAAACAAAATTCTTTTTACACATTTTTTGGTCGGGGATTAGCCCAATTGTCCCACTTTTTCACATAAATAAATATTTGTTGCTAATCCGTGGGCTCTGCCCACCATTTCCCCCTTTTTTTTCATTAATCCCCACAGGCATTTTGGTGACTTGTACTGATAAATCGGGAAGTGGTTTGGCGTTCTTGGTCCTGCTCATCGCCCCCCCCACGGCCCAATGGTGCCCAACTCTCGCCGTTGCCCGTCCATCTGTTGCCCGTTGCTCCTCCCAACACTGTCGCCCACCCACCGCTTGGCCCCACCAATCACCACTGCCCGCCCACCAACAATCACCCGAACACTGTGGACCCGCCCATCCCGTTTGGCCGTATAAAAAGAATGAAGGATGCTCGACAATTACCTTACTCTTCTGGGCGATTACTTTTCTCGCCTTTTTCTCGGTTTCGCCCTTTTTGCTCTACCTACTCGCCAGCAATCTTGGCTTTCCCCTTTTGCTCTTGCCCTTTGCTTTACCTTTCTCACTTTGGCTTTACCATTTTCACCTTGCTTATCCATTTCAATTTTGCCTTCGCTTTAAAAATAAAAACAAAAAAAAAAACCTTTTCTCTTTTGGCTTTGCATTAAATTTTTCCGCGTTTTTGGCCCCTGATCATTTCTGGGGCATTTCTCATTTTTTGTGCCCTTTTGACCATTGCGTGGGCATTCCCCCGTTTTTGGCCCTTTTCATCACCGGCTACTCCTGCCCGTGGTGCCTATTTTGCCTTTGCTTTAGCCATTGCCCGGCCATTTTGTCGCCGCTTTGGTCCTCGTTCGTTTCCGTTGCCTTTGGCCAGCATTCCACTGACTCAGGCCCCTTTGTCCCTTTTCTGGCCCCCCTTTTTTTTCCCTGTGTTTACCACAGTTTGATTAAGAGTCTGGTGCTCTTACCAGACTGAGGTCTAACCGGGCCCTTTTTTCGGGCTAAACTTGTAAAACAAACGGGACTAAGTACTGTAAAGGGGCAAAACCGTCACTCCTTTTTTACTCAACTTTTTCGCTTTATCTTTCTTTCTCTCAACTATGTCGGCCATAATCCGGCAGCAACTCCGCGCTCTTTTGACCGCCATTTCTTCTGACTCATTACAGGGGGCCGATTCCGATTTATTGCCAAACGACCCCACTTCTCTGGAGTCCATTAGCCTTACCGCCGAGAAGCTCTCGCGGAAACTAAGCAAGGCCCAAGCCCTCCTGAAAGATTGGACGATTATCCTTTCCTCGTCGAGTAAAGAAGTCAGAGAGCAGGAAAATGCTTTGTTTGACGCTTTTTCGGTGGGTGGGCTTACTCCGGGTGAAATCCTCTCCGACGGGGATGAAGTTCTGACCAAATTGGAAATAAAAATAGATGGGATCCGGGCCATGACATCCAGGGTCCCACCCTCCCAATCTCCGGCCCCTCCCACCCAAATTCGGCCCCAAATTAATTTGCCATCACTCCAGTTACCGGACTTTGATGGAAATGAGACTAATTGGCCCTCTTTTTGGGCGGCTTTCGCTCACACCATTCACGATAATATGTCGCTTACCGGCTCTCAAAAGCTCACTTATCTGGTCGGTCGTCTCCGGGGTAGCGCCCGGACCTTAGTCGACGGGTTCGACCTAACTGATCATAACTACCCGATCGTTATTGACCTCTTAAAGAGTCGGTTCGGGGATGATGCCAAGCGAGCGGATCGACTTCGCAGTGAGCTTTTCCACCTAGCAAAACCCACGGCCCATTCCTCATCCCTAAGGGCTTTTTCCGAAAATGTGGACAGAATTTGCCGTCAATTGGAAAGTTTGGGCACCAATTTAGATGACAATCCCTTTCTAACGGTAGCAATTAAAGAGAAATTGCCTACAGAGGTTAAGGCCCAATTGTTTGACAAAGAAATGGAAGCTGGGGGGAATTGGTCCTCAAAACAGTGGAGGGAAAGGTTGGCAAAGGTTGTAAGGCTGAAAGAAGCCGTACATGCCCCCTGGGAAACTTCCCAAAGCCCGGCCCACCCCCAATTTCCCAAGCCTCCGCCGCGCACAACTGAACCCATTCGGCGCGCTTTTCCCGTGGTTGCCGAAACCCGAAAAAGAAATGGCAAACCCGACTGCTCACTGTGTTTAAAAGATGGGCACAGACCATCAAATTGTCTGACTTATCGCACAGTTGAGCAACGGAAGGCGCGACTAATCGCCCAAGGGCGATGTTGTTTGTGCGCTCGCGAAGGCCATCACACGGACGCCTGCTCAGTGGCGGCCAATTGCTTCCGGTGCGGGGAACGGCATCATGTTTTGGTCTGCCCAGGGCCAGAGAGAACACCGGCAAGGGGCAGTAATTCAGTGCCATTGGGCCCCCGTTCCCAAAATGAAGCACAGGGCACTCGGAGAAGGGACACTTTCCCTCAATTTGCCTCTCCAATCGCCGCCTCACAAAGTGACCAGGCGGGGTCCCAACAAATCTCATCGGCAGTCGCCAAAAAGGGCAAATTTCCTCCGGCCTCTGAGTTAAACCCCGAGGGGCGGAACCGACCGACAGCATATTTAATGATAAAGGAAATTCCGGTTTTCAACAATAACGGGCCAACCCCGGTTTCGGCCCCAATCTTTTTTGACCCCGGGTCCCAGCCTGGTTTTATTGCTACAGACCTCGTTTCTCAGGTCGGCCCTAACTGTGTGGGAAACGAAAATATGGCCGTCCAGGGTTTTATTGGGAATTCCCCAACAGAAATGGTCAGATTCGCTTCTCCCCGGTTTTCCGTGCGTCTTAAAAGAAAGGACGGCGGATGGGAAACAGTTGAACTCAACCAAACCGATAAAATTGTCCCACCCGTGGAATTCCTGAGGGAAATGGAATGGAATCCGCCGGAGGCGCCAAAAATGGGGGTGTTTACGAAGGAGCCTAAAATTCTGTTGGGTGTAAGGGAATTTTGGAAATTCTTTTTGGGGAAAAGGGAGATTCTCCCGGGTTTGTTCCGAATCGAAACGGTTTTCGGTCCCATTTTTGGGGGAGAGGTGGACCATTTCTTTATAAAGTCCCTCCCATCTCCCACCGTAAGTCTCCCACTTCTCTGTGGAGCTACGGTAAAGGCAGCTAAACCGGACGAGTTGGTCAAACAGCTTTGGAGTTTGGAAGCCATCGGAATCCGGGACCCTCTGGACCCAAATGACGACGCATTGGCCTCGGCTCTTTTCAATGATTCAGTGCAATTTAAGGGGGGCAGATACGAAGTGGGTTGGCCATGGCGCCCGGGAGGTAGAGACAGGCTGTCTAGCAATTTTTCTTTGGCTTTTTCCCGTCTGTCGGCTTTATCTCAAAGGCTCAGGGCTAATCCCGAATTAAGGGAAAAATACCAAGCGGTAATTACGGACCAAATTGAACGGGGAATAATCGAACCAGCGGTTCGGACAGGGGCAGGTGAGCATTTCATCCCGCATCATGCGGTCATTACCCCTAAAAAGCTGCGGGTTGTCTTCGATGCTTCTGCTCACGAAAAGGGAAAGGCATCGTTGAACGAATTGCTTCTTCCTGGCCCTAATTTAGTCCCGGAACTGGCGGGAATTCTGTTGCGATTCCGGGCCTCGGCGTACCCCGTCCTTGGGGACATCGAAAAGGCCTTTTTGGCCGTCGGTCTTCGGGAGGAAGACCGGGAAGTAGCCAAGTTCTTGTGGCCAAAAGACCCTTCCCAACCCCTAAACCCCGGGAATTTGGAAATTTACCGATTTAAGAGAATCGCGTTCGGCATCAATTCGTCGCCTTTTTTGCTCGCCTCCGTTCTTCGGCTTCATTTGTCATCCCTGGGAGACCCCCTGGGGATGGCTCGAAATTTTTACGTAGATAACTTGTTAATTTGTAGCGAGACGCCCAGCGAAGCGGCCGCCGCCATTCAAACTGCCCGTCGGACCATGGCCAATGCCGGAATGAACCTGCGCGAGTTCGTTGCAGCTGATCCCTTGATTTTGTCGGCACTTTCTCTCGATGATGTGTTGGTGGGCGACGTCCAAAAAGTCTTGGGAATTTCTTGGGACCTACCAAGGGAGAAGCTAATTTTTGGGTTCCCTAATTCGTGTGATTTCCCTCCAACTCGTCGAGGGGTGTTGAGTGCTGTGGCTTCACTCTTTGACCCATTAGGACTTTGCAGTCCGTGTCTGGTCAAAGCAAAGCTCTTTTTCCAATCCCTTTGGGACTTGGGAACCGGTTGGGATGAGCCAATTGGAGAGGCACAGAAAAAGACATGGGCCGTAATTACCTCCGAATGGGACGCACCCCCCTTGACTTTCGCTCGGTTGACCCCGTGTAGCCAAGCAGCTTTACAATTACACATTTTTTCGGATGCGGGTCCTAATTCCTTTGCCGCCGCCGTTTACCTACGCGCCGAGCGTAACGGTCGGGCCGAGGTTTCCCTCCTTTTTGCCAAATCTCGCCTACGGCCCAAAAAATTCAAAAATGACGGCCTAACCATCCCCCGTTTGGAACTGCTGGGATTGGTCGCCGCAATTCGGGCCAAAAATTTTGTGGCCGCCAATTTTGACCTGTCTTTTGAGAAAATAATTTTTTGGGCGGATTCCCAAATTGCCCTTTCTTGGTTGGCTAGCAATGCCCCCAACCCGTGTTTATAGCCAATCGGCTGGCAGAAATCAGGAGGGAGAAAAATGCCATTTTTAAATACGTCCGGTCCTGTGACAACCCGGCAGATTTGGGCACCAGGGGAGCATCCCCAAACGAACTAAGGGATCTTAGTCTTTGGCATTCTGGGCCTGGTTGGCTCAAAGGGCCTGAACAAAAATGGCCCAATGAATTTCGGGAGATTGTTTTTCCGCCGGATGTGCTTTCTGAGGAGGAAAATGGCCATCTCCCAGCGACCATCGCCTCGGTGGTGGAGTCACCGGCAGACCCGCCCTTACTAAACCCGCGGCGTTTTAATAGTTGGTCCAAACTGCTAACAACTACCACTTTTGTCCTTTTCTTCCTAGGCAAAATTCTTAAAGCCGAAAGTCTTAATAAGTTGCCATTTCTGCGTAAATTTGAGGGGGTAGAACCATTATCCCGGAAGGCCAAAAAGGAGGCAAAAAATTGGCTCTTAAAAAGGGAGCAGAAAAAAATTGCCCAAGGCGATGGCACTATTTTGGATGCTGACGGAATGGTCCGCCTCAAAACACGGCTCGCCCACTCCGACCAATCAATTGACTTTATAAACCCCATAATTCTTCCCAGGGATTCGTGGGTCACTCGCTTACTCGTTTTGGCATTCCACAGCTCATTAGCTCATGCTGGGGTGGACTTTACTCTATCTAAATTTCTGGGTGAATTTTGGTGTCCGAGAGCCAGGCGTTTGGTAAAAACCGTACTGCGGGATTGTGTCATTTGTAAAAAAGACAAGGCAGTAAAATTCGCCCTCCCGCCAATGCCTCCCCTCCCCTCGGCACGCACCATTCCCAGCCCCCCATTCACTTTCGTCGGACTTGACTACTTGGGCCCAACTCTTTTCAAAACCCCTGAAGGGCCAAAAAAGGCATGGGTTTTGCTTCTAACATGCCTAAGCTGTCGAGCGGTGCACCTGGAAATTGTGGACTCTCTCAGCGCCTCTGACTTTATCGCGGCATTCCGCCGTTTTGTCGCCCGTCGGGGCACTCCAAAAAGAATATGGTCGGACCACGGGACCCAATTAGTCCTGGGGAGGCAACTTTTAATGATTTATTATGATTTTCCTGTGGAATGGAAGCTCATCCCCCCACAGAGCCCCTGGGCAGGGGGAGTTTACGAACGGATGGTAGGACTTGTGAAAACCGCCTTCCGCCGGTGTTTGGGAAGGGCAACCCCGGGCTGGACACACTTACAAACACTAACATGTGAAATTGAAGCAGTATTAAATAATCGCCCAATTACTTTTGTCTCGGATGAGAAGGATGGACCGTTACCCCTTCGCCCCGTAGACTTTTTGTCCCCTCATTCACGGAATACCGTAGTCGAACCGGAGGAACCGGACCAACCATTTCTGCCCTCCTCCATCGAAAAATTGGCTCACTTATGGTACATTACCAATGAGTCTCTGCGCCAATTTTGGCAAATGTGGCGGCGGGAGTATCTTTTGATTTTGAGGGGAAGAACCAAGGACACTCATGCAGGCCCTAGGCTTTTTGCTCCCGGCCCCCCGAAAATTGGGGACGTGGTCCTCGTGGAACAAGAAGAATTTCCACGAAACCATTGGCCATTGGGCCGAATTCTCGCCCTTTTTCCTCCAGAAAGGCCCCGCAGTGCAAAGGTGCTGATGGGAAGTGGAAGAGAATGGGAGCGTCCCATCAATCAATTAGTGCCTCTGGAGGGCACAGCAGAATGGGCACAGGCACCCGACCAGGACCCCCTCCCCATAAGCAATGACGGTGGCAGAGGTGTGAAATTAAGAGTGTTAAGGAGTCAAAGGAGAAGGGAAGGGGCAATGAATTTTAAGTGGGCGGACAGGCCGCCTCCCCCCGTTGAACTTCCCGTCGGTGCAGATAAAGGGATACGACTCGGGCTGAAATGGGCACTTCGCCCTCCCCTGGTCACAGTCCTAATCATGTTATTGGCCTTTGTCCATGAAGCGCATGCCGCGCCGCGCCCTCTTTCTTGTGACGAGCAAGGAATTTGGGTGTTTCTTAACCCTAAGGCCGAGAATTCGCTGGTCTGTTGTGAGGGGATCTGTAGCAGCAGGAGCCATTTAACCCCTTATTTGCTCCCCCTTCCCCCGGATTTGCTAGCCAGTGGTTTTGAATGCCACCTTTCGTACTCATTTTGGGGGAAAAAATTTCAACGCAGATTCAGTGCGACCCCGTGGAAGGGTGTAATCTCATTAAGTGCTATTTCTGTTGGGAGCGGGTCCTTAATCCCCATTGTTCACCCTTCCTCCTTGCCTTTGCCATTGGGACAATTGCTGGGGCAATTGGTGCCGTGATTTTCATATTTCTTTGTTTTTTGTGGACCGTCCAACGAAGTGCTGTGCGGGGTCGATGGACCGGGTTATTTTCAGGTATTTTTTGGAAAAACCGGCGCAGTCCCGAACCGACTGCCAAATGGAGGCGGAGTCGCGTCATAACTGAGGAAGGGTCAGACGAGGACGAAGTTCTATTTCAGCACGGGGACTTAGCGGGCGGGATCATCCAGCAGAGGGAAATAGGTCCGGCTGAAGAAAGGCCAACTCAGTCCCGGACTCAACGAGAACCCACTGCTCGGCCTAAACTCTTAACCCGCTTCGGATATGCACTTTCCCCTCCGTTACTCGGGCTGCTATTCGCCTTATTTTTTATCCCATGCATAAAAGCGGGACTGGAAGTTGTGTCCGTGTCAGCCGACACGGAAGAGTGCGTTGTCGATCACGGCCGCACTCAATGCCGTTTTGACAGTGTGACTTCACTTACACTGCTACCAGTCGGCCAAAAGGTGGAGCTTGTTTTTCACACCCCTCATTCCGTACCCATGGGCAGTTTATTTTTTATTTTAAAGGGCTTATCCCTCCAATGTGTAAAGGAAAGTAAACTTTGGACCCGCTCATACCGGGTTAACATATCCTCGATCCTACGCTGCCCTACAGCCGGGTCGTGCGCAGGCACATTTTGTTCTGAATTGGATCCCGAACAATCCGTCCCAGAATTATTAGAGGATTTTCCGGGTCTTAATTTCTGCCGGGAGGCGTCCGGTTTCATCCGCCAAGGCTGCTTATCTCCCGCATATGCGTGCCTCTTTTATCGGATTTACGCGGAACCAATGGCCCCATTCGTCTATGAGTTTTTTAAGTGCCCATCTTGGCAATTTCATTTACAGTTGGGTCTTATTTTGGACAGTGAAGGTTCGTCACGGGCCGAGGAAATAACGCTAAACCCGGGAATCACTCATCACTGGCCCTATGCTAATTTATCCATCACTTTCTCCCCAAGCGGCCTCCCACCATTACCACTTTTGGGGAATGTTTTTGTAACAAACCGTACTCATGCTGCGTTAGCCCCGGAACGGCCCACCCATCTTTGGTGTCCGACTGAGTTAGCCGCCTTTCACCTCAACTGCTCCCTCTTACCTGAGGCATGCCACTCATGTTACGTACACCATGAGTCGGCGGTGGTTAAGTGTTATTGCCCACGGCAATTTGACTTGGAGCGGGTCATGGGTGACCCCCTTCTGCGACTCCCGACCACACTTGGCCAGTTGCAGATCGGTTACAGAAATGGGCAATTGTGGGCTATATTTCCGTATTCCCCCATAAATTTAATCGTAAAAATGAGAAGGACCCGCTTAGCTGTCCAACATGCCCCTACGAGGTGCACCATTAACCCCGGCCGCCTTTTGGGTTGCCACAGCTGCAGAACCGGGGGGCGATTTAATTTCTCTTGTACTTCCTCCAGGGGGGAATCCTTTGCCAGCATTAATTGCGCCGACGGCACTATGTGGGTGACGCGCTGTACCCCTAAAGGTCATCCAGGCTCGGTGGTTTTGTCCTGGCCACATCCCGTGGTGAAAACACGGTGCCAGGCTGACTGTTTGGGGGAAAAGACCTATTTTGAGTTAAAGGGCACGCTGATTTTCCTTCTCGTTAGGGAAGATAAATATGCGCCTATCAGTTCGACTCATGGGGAAAAAGGGGTCATTACTGGCGGGGTGACTTTTCCGCAAATAAAGTTTGCCCTTTTTCAATCAGTGGGTACCATGCCCCAGGCAATATAGACGAGGGAATGGGCGGTACCGAAAGAAGGCCAAGGGCTCGGGCAATTCCTTCCCGAGCCAAAAGCAGGGAACAGTTGGGGGGGCCCGTCCCTCTCGTTTTCAGGAAGCGACGGAGAACCCCGGCCCAATAGGGCTTGTGGAAAAGCCCACCCTTGGGAATGGAAATGAGCCGGCCGTTGCTGCTGTTATCCCAGAATCGGATTCAAACGCCGCATCGTCTTTGGCTTCGTCGACTTGATGCACAT
This sequence comes from Heterodera glycines, assembly GCA_004148225.2. Taxonomy (NCBI): domain Eukaryota; kingdom Metazoa; phylum Nematoda; class Chromadorea; order Rhabditida; family Heteroderidae; genus Heterodera; species Heterodera glycines. The sequence continues at coordinate 6,404,995 of CP049705.1, read as the reverse complement.
CTGCACCGCAAGGGGGGCGGGGGAGACTGTCTCCGACAGAAATTAAAACAAAAAAATAATAACAAAAAAAAATATATAAAATAACAAAATCAAAACAAAATTCTTTTTACACATTTTTTGGTCGGGGATTAGCCCAATTGTCCCACTTTTTCACATAAATAAATATTTGTTGCTAATCCGTGGGCTCTGCCCACCATTTCCCCCTTTTTTTTCATTAATCCCCACAGGCATTTTGGTGACTTGTACTGATAAATCGGGAAGTGGTTTGGCGTTCTTGGTCCTGCTCATCGCCCCCCCACGGCCCAATGGTGCCCAACTCTCGCCGTTGCCCGTCCATCTGTTGCCCGTTGCTCCTCCCAACACTGTCGCCCACCCACCGCTTGGCCCCACCAATCACCACTGCCCGCCCACCAACAATCACCCGAACACTGTGGACCCGCCCATCCCGTTTGGCCGTATAAAAAGAATGAAGGATGCTCGACAATTACCTTACTCTTCTGGGCGATTACTTTTCTCGCCTTTTTCTCGGTTTCGCCCTTTTTGCTCTACCTACTCGCCAGCAATCTTGGCTTTCCCCTTTTGCTCTTGCCCTTTGCTTTACCTTTCTCACTTTGGCTTTACCATTTTCACCTTGCTTATCCATTTCAATTTTGCCTTCGCTTTAAAAATAAAAACAAAAAAAAACCTTTTCTCTTTTGGCTTTGCATTAAATTTTTCCGCGTTTTTGGCCCCTGATCATTTCTGGGGCATTTCTCATTTTTTGTGCCCTTTTGACCATTGCGTGGGCATTCCCCCGTTTTTGGCCCTTTTCATCACCGGCTACTCCTGCCCGTGGTGCCTATTTTGCCTTTGCTTTAGCCATTGCCCGGCCATTTTGTCGCCGCTTTGGTCCTCGTTCGTTTCCGTTGCCTTTGGCCAGCATTCCACTGACTCAGGCCCCTTTGTCCCTTTTCTGGCCCCCCTTTTTTTTCCCTGTGTTTACCACAGGAACCGAATTTTTAAGCACGGAAAAACAAAAAATAGCATAGGATTTCCATGATTTTGGTCTTTTTATGAGAATCATAGAGAGGAGGATTCTTTTTACAGACAAAAAACCAAATTTTTTTTTCGTCAAGAAATAAATATTAAGGGAAAATTAATCGATTCTTTGAAGTGTTTTTTTGGGATTTTGAAAGGGCGTATTTAGATACTTTTTTTTTAAAGTCAAATTTCTAATTGCCTGCTGCGCCAGCATAGCATTACATTAATTTATCGGTACTTTTCCGTTATGGTACACCCCTCGAAACTTTTTTAAAAATATTTTTCAGACCTATTTTAAGCGCTGAAAATGAATCCGGCATAGTTTTTTTGATACGACGTCAAATTTTACGTGGAAGTGATCTTTTGTCTTATCCGCAAAGTTGTGTATTTAAGCGAGCCATTCAATTGTTTATGCATCCAAAATAAATTTTTTTTTTCTTCATGTTTTTCACATAAAATTTCACGTATTACTTGTAAATGAAATAAAAAAAAACAATTCCGGATATGTTTTCAGCGCCTAAAATAGGTCTAGAAAAAAATATTAAAAAGAAAAATGCGGGGCGTGTACCATAACGGAAAAATACCATTTTATCACTTTAAATAAGACGAACCTTAATGTAGTGGTCCCAGTTGTGCTTTATTGGCCCATCAAGATTCGTCCGTGTGGTCGTCTCAAAGTGGAGACCCTTGTAGTTGTAAATGTGAGCCTCGTAGTTTCCAATTTTGTCCTGAAATCATATATTAAAAGATAATAAATTAAAATAATAAATTAAATACATTAATTTAACATATTAGTATTCAAATTTCTTAAAATTGACTAGATATGGTAAAATATCATTTTTGGTAAAAATCCGTTAACAAGTCGCAGTGTTTTTTGTTGATTTAATAGCTTTTAAAAATGATAACCGTTTTGTCACGATTCCATAGGGTCTTTGCCTTCGTGAACTCCAGTTGGTTGACATTCAAATTGTATTTGATTTGTTTTTCCGCCATAAGTTGTTGCGCAGTGGGTTCTTCCGCTCGAAAAACACAGAATTTCTGAGGAATATTGTATTTTAATTTTGTAAAAATTTATGCAGAAATTAACCTTACCGACATTGTCCAATAAAACGGTCTTCTCTTCACTGTTCAGGTCCAAAAGCAAAGACATGTCGCCCCGCTCCCTAGAATTTTGTGAATTGAAAAAGAATATTAAAATAAAATTTTTAACAGTACAAAGGGCCCCCAAATTAATTTGTAACCCAATCACTTTGCAATCCTCAAAAAAATGAAAGTCCACCTGACGAAAAAGTAAAGAAATTACCATCTAAATGAAGCGATGTCGAATTCTTTGAGCGCAAAATTGATGCGAATTTTGTTGGCTTTTTTGTGCACGGTGCAACGTCCTCATGGCGAAGTCGAGATGGCAGAGCTTGAAAAAAAAACATGTCAAAACTAGGTTTTATTTAAAGGAAAATATTACGGAGCAAGGTTGTCATTTCCTGTAAAAAAATTATAGATAATTAATAAAGACTAAAAATTTAACATTCATTTTTTTGTTTTTTAATTTAGAAATACCTTACAAACCTCAAAAAATAACCGAAAACCAATTGTTCGTTTGTTTGGGATGGGGGGGAGATGGGTCGGTGCCGCTTCGATGGATATTTTTTGCCGCAGAATAACCAAAGGTGGGGGGAAATTCTGACAAAGGCATTTCGGTTTCTCACCCTCAGACATTGGATTGCTATTAATTCTGCTTTTGAATATTTCGCCAAAGAAAGACATTTAAATTGACTATAATTTGTCTGCTTTTGAATTAAATAAAAAACGAGCGGTTGGGCGCCGCTTCGCGGCGCCAACCACTCTTTTAATACACCATGAAACTGCGCGCCCTTCAGAAACGCCTTTGCTGTGAATTGCCATATTAATCCAGAGAACGCACCAAAGCATTGGGTACCAAAGGAGCTGGGGAGTTAAATGATAGTTAAAGGGACAACTTATGTCCCGCCCTATCATACGCTGCACTCTCCCCGTTAATGCAGCGATTAACTTACCTTTATTTGCTCCTTTAAAAACATAAAAATATTTAAATTTATAAAAATCGAAATTTATATTAAAGTTTCCAGCCATACGATATTCTTTGCTTTTTTTTCATTATTTTCATTGGAATATTTGATTTTAATTCGTTCCCAGCTCCGTGTTCTTGATAAAGCCACATACAATTGGCCATGAGCGAAAACATCTCGTGTTAGGTCAACACCAATTTTCTCAAAAGTTTGTCCTTGTGCAATATTAATTGTCATACAAAAAGCTAATTTTAATGGATATTGATGTCGTTTAAGTACATACGGAATTTTTTTATCTTCTATTAAACTTTTCTAGGGATAAAATCAATTTCTCCGATTCTGTCTCCTGTTAAGATCATAACTCTTAATACGTTTTTTTCGATATCAAGAATTTGTAAACGTGTTCCATTACATAATCCCATATTTACGTTTAAATTTCTTATTAATTTTGTAACACAATTAGTTTTGAGTTTAAGTTCATGATCAGGAAGACTATTTGTCTCTCTTCTTGTTTTCCACCATAATCTTCTATTGTTTCTAAATCAATTTCATCCAAAACTAAAACATTATCAATCTTTCTTTTTTTAATACATTCTTTCAAATTAAGTCTTTCAATGCTTTCATTTGAGGTTGATAATTCATTATAAATTTCAGTGTTATCAAGGTTTACAGACCGCTTTTTCTGGGAGCTTAGAACCCATTCAATCTTGTTCAATCCGCTTTTTACTGGGAGCTTTGAACCCATTTGATCAATTTCTTTTTTATTTTCCCCACAGGCCAAATGCAACGCTTGCAAAATGTTTCCGGTGAGTGAAAGCGGCGGTGCCCCCCCCCCCCCCCTCTCCGCTGCTTTTCGTCTTCTCCATTTGTTCATCGCCATTTGCTTCTTCAGATCGTTGGACTTCGCTACCGCTGTCTTCGCTGCTTCAATTTTGACATTTGTCAGAATTGTTTTTTCAGTCAAAGGACTGCCAAAAGTCACAAATTGTCTCACCCGATGCAGGAATATTGCACACCGGTGCCAATGAGCATTTGTTCAATTCATTAATGAGTTATTAAAAAAAGGTCAATAGTTGATGACGAAACAGCCAAGCACATAAATAACCAAGTTATAATTAAAAACCGTATTATACAAAATATTAACATTTTAATAAAATTATATATTTTTAATCTGTTATCATTATAGCAAATAATAAATATATTTTTAATCTGTTATCATTAATAGCAAATAATAATCTACAATAAAAGCATTGTATGTGTAGATCAGCCTCTTTTAACTTTAATGTAACAAAACAATAAATGAAAACAATTTTTCTCTTTTTTGAATTTCATAATACATAGAAATTGGGGGAAGCAAATCGCAATGATGACATATCAGGGAAAGTGAAGAACGGAAAGGGGGACGAAGTGGCGGCGCAAGTCGGCCAATTTGGCACTCAAAATGCGCAAATGCCAACCGCAATAGGCCCAAGGAATTTGCCAAATGGCTCGGCATTTGCATCGGAAAGCCAACGAGCCAATTTCTTGGCGCCCAACACGAGGCGAAGTCGCCCAATCAGTTGATTTCGCAGGTGGAGCAGGCGAGCAAGGAGGAGCTGGGACAGATGCTGCAGAAGCTACAATACGAACATGAGTAAAAAGAAAAGCACACCAAATAAATAAGAAAATTATCATTGGAACAGCGAATTGAAAAGGGCAATTGACGAGCGGAAGATGGCACTGAAAGCGGCGGGAATGCCATTCCCTTCCGGAACGAAATCCACGCCGAATTTATTCCATCAACGAACACCAATGATGGGACAAAGCATAAACGGAACAGCGTAAGAAGAAGCATTTGGTCCTAATAAGTTGAAAAATGAGCTAGAAATATGCTTGGTCTCGCTTTTATATCAAATTTTATAATAGTTTAGATGACACTCCCCCCCTTTTTTTTATTCGAAAATTTTTAAAAGCCGTTAAAACATTTTTCTAAAGCTTTTTGAGGCCGCTGACCATACATATGAATATGGTATTCATTTTTGCCTATTTCGAATCCCGGACCCAAATTCGAACAATTTTTCGAAAATTAAATTTCTTAAAAATTTGCTTTTTGTATAAAATTGATTAAAACTATCATCAAATAAGCATTTAAAATTTGTGAGTTTTAGAAATGAAACACCGAATTAAAAACACTTTTCCCGGCGCACATTTGTTGGAGTGATATTCCAAGCATGATTCGTTAATGTAAAATAAAACACCCAAAATATGTATGTGCTTATAATTACCAACCCTACTATATAATACAGTCTGTACTTTCAAAAATTTCGAAAAACACGGGAATTGGTGCAAATACATTCCTCATAAAACTTTCTTCATGTTTAGCGCCAATTGGGTGACGAGCGAATATGCCGTTCCGGCGAATTTAGTTTCCAAGAGTTCATCAGTCTGATTTGATCACCAAAAATAACAACCTGATCAGATAAAAAAACGCTATACGTTTTATACTCATGCTATGATCAGCCTCAGTTTTTCCTTCGAATTTACTGACTTTTTTCAATTTTTTGTCGTTTTGGTGATTTTATGCCTTTTTCACCCTTTTCGTACCTATTTTAGGTGACAATGGTACTTTTCTGTTTTGTGACCCCCCTGAAATTTTCAAACAAAAAGACTTTCTAGGGTAATTTGTGGCGCTGATCACGAATATGACCTTTATTTTACAAAATTCCGAACCCCGAACCCGAAATCGAACAAAAATTCGAAATTCATAATCAGGTCGCTATTTTTCGTGATCAAATCAGACTGCTGAAAGCTTAGAAACTAAATCTTGGAAACTAAATTCACCGAATTGACCTATTCGCATTCCATGCTTTGACAGCGACCGATCAGGGCACGAGTTTATAAAATGTACGGCGCTTTTAAATCTGATCAGTTTGTTAAGAAACGAGAATTTTGAAAATTCAAGACTAGGTTGGGGATTCGGGAACCTGATCTATGCCGGATTTCCAGATTAAATCCTAATTTTCCTGGTCCGGATGCGCTTTTCAAAGTGTCCGGGCCAGGCAGGACCATGCATGACCCCGGCAAAACCCTGACAGAACCCGAACCCATTATTCCGCGGTTTCTATGAATTTTGACTGGAGGGATTTATTGGCAAATGAATAAATTTCAATAAATTAGGGCCAAAATTGAAAAAAGAGGAAGAATTAAAATTAACACGCATTTTGGAACTCCTTTCCGAGTGCCTTTGTTTGTTTGTGTGTGGCTTTTTTGGTGATTATTTATTTGCGAATGGCAGTGACAGGCGAAGGCGGCGGAGGGACGGACTTTTGTTCGGACTGATCGGCCGGTGATCGAAGCACCCAAATAAAACGCAGAGAAGAAAGAATGAACAACTGATAAAACAAAGAAATGCTGATTTGTTTCTGTATTTTTACAGTAATACATTGGAAAAAAAGCATTTGTACAATAATTAATTAAGAATTGATTAATTAATTTTGGATTGAATTTTTTATCTTTTACAATTGTCTCTTTCCCCTATTTTTACAATTTTAAATGTTTCTTTTTAATTTGGTTTTTTTCTTTTCTCCCCTTTCCTCTCTTTCTCTTCTCCTCTCTCCGTTCTCCCTTCTCTCTCACGCCCCATTCGCTCCTCCGTCCGCGCTGATCACTTGTCCGCTGATGAAACTTGCCCGGGAAGGGCTGGCCAAGAATAGTGCCACTTGGCCAATCTCTTCCAGAGTGCCGGGCCGACGGAGGGCATTCACTGCAGAGGAACCCAACTGAGGATTAAGCGGACAATTTGTAAAATGGCAACACAATACCCAAAATTAATTAATTAGCAATTTTATCGAATCAACAAAATTTCCCTCCAAATTTATCTTTTCTTTTTGTTTTTTTGTCCTTTTACTTACGTTCTGTTGTTCATCTTTGTTTTTCGCTCGTCTAGAGCGAAAATCAGCTCGAACGATTCCCACACTTTATGACAATTAAAGGCACATATTGATCACTTCAAATGCCGTTTTTCTCTCTTTACTTTATGCCATTGATGCGAATTCCCTTTGGGCCGAACATTTGCGCCGAATTGGCCACCCATCCGGCGAGGGCTGAAAAAATAGCACTAACACTAAGCAAGTTTAATTACTATTTTCTGGACCCGATCTCGAAATGGCGTGCCATTGGGCTGCCATCGCCGTTTCTGGCAAAGTGCCGCTGATCGCCACGATGCTCCCTCAGTTCTTGCCAATGGTTTGACCAGCAATGAGCTCAGATAGACCAACCTGAATTTTTAAATCCCCCAACAAAAATGCCAATGCCAACATCGCATTGTGCCACCGAACAGCTGATCAGCGGCAGAACGTTCTGTTGAGTCACTGATCAGGTCGACGCTCACCTTCAAAGTCGTTTCTTTATTGTTGGCATTCCGTTTAAATGCCATTTTTAAATTTGCACAATTAATGCGTCGATTTTGCCGAAGCGTTGCAGCGCCCGTTCCACCAATTCCATGGCTTTCCCAGCCAAAAAGTCCCGGTTTTTCAACCCAAAAAATCCAGGGTTTTCAACTCAAAAAGTCCCGGTTTTGCCTAAATTTATGTCCCGTGACACTCTAGTTTTTTGTATAAAATATTGTAATTCTAACAACATAATTCAAAAAATTTCACCAGTGACAATTATCACTTTGCCCACAAATTCGCCCCGAAAATTCGCTGAATTTTTTTTGCAGTGCCGGCGATCGCTTCGGCGACGCATTGGCACCAATCGGAGAATCGGCGACCAAAGAATTGGGAGACGAATTGCCATTGATGGCCGAACCATTGCTGTGGTTGGTGGAGTTGTTGTGCTGGTTGTTCAGCAACATTTTGTCAAAATTTGAGTAAAAATAAAATTAAATTAAAAAAGGGCAAAGGATTTGTTTTTGAAAAACCTCAAAAATAATTTAAAAAATAATTTTGAAACTAAAATTAAATAAATAAAATTTAAGCAGTTTTATATTCATCGAAAAATATGTGTATCTGTCGGAACCGCTCAGTTCGGCCCCCACGGTTCGGCCCCAGCATGCTTTTCCACTATAGTTTTTTTTTATTTGTTATCAAAATCCATCAATCTTGGTATCATTCGAAAGCTCAAAATTTCTAACTGCCAAACGCTCGGTTCTTATCCCTTTTGTGACCCCCCCACCCTGAAATTTTTTTTAATAATTTTTTCTAGGGTATTTTTATGCGCTGAACACGAATATGACGTTCAGGAACGCGAAACACCTCGTCCGAGTGTGTGGCCCATACGAAACGGGGAAATGACACCTTCACTAGAACAAAAAACAAATCATTAAATTGCAAAGAAATAAAATTTAATATTGTATGCAAGTCCCATTCCCATTTTCACAAACCTCCAAAAAAATTATTGAAAATTCCACTTGTTCGTTTGTTCGGGATGGAAGGGTGAGGGGGAGGGTCTGTCGGGACAATTTTACGCCGGGAGGGTCGGTCGTTGCCGCTTCTTAGGAAATGCCGTGTCGGGGACAATGTCGCGGGAGTGAGGCCCGTGTGCCGTGTTTGGGAAGGGGCGGGTCGTTGCCATTTCGATGGAAATGCCGCGTCAGTGTGGTCCGGTTTTCGGGCGCCGAATGACCAAAGGTCAGTCCCCGTTTTGGTGGGAAAAGAAAAACACTGCTCAAAACCCCGTTATGAGGACATTTTAGAAATTTCCAAAATTGCACAAATTGGTGACAAAAAATTTGAAAGGAGGGTCGACCCCCAACGGCACTTATCTGATCAAAGTCCATTTCATCAGGTGCTATTAATTCTGCTTTTGAATATTTCGCCAAAGAAAATAAACTCCACCTTAACTCCAATGAACAAAGGGAGCTCCACTTTGACGAGAAAGCCCTCGGGCAAACGGCTTTTGCAAATTCCGCGCAGCTTGGAAATTCGTGGCAGCAGCGGTTCAAACATTCGCAGCATGTCCTGATTAATTTAAAATTATTATTGCCCATTCAACAAAGAACAATAGGAGCCAATCATAAACAAAATTTTAAAAACGAATTTTATAACCCCGGTCGTAAGCCTTTTTATAATTATATTAAAGAAACTATTACAAGGGCGACGGAGAAGCGCAGTGGGAAGGACGTGCTCTGCAAAAAAAGTTCTTATCAAAAGCCCTATTTGAATGAGAAAGCACGAAACCATTGCAACAATCCCTTCGAATTTTTTGGCCGTTGTTGATGCCTTGAATGGCTTGCCCAGTCCATCTTTGCCCTAAAAATTGCTGTAAAGTATAATTGGCAATATCGAAAAATTCATATTACTGTTAAATATCAGGAACTGTCTCCGACAGAAATTAAAACAAAAAAATAATAACAAAAAAAAATATATAAAATAACAAAATCAAAACAAAATTCTTTTTACACATTTTTTGGTCGGGGATTAGCCCAATTGTCCCACTTTTTCACATAAATAAATATTTGTTGCTAATCCGTGGGCTCTGCCCACCATTTCCCCCTTTTTTTATTTTGACATTTATTTGCGCGCCAATGATTCGTCAACTCAGCCAAAAATTATTTGGATTGAATTTTTTATCTTTTACAATTGTCTCTTTCCCCTATTTTTACAATTTTAAATGTTTCTTTTTAATTTGGTTTTTTTCTTTTCTCCCCTTTCCTCTCTTTCTCTTCTCCTCTCTCCGTTCTCCCTTCTCTCTCACGCCCCATTCGCTCCTCCGTCCGCGCTGATCACTTGTCCGCTGATGAAACTTGCCCGGGAAGGGCTGGCCAAGAAATGTTAAAAGTAATCAACAAAGAGAAAATTTAATCATTTGAAATTACGATTAATGACAATAATAAATCAACGCGTTCAGTTCGGCCGTCACGATTTGGCCCCAGCATGCTTTTCCACTATAACTTTTTTCTTTGTCATCCAAATCAAACATTGTTGGTATCATTCGAAGCTCTTCACATGCTCTATTAGCCTTTACAAAAAGCGAAGATTTTCAAGCCTGAAAAAATTTTTATTAACAAAAACTTCAAAATTTCGAGTTTCTTCGCAAATTTCATGTATAACTTTTTTGTTAATTGTCTAATCGCAAAGCAATAACTTCTTCTAAACACATTAAGTGTTTGAATGATACCAAAAATGTTGGATTTGGATGACAAGGAAAAAAGTTATAGAAAGTTATAGTGGAAAAACATGCTGGGGCCGAATCGCGACGGGCGAATCGTGAGGGCCGAACTGATGTAAACCGATCTGAATGGTTTTTAGAGTAAAAGTTAAAAATATGTGATTATTCGAAAGTCCATGCTACCAATGTCAAAGTTCGTCCATCTCTCAGTGAGTGGCGCCGAAGGCATGGAAATTTTTGAAAATATTTATAATTTTAAGAAAATTCTTCAAATTTAAATGCTGATGGCGTTTATAAAGATGTACAAAAGGTCAATCGACGGATGTCACTTTAACCACCGGTGGTCCGTTCTTCCTTTTCCGTCCGTTTCCTTCTCATTTTCGCATGATTCGTCTGCCACCCTCCCGAAAAGCTCGTGACAATCGGTGCTTCTCAGCAGTCGGTCGTTGTCATACTGTAATTTCATTTTATTGTAAGAGTGGTACTGTAAGTCCCCATCTGCTGCTCGTCTCTCACCATCACATAATGCGTCCGGACCATTCTGTCCGCTGCTCTGCCACTGTTTTCCGAAACTGTGCCTTCGCCTCGTTCTTCCAAATCTGCGCTGAGTTCGCCCTCGTCAAAAAGTCCTTGCGGATTTCCGATTAGCATAAAACGGGGCGACTTTCCGTTGGTCTCTTTCAGCAGATTCAAACAGGCGAAATTGCACTTTCTGACCCAAACAGTCAACAATTCTGACAATGCAAAATGATTGATTCGGCTAATTTTGTTGTGCTTTGTCACCTGGTCGATCCAACGACGAACTTTGCCATTCGACGACTCTCACATTCTCCAAAACGGTGTACTCAGCTGAGGACTGAGAGATTTTCACAGTTTGAGGCACAGAGTTTGGATTAAGCCGAAAGGTAAGTGCTGAAAAAGAAGGATTAATTAATTAATGGGTCACTCCTTTTGAATGAATTGAAATAGGTAAGAATAAGCAATTAATGCTTGAGTAATTTCGAATTCTCTCGCAACAATTCAAACAAATTGAATGGAATTCACGTGAATTCATTCAATCAGTCAAATGATCGGTGTCATCTTTGTAGTCAAGCAAGAAAAAATATTTAAAAAAATTTATTTGAGCTGAAAATATCTCAAAATAACGGATTGTTTAAAGCCCTGTGCTATCTCTTCTAAAAATGACACTTTTTTCAATGTGTTTATTTAGAAAACTCCCGCGGCTTATTGAAAATAGTAACTGGTAAACCTCGACCGACTTGCATAAATAATTTCATTACAATTATTCGTTTACTTGAATATCTTATACCACTTTCCGCGCAAGACATTTTACCGAAAACTCGGCACTTCTTTGCTCTCGGTTGGAGTGATATTGACTAAGATTAAATGGCCAATTATAAAGAAAGATAAACCAACTATTTGTGTGTTTAGCTCTCTGTTAATTATGACACGTTGTCTTTACCTTAGTTTGGGTTAATTGCCATGAGTCATGCCATTTTGAGGCCAGCATTCTTTTATGAACCTCCGACACCTTTTAAAAATAATATGCATTCACTAATAATTCATTCTTCAATTCAAATATTAGTATATTTGATGCGTTCTGCCAAAGCAATTTAAGAAAATGTTCCATTTCCTAAAGTAACTGGTAAACCTCGACCGACTTGCATAAATAATTTCATTACAATTATTCGTTTACTTGAATATCTTATACCACTTTCCGCGCAAGACATTTTACCGAAAACTCGGCACTTCTTTGCTCTCGGTTGGAGCGATATTGACTAAGATTAAATGGCCAATTATAAAGAAAGATAAACCAACTATTTGTGTGTTTAGCTCTCTGTTAATTATGACACGTTGTCTTTACCTTAGTTTGGGTTAATTGCCATGAGTCATGCCATTTTGAGGCCAGCATTCTTTTATGAACCTCCGACACCTTTTAAAAATAATATGCATTCACTAATAATTCATTCTTCAATTCAAATATTAGTATATTTGATGCGTTCTGCCAAAGCAATTTAAGAAAATGTTCCATTTCCTAAAGTAACTGGTAAACCTCGACCGACTTGCATAAATAATTTCATTACAATTATTCGTTTACTTGAATATCTTATACCACTTTCCGCGCAAGACATTTTACCGAAAACTCGGCACTTCTTTGCTCTCGGTTGGAGTGATATTGACGGGGAGGGATCGGTTGGCAAATTCAAAATTGGCCCCGCCCAGCAGCGGAGGAGAGGCAATAAAAGAGGCCAAACGGACGCACAGCGACCTCAAATCAAAAAGGCGAAACCGCCCCCCAAAAAAATGTGTCCCTAAGAATGGGCGTTCCTCTTTTAATAACCCTTCTCAATCATTTAGCAGATGTTTCTGTAATTAGTAGCAGTTAATTGCCTTTGTCTAATCCTTTTGCCATTCATTTGGCTTTGAATGCTTTCCTTTTGTCCCCCCTTTTTTTGCTCGTCGGTTGTTCAGCGTTATTTCTAAGAATAAAGGTGAAAATTAAGTCCTTTCTTAGGCTTCACTTCGTTAAGCTGGGCAGAAATCCATAATTTGCTATTTAATGTTTTTTTTTCGTTGGCGAAATGTTTTATTTATTGTTTTCAGCGATTGGTCCTTTTCTCACGCAAACGTTCGATGCTTTTTGTTGGTCCTGGGGAACTTTGTCCGATTCCCGGCCCCGCCTCAACGAAAAGCGGACACATGGCCAAAGGAAGGAAAGCGAAGTCGGCCCAGAACCAACCATCGAATTGAGCTAATAGAATAACCAAATTCTGATGCAATTTTGATTTGTGCCTAATGAATGTTTTTACCCTTTTCATAAAATAGGTTAACGATAAATGAGCTTAATTATTTAAAGGATTTTATTATTAAGATTAATTAATTAATTATTGTACAATGACAATGTCCTTCTTCCATTGTCAAATTGCCTTTAGTTTATCAATAATAATTGACAAATGTTTCATTCCCCGTGATTTTTTTCATCCCATGACCCATCCAAAAGCAATAAAATTGAAAAGTGTGACGTTATTTGGACGGGGGATGAAATTTCAAATTAAAATTAATCAACTGATGACTGAAAAAAGTAAGGAGAGAAAAAGAACGTCCAATTGGGAGTTAATTACCATTGTATTGAATTAACTAATTATTGGCAATTAATAGTTGGTCCTTTCCCCAAAATGAGGATGATTCTTCTAACTAAAAATTCGGACATCTTAAGGACTGTACTGATATGAAGTTCAATTGCAATCGAAAAACTCACCAAACTTTTGCATTTGACCATGAGGTGAATAAATATTCAGGCAAATCTCTCGGAAAGTGAGTCGCGCACACGAAGAGCAGCGCAAAGTGCAGGTCGTTTCGGCACAAGTGCACACACCGTTCTGAAGGCACACAGTCTCAATGACCTAATTGGGATGGGGATGATCAGCTGATCATGATGAGAATATGATCACATCGGCCGAAGGCTGTCTGCTTCGGTCCAACACCATCATTTGCATGAAAGAATTCCGCGAATTCGGAGAGCCCTGAAGGGATTTGGGAAGAAAGAACTTTGTGTTTCATTACACTCAAAATTGGCAAAATGTTAGACCGGCGAATGCGCAGAATCGAGTCGCGTCAGAAATGACTTCGCGTGGGGTCCAGATGAAGCAAATTGTCCATTTTGGTCGGCTTCCCCTCCGAACACATCCCCCCGTTGATGCTGGTGTTCGGCGTGGTGATGTCCTCTGCTCCGTCGGTGCTTTTTGCTTCGACGGTGCCGTGGCGCGCGTTTCAATAGAGAGTCGAGGGAATCCATTTCGGCACTCGTACTGACAAAGTCCAAATTGTCGGGCAGTGCAATTAACTGCCCGAGAGTGAGCTCTGAAAATTCGGGGATGTTCAGTGGAGGGTTTCGTGCCAAAACACTGACGGTGATAATTGGCAGTGATTGCAATTGGAGCCAAATCGGTGGGGGAGTACGGATTGTCGGGTTCGATCAAAGCGACTGAAAATGGAGAAGAGATTAAGAAGGAACGAAGGACCGGTCACCAGTGTAAACGATTGCTTCTTCCTTCGTCAGATTGGAAAGCACAAAATGAACGGCGGAGAAACTGACGCGGGGCCCGGCTTGGAAATGGACGGACGAATTCTGAAATGGCATGGCAAATCAATCATTGGCATTGGCATGGGAAAGGAAGAACCAAAATTTGGACGAGGTGCGGATGGGAGGTGAACCCCGTGAAGAGACCGTGCTCAATTTGAAGCGAGCGGATCAGTTGAGAATGAGTTCTTAATTGGCTTGTTATGAAATGCCATTTATTTAAGATATAATAATGAATTAATTTGTAACACTCAATGAGTTACAGTATCACGCAATGATCTACCATAACAGAATTCAATGTGTTACTGTACTTACTTGATTGTGACCGTCTGCTGAATGAAATTGGTCTGCGTTCTCAACTGCACAAGGTCAAGAGTGACCGGCTCAGCATCGCTTGGTTCTCTTCTCGACCGGCGCCTTTTTTCCACGAGGACACGCACTCCGAGAAGAAGCCTTAAAAGGAAGAAAGATTTGCTTAAGCTTCGTCCACCCATCAATCAGCTCACCTTGCATCGCCTTTGGTCTCAATTTGCATTCGGCTCGCCGACGGAGTGACACTCAGTGAAAAGGGCAATTCGTTCTCATTGAATTGCCGTGACAACGAAGGCGCGGATGGAATCGAAAAATTGCCCTGAAGCAATCAATGCACGGGACTATTATTATTATTGGCACTCACTTGGACAGAGCCGAGAAGTGCTAACCGAACGTGGCGAGCGGCGTTCACTGAAGCGAATTGGAAAAGGGCGCGGGAGGCGAAGAAAGTGTCCTTTAACGAATGAATGGGCGACAAATTGGACCATTTGTCCTAATGGGCCGACCAATGCGTTTTCGTATTGCCTTCGGCTGTCCTGCTGTTCGACCAACCAATTGCTCAGCGCTTCGAAGTCGAATTCGTTCTTCCAATAACGGTACACTGAATGCTCGCGAGTGTAAGCGAGCAGAGCCAAAGCATTGGCCAACACATTCGAACTCTTACAATTAGTTAATGGACATTAATTGACCATTTGCTGACCAAAACGTACTTTATGAAGACTTTGCTCCAAAAGGCCATCAGTCGGCCCTTTCTTTGCAAATCCCTCAACAAATCCCCAAAAGGGCGCTTTGTCGTCTCGCAAAGTCGAAGTGGCAAGCCGAGAGCGCATGATGGAACTGATAAGGGACGGAGGATCACAACAAAAAATGAAGGGGAGGACAAACCGAGTGGCGGCGGTGGACATATAAGCCAAGGCGGCGATCAGACGGACGTCGTATCGCTTGTCGAGATCCACAGACCGGTAGAAGGAGGAGTGGAGATGCTTCCACGACTCCTTCGCAAACGGGGACTACCGCTCAATTGCATTTCGCTGATTGGCCTAATTGGCTGAAAAGGCTTACTGCTGCACATGCATAAGCAGAACAGTCCATGACCGTTTGGACAAAAAGAGTCTCGAGGAAAAGCCTTTGTTCGGAGGGATCATTCTGAGCAAAATCCGTCATAAGGGCATGGGACGGGTGCAACCAACAAATTGGGCGTGCATTCCGCCGCCCATGGCGCCGAATTGCGTCTCCGTCCCTTTGCCACCGTCCGTCCCATTCAGCACAGAATGAACTTCGCGAGCCAAAAAAGCGATGGGCCCACAAACCGAAAAAGGGAGAAAAGAAAAGCACAGTTTGAAAGGAAAAGCGTAAAACGAACAAATTCCTCAGACGCTCTTTGCTCACAAAGCAGCGAAGTGGCCAAAGTGGTCAAACTGAAGCCAAATGAGCCAATTCATTTGTTAATTGCCATTTCTTTCCCTCAATTAGTGCTCACATTAAATTGCGTTCCGATTTTTCTTTTGGCCTTCCAAATTCGCCAAAAGCGCATTCTCTGAGCCGAAATTCGCAGTCAGAAAAGGTCAACAATTCGGCGAGCACTGTCATTATTTCCAATTGTTTTTTCGCTCCTTTGTTTTGCTTACAATTGCCCAGAAGCTGCTCCCTCCGTTCCGTCCATTCAATGCTTTCCGTCGTTGGCTTTTCCTCCCCCTCCCCTCTCTCTCCGTCGCCCACCCCAACCGTCATCATCGTCCTCAACGATTTCAGTTCGTAAGTGAGCAACGCGAGCTCCTTGAGCAGGTTGGGCAGACTGTACCCCTGAAGGGGTCGTTCTGATGGGTCGGGAATTTGTCCGCGACGCTTTTGTCGGTATTCTGAGAAAGAAGAATTTTTAGGGGGGGGGGTGGATCAGCTTCTACCTTTTTCCACTGTTCCCGAACTTCGTACAGCCCTCTCGCTTCTCTCCTCCCCATTAAATGTGTTTAGAGGGGATCGGTTGCGCACTCTTTGGAGGGGGGCGCTTCCCCACGGGTCGAGCGGAGAAGCGACGCTCAAAAGTTCGGTGCTGAGAGCGGGCGGAAAACTTGGCACAAATTCTGCCAAAATTGCTCTTTAAGCCCATTTAACCACAATTAATTAATAAATTAATTACCCAGCAATAAACTCACTTGAAAACTCCACTCCCAAATTGTACACCTTCCGTCCTCCCGCATTTATCAACACTTTCGTCTGCACCGGTTCTGCTGCCACAGTATTCCGCTGTTGATCAGTACGGTCAGGCAAAAATGGCTGCAGCATACTGTAACTGATAACGTCGGGAGAAGAAGTAAGCAGAGAAGAACGAGGCGAGGGGGCAGCAGTGGTTGTGGTTGGTCTGAGAACGGACAGAAAATGAACAGCTTAAGCCGAATGCTTACTGGTCCGATGGGTCGAGTATTTGCTCAAGAGTCAGCTCCTGCCCCCGGGCGCCCTCCCCGTGGCGTTGCCCTTTCTCCCCTTCCTCCCTTTCTTCCGCTTCGTCCGTCTCTTCTTCCTCCGCCCTTTTCCTTTTGTACACGACAATTTGCCGGAAGTGTTCCTCCACGTCGACCCTTCTCTGAATTCCATTTCAAATCATAATTATTTGCAAATATTTTGCCTCTGCTCACTTTGACTTGGATTTGCTTCACAATTCGGTCGAACACTTCAGTCTCGCTGTCTCTGCAGTGCCAATCGTGCCCCTTAAGCACGTCTTCCGAGCGCAATTCAAATGACAAATTGTGCATTCCGTGACGCAGAAAACGGACAAAACT
Source organism: Heterodera glycines (assembly GCA_004148225.2). Taxonomy (NCBI): domain Eukaryota; kingdom Metazoa; phylum Nematoda; class Chromadorea; order Rhabditida; family Heteroderidae; genus Heterodera; species Heterodera glycines. The sequence continues at coordinate 6,387,671 of CP049705.1, read as the reverse complement.
GGAAAAGATTTGAGTGGATGATCGGAAAACACAGAAATTTGTTATGAATTACAAATTTTTCAGTTGGACTGGGTTCTCGGGGGTCAAAACCACGCGAGTGAAGTCAGTTTCGCCAAAAGTGCCTTAAAGATACAAAAAGGCAATAAATAATAAAGGGATAAATTGTAAATAATTAAGTAATTAATTATTTACCCTCGCGGCCAACATCGCCACAAACTTTTGGAGAAAGGCCGTGAAAACAAACGGATAACTTCAAAAGGGGGGGGGATTTGTGGAGGGTAAATGAATTTGGCATCGTACGGGGCGATTTTGGGTCAAATTGGCAGCAGAGACCGCAATGTGAACATTCACACTTTCGTTCACATAAACGTGTAGAGGCACCTCCACATCCATGAACACTGCGATCAAAAAGCAAGCTTAAAATGACCGCGGGGCATTTTACCATTCTTTTGGGTAATTAGCGATTGGCTCGGCGAATGACAAACGCCGGAGCGACCCGCAGACCAAAAAGTGGCGAGGAAATGCCATTCGGTGATCGAATGGGGCGTCGAATTCAAACGCAATTCCTTTGACCCGTCCATGCTTAACATTCAATCTATCAATTAACAAATGGGAGGAAATGCCAGCAGAGGATCAACCCAATGTTGAAGTCGTTAAACAGCCAAACTTCCGGGAAAAAATCTCTGACGCCAATTTCGGTGCCCTCCTCCCCATTTTTTGGTTGCTCGTCTTTTCCCCCCTTCGATCGAAGTGCTTTCACATCTTTTAAATGGTCAATTAGCAAAGTTAAACTTCCGCTTAAATGCCTTCCATTCCGCTGGGCGTCGTTTTCAAAGGCGGACGTCGGATAAGCCATTGGACATTCCCTGCTGCAAAAGTGGAAGAAGACAGCACTTCAAATTCATAAGAAAGTGCCGACCCATTTTGATCGGCGCCTCCGCCGGTGCGTTTCCCCCCAGGGGCTTTTCCGTCAGAGTCTCCGCCGTTCCCTTTGCGTTTTGTTGGCGTTCGCATTGTTCCTAAATATCGTTCATTTTGCTTTTTCTTTCCTTCAATCCCCCGGGGGTTTGTTGTCCATTCGGGTGAACTGTAACAATCCTCCGATATTCGGGACGACATTCGCCCCATTCGGCCGTTCTCAGTTTGAGGGCACTGTGGGTTCAATTTCCCTGCCATCCGACAGATTTCTTCTGCCAATTGAATTTTCCAAGCTTAAAATGACTGATTTCTTAACAGACTTCGCCTTGCTAATATTCCCGGAACATCGACCAAATTGGAAAACAGTGAAACACTTTCAGCGTTTTGCTCGTCCGGCTCGGGACTCAAAAACTCGGCGAAACTCCAAAGTTGGTCAGTCCGGGAAGAGTCGCCATTGTCCGACAAAAGACCGTCCAAACGGCTGTCTTAAAAATTATGAATTTAAATTTGGTAAAATGGTGAACCGTAAGCGTGGAGAAGAGCCAAGGAGTTGGGGCGAGCCCGCAAAAGGACAGACAAAGGCGCACCGACGGAGACATTGTGAGAAGAAAGCGTAAGGGAATATTGCTGGAGGGGAGGGGTAATTAGTAGAAATTAATAAATGGAAATGTGTTGCTGGAGGATTTCATCATGAAATCCTCAATCAGATCTGTTTCTGATCCATCGGTCTGCACCACTTGAAAATCAACAAAATCCATCAAAATCTCCCTCCCCCCTTCCCGCAAAGGGATGACGGACGGCGGAACGACAGCACCGATCGATTGATTGACCCATCCGTACAAAACTTTCAGTTAAAGTCCCCCGAATTCTCATTTAAGAGACACAAAATGACACAAATATCCCCATTGATTTTCTTTTGCTTTTTTCTGCTTGACCATTACAAAGGCATCATTGGTAATTATGGCTAAATGAGTAATCAATCGGCCGTTGGACTCATTAATTTTCCAGCAGACTCCGCCTCTTCCATTTACGGTGGCATCCCCGTGCCGGGTCGGCGTGTGTCGGCCATTAGAATGTTTCAACTTTTCCTCAACACGTGTCGGTCATCGCCCACTCTTGAGAAACTTTCTAAGGCATTCGAAACCCAAGAAATTTTCATTCCTAAAATATCGTAATTAGCTAATTCAAAATGTCAATGCGGACCAAATTGCCGAAAAGTTGCAACGGAATTTATACTTTGCTGTGGACGATGTGAATGTTAACGCTTTAATGGGCAAATGGCATACGGTAATATGATTACAGTAAACAGTCAAAACTGTAGAAATTTACAGGTGATTTATTCGCCTCTTGTTCAGCCCGATTACTGTGCGATAAGCTACTGTAAGTCAATCAGAGGCTATTCAATTTTCAGTCCCAAATTGACCAGACGAATTGCTCGACCAAAGCATCTATTCGTCTATCTTCACAACAGTGCAATACTCGCTCAAGGCAAGCGATTCAACCACAAATTTGGCCCACGGGACAGGCCAAAAATACGGGCCCGAGCCGGGGAGTTTGCTCATTGTGACGGGCCGAACGAATGAACCGTGTCCATGTGAGAATGAGGGATAGCAATTAGCACTAATTGATGCCTTTAGACTTTCCGGTAAAGGTCGGCCCAATTGACAAGCGCAACGGACAATACGCTTATTTGGTGCTCACCCAGGCACTGAAACAGCCGACGACGGTGTTGGCCAGGGACCCAAAAGAGTAAGTCAAAGTGGGCCCGACCCCAGCAAAGGTGCCTTCTGCACCTGCAGATTCGACGAACTGTTCCGGGAGGAAGTGGTCGATTATCTGCGCCGTTTTGGCTATTGGCAAAATGCGCTAATGGGCAGCGAATTGAAAAGTGCCAATTGGACAAAATGTGACAAGACATCGCCATTTTTTTCACAAATCGAAATGGAAGGCATCGGCGACGGAGAAAAGGCGGAAGGGCAGAGAAACGAATGATCGGAGAGTTAATTTTGTGAAATGGCAATGCCATTTTAAATAAAAGAGATAAATTCACCTCGTCCGGGCATTTATCAGTTCGGATGAGAAAGAGTCGCATGTCCACAACAAATCCCTGGGCGGCGCCAGTCGCGGCACTTCTCCCAAAAACGTAGAGAATGCATGGGCCGGAACGCATCCGGGCACTGATCGGCACCAAAATGCGTTTGTCCTCTCCGATCGGCTCCATCGCAACAAGGTCACGTCCCCCGTCACAAGTCATCTGCAAAAGCGCCGTTTATTTGGATTGGTTGCCAATTTCGACCGCGTAGTTTAGCCCATTGGCCGAGTTGACGCGCACTTCCATCACTTCACCCTCAAAGTAATCCACCCGGTTTTGTGGGCTTTGATCGGCGATCAACGAGAAGTCCAATGCTTTAACGTCGCCACCAGTCAATGCCGGGATGAGCACCGATTCGGCGGTACTGAAGGACGTTTTTTGGACCTATTCCCCGACCCGACCCCCGACATGTCGTCCCCCGAGCCCCCCGGCCCCCGACCCGACCCGAGACGTTTTTTGGACCTATTCCCCGCGGTTCGTCTCCAACTCGGCCAGTGTTCCCAATTTATGGAAGGACGACTGGTTGAGTCCGTTCAGCGCTTTGTCTTCAGAAATGCATTGGGCCACAATTTCGGCACGTCCATTGAGTACAAAAGGAAGCGAAGAAAGGGGCCGAAGCTGAAAAGGAGAAAAATTGATAAAGGAAAAGCATAGGGCAAGCGAAAATGAACACATAAAACAGAAGTTTGGTGGTGTTTTCAGTGAACGCAGGACGCATTGGAAGCTGAACAATTATAAGAATAATAAAATTAAGTGCCGTTCTCTGACCAATTCGAAAGCCGGCCAAAAAGGGTCAAAGTCCCTTTGTGCCGTTGCCGATTGGAGCGTGCCGCGCTCAAAAACTTCGGCAACAATTCGAATTCGTGTGGAACTTTTGAGGTTGCCGAGGCAATTTGACAAGTCCAATTTGCCACTCCAAATGCCGGAGACAAACTGTCGAAAAAGAAAGGCAAATGATGATGAGCATTGGCACATGATAATTTATTCACTTCGGTAGAGAGAAGCTTTTTAAAAGAAGAAGCTGAAAATGCGGGCGCTTGTTCGCTGCCGAAAGAATCCGAAGAAATGTTAAGGGAATTGGCAGACGAACAGCGAAGGGTCAATTCACCGGTGACGGGCAATCCATGCGCAAAACTATCGGAAAATGTTGAATGACATTAAAAAAATGCCAAAATGGGGAAACCGGGCGGAAACGACACTCTTAACGGACATCGCACTGAGTGTCTCTTCAATGCTTAGAAACACGTGAAATTTGGGCACAACTGAACAAATGTTTAAAGATAGTATTAATTAGTGCCCTTTTATCGTAACTACGCTACAGTATCACTCAAATCAGTCACGACATACCGTACTCTCTGACACGGATGGACCTCTGAAAGTGATTGGACATGACCAATTCCTTTTGTCCGTTGTTTTCAATCGCAAAAGCGGTGATTTTCCATTCGCCAAATCGCAGAAACTTTTAATGTTGGCATTCAAATTGGCATTTTGAATGTTCAAATACTTTTGGCAAATCGAAGTGTTCTGCCAAAAAGCCTTCCCCTCGCTTTGCTTTCTCCGTTTCGGCATTTGCTTCTCTTTCAACAGTTCCCTCTGCTTTCGCTTTGATTATTTTGTTAAAAATGCGAAATCCGTTTGGGTCCTTTAATGGGAAAGTCTTGCTTTCCACTGCTAATTGCCAATGGGTTAATTACCAGCAAATTGAATTGGACATTCCCTTTGTACGGCGTGCCACCGCTCGCCAAAGGCAATGCGCGGACATTCACTGCCAGAGTGGTGCAAAGTGTCATTTTTAAATTGATAAACTGAAAAAGACTGACCCCTTTCGCCGGGTCTGTAAAAGACTTTGTCCGTTTGGATGAACATTTGGCGAAGGTCAGAAGTGCCGGCCAAAACTGAAGCAAATTGCTGGTGCCCACTCACGTCGATTTTGACATAAAAATTTCTCAGCAAAGCCCCGGAGGGATCTCTTTTTGGGACGAACACTTTGAAGGCACTTGCACTTCCTGAGTCAAAATAATGTTCATTCATTTAAATGAATAATTTCTCTTTTCTCTCATTTTTGGCATTGTGCCTTTTCGCTTTAATTTTAATTAATTAATTAATTGATTGATTAGTTTCTTCCATTCATTTCCTATTGTTTACTTGTGTCTTTTCGCTTTTGTTAATTTTTAATTAATTGATTCATTAATTAGCCAATTAATAATTGATTGATCCTTTCGTCCCTCTTTGTTTACTTGTGCCTTTCTGCCGCTCATTGAAAAATTCGTTCTTTTGTCCCTTTTCATTTTCACTTTGAATTTTCACCGACACATCGACGGACTGAAAAAACATAAGATTTGCCATTCTTTCCCATCAGTTTGTCTTTCCCATCCGCCGAAATTACCTCCACTCCTTTCAAATTTGGCGTAACAAAAATTCGATTTGTCGCTTCCCAATGGAAAACGGAGGGCAAAATTACGGCGGGGAGGGGACGCTTTTGATCAGAGCTAAATTAAAATGAGAAAAAGCATTCGGGAAAGAAAGAAAAACGCACCAATTGCCAAATATAACGAACAAATTTTGGATGAAAATTGTGAAGAGACACGGCAAAAACCGACGCATTGGCAAATTGGGAAAAGAAAAATGGGGAAAAAGGGGAAAGGAAACAAAATCCAATGGAAGAGCAAAAACTAATGAACAGTAAATGGAGGTAATTATTTGCTTTGCTGTTAAGTTGCAGGGCTTTATTAGAATTTCGCTTTACTAATCGTTCCTTTTGGTTCCCCCCCGGGCTAACATCACTTTCCGCTGATTCTCTGGCATGTAAAAACTTTGGCATTTTTTAACCCGGTACTCGTGCTCATTTGGCAAAAATTAGAAATTTATTTTTTTAATGAATCGAGGGGTGCTTTATCCGCCCACAAAATTTCATTCAGAAATCCTACGGCTGGGGACCATTCTTTGTCAATGCATTTATCCAATTTACTTTCATCGGATCAGTCAATAAAAAAATGTAAAAAGCATCAGCTGACGAAGGAATTACAAATGGAAGAAAATAAACAAATCGAAGGCGGAAGGAATTGGAACAAAAATGGGGGGGTCATAGAACGAAATGCGAACGTATGACCAATTCAAATTTGGATGGAAAATGAAAAGTCAGTCATCCTTTAACAAAGTGAAATTGCAATTGGTAAATTAAAAAATTAAAATTAAAAATTTAAATAGAAAAATTAAAATTGAAATTGAAATAAAAATTGAAATTGAAAAATGGAAATAAAAATAAAAATTAAAAAATGGAAATTAAAAATTAAAATTGAAAAATTGAAATAAAAATTGAAATTGAAAAATGAAATTGAAAAATGGAAATAAAAATAAAAATTGAAAAATTAAAATGAAAAATTGAAATATTTATTCGCTGTCGACCATTGATTAGGAAAATGCCTTCGTCAGTCGGCCACATTCGTTCAGTGCGACCTTAAACAATCAATCAGTGAGTGCGAATGGCACTTTTTGCTATACTTCAAAAAAGGACGGCATTTTGAAAAGGACGGCCACTGCGGTGATCGAAAAAACGACAGTTCGCGCGCGATGGGCGGTGCACCTGAGAAAGGGGCGACCATTGGCGAGGCTAAGCAAATCGTTCATGCCATGCTCGCATGTGAAGCGGGTACTTAACAGCCAAATAACGGTCGATGGTTATGGCCACAACAGTCCAAACGCTAAATGCTTTTCGGGTTGGTTTACAGACATTGGCACGGGACAGACCTCGAAGTTTGGGCCATCAGAGAGATCGGATAGGTGGCCAAGGAAGTGCGCCAGAAGAAGTGGCAGACCAAGCCCCGGTTGCCCTTAATGAGGGAAAAGCGCGAGAGTTGGCTTTTGGCTTTTCCGCTCCAACTCACTTTCTGAAGGCACAGATTCATACTCGGGTAAATAATCACGGCACAAATGAGCAGCACAAAGTCGAAGCTACTCAAAGCAGCCAAGTAAATGGAGAGGGAACAGCGCATTTGGCGACGTGTGAAAATGAACACGCAAATAAGCGCACCGACGGAGCCTTGGAAAAGCGAAGGAAAAGCGGCTGATTCACATTTTTAATAATAAAAATATGATTACTATTTGTTATATTAATCCCAGCGATGAAATTTCGATCAAATGATGAGGATCATTCATTAATTCACTCACGACTGCTTTGGCATTTTCCTCTGATCAATTTTGGCACTCCGTTCTATCGCTTTCTCCCCTCAGAATAGCCTCGCTTCCTTTTTCATGCTCAGCTGTCGCCATCGCGGCAATGTGTCGAACTGTTCCCGACTGATGCCGAACACCCTTACGAACTCGGCTTCGCTTAGGTACTGCTCCAAATATTTGGTGTCGCAGCCCGCGGGCAATTCCCTCCGGCGGAGTTCGTCCGCCGATCGGTGTTTCGTCCGTTCGGCGATCACTTCAGTCAGCTTCTCTTCTGCCGAATGCTTCTTCTGCTCCCCCTCTCTCACTTCGTTTTCCTCCTCCCATTCCGCAAAAAGTGCTTTGAATTCGTCCGGTTCCGTCCCCCCATTAATTAAATGTGCCGTTGCGTCCGATGCTTTTCCCACTGACTTTTCGAATGCAAATTCCTGCCCGTACCAATAGAGAAAGGCCACTTTGAGCACAAAAGTGGCAATTGGCTGTTCGTTGTCGGCCCATAGCCAAAGGTGCTTTCCCTGGTCCACCACAACGCAATCCCTTGGCATTTATTTGCATTTCTTTTGATTTTAATGGTGAATTGGCCAACTGTACCTCAAATCCTTTTGGGTGAAGGTGAAATTGGCCTGCGGATGAGCAGTGTTCATCTCCCAAAATTCATTGTCCCGGAAACGAAACATTTTCGGTGCCTTTGTCCATTCCCTCGGCTTCGCAATGTCTTCCCCCAAATGTGCCACTTCTCCGGTCCATTTCAGTCCCTCCGCCTCGGCTATTTTCTTGGCCAATGCTTTCGAACTTTCCAAAAGTGCGTCGGGGCATTGTTCGCCCCTCAAACATTTAATGGACCCATCGCAAATTCGCACGTAAATGCCCTGAGAACGGAATTTGACAGGGAAGCGCATTTCCTGTGCCAAGTAGCAGTTGCCGGAGCTTCCGATCACGCAAAGGACGTTTGAGCCGGTGCCTAAACAAATTGCGCCGATTTTCCGCGTGATTGGACGGTCTTTGGCCGAGCGATGGCTAACCCCAAACGATCAATCCGTCCAAAATGTGCAAAAGCATCGGCGCTTCTTTGCCCGCTTCCACTCGAATGTGCTCGCACAGTTCGGTGTCCTTCTCGCGCAGTGCCAGGGAGAAAAACGGGAAAAGGAGGGGGGACACGGGCAGTGGTACGAGGGGGGACGTGTTTTCCTTCGCCGGCCGCACTCTCTCCGTGCCGCGGCACTCCCGTCCAATTTGCGTATTCCTAAACCATTGACGGTCTTTTACCACCCCAATTTGTAAGACCTGTCCTCTCAATTCGGTACTCCCATTCGATCACATAACATTTGTCCGCTTCGAATTCGACCAATCCCTTCCTCCGCTGCCCTTTCTCTTTCAATTGCTCTCCAACACTTTCGTAAATTCGCAATGCTTCAGTGAACACATTCTTTTCATCCGGTCTCAAAATGTTGTCCTCTAATCGCAATTCGCCGCTTCCGTTCGGACTTTTTTCGCTCATTTTCGCTGCCGTTTCTCTGATCAGCGCTTTTTCACTGCTAATTTTTGCTATGCTTTTGGCCTCACACGGAACGGACGAAACACTCTTTGGCCTTTGTCTTCAAAATTCAAATTTAATTTTGTTTCAATTCTCTCAAATTACGAAAGGCTTTTCCTTCTCCTCGAATTGTTTGACCAATTACTGAATTTGTACTTGAACAGTGTGTCAACAATGCCTTCGGAAATTCTTCTCAAAATGGTCCATTCCATGGTTGAAGAATGGTCATTTTGACAAACGATTCGTTTGGCTTTGACATTTGGCAGACCCTTTTAAAATTAATTAATTAAAATTGCGAATTTTGGGATTGATGGCATAAATAATTGGATGGAAAAACGAACCAATGACCGAGCAAAATTCATGGCATTTTCAATAAGCGATTTGTTCGCCTCGGAACCAACCCAAACGTAAATTTCAGATACAAAATAGAAGACCAACACCTTGTCAAATTTGGAATGAAAGAACGAACAGTCGAACAACTCTTAAACCTTTGCCCGGTTGAACATTGCGATTTCGGGCGCTTTTCCTTCCGACAGAATTTTTGTTGTGCCATTCGCCATCACTTCGAATATTTTGTCCTCCTCAGAAGTTTCCACTCCTCGGTAGCATTTGTTTAGCAGATTTTCCTTTTCTATTTTTGTATCCGCTTCATCCCTTTTCAAAAGCCTCCAAAAAAGGCACTCCGTCTTCTGATCATCATTGGCAATTTCCACCCGAATGGCACTCGTAGGCAATTCTTTACTCGCAACAATTTCGTACGCCATTTGAGCGATCTGTTTCACGCATTCACAATTAACCCAACTTCGGAATTGGCAAAACCTTTGAACGGCAAATAATCGCTGCTTCGTTCCCATTGTAAATAATAAGTCGCTTTTGAGTAATTAATAAATATGAGCAGTGATCGTTGATGGAGCAGCAGCTTGGCAAAACGAGGCGAACAAAGGGAGGGTTAGCTGAAGGGAATTCGGTTGATGGCAAATGCCGAGAGTCTTGCCCGATGCGCGGATTAGCATTGGCAGTGGGAACTGTTCTCGCCGTCTTCGCTCTTCTTCGGCCGAGTCCCTCAGCTTCACGCCGCAGTGTTCTTCACCAATTATCGGCTCTTGGTACTTTTGGGGAGTGGAAGGCACAGACAGCGACATAATGTGCCGATGAAATAACAAGCGGACTGACTGTGCTGCTCTCGACCACACTCACATTTCTCGAAGAATTAATTAATGGAAAGGGGGTGGGGCGAGCGTCGTTTCGTTGTTGCTAAGGGAGGGGAGGGGGGGGGAGGGTAAATAGAAGCAGGAAAATGACGAAGAGGAAGAAACAGGCCAGAAAATAATAGATGGAGGAAGAAGATGAAAAGGAAGAGTAAAAGGAAAATCGAACGGAAGAGGAAAAGGAAAAAGTAGCGGAAGAGGAAGTGGAAAAGGAAGAATAAAAGGAAAAAGAAACGGAAGAGGAAAAGGAAACGGAAGAGGAAGGAGAAACGAAAATGAGAGAGGAAGAGGAAGACGATCAGTCACCAAAATTGCATGTGCATTTGTACAAACAATATTATTATTGTGCTTTTGATTGGATCGACTTCCATCTGTCAGTTTGGTCTTTTTCCATCCCTTTCCGTCTCCCCTCCCCCCGCCCCCCGCCCCTCTCTCTCTTTTGTCATCCCCCTCCCCTCCCTTCCCCTTCTCTTCTCCCTTCTCTTCCCTCCTCCCTCTTTTACGATGAGTCTCCTCTCTCTCAACAGCCATTCATTCAGCCATCCGTAATTCATCATCCATTTTCGGAAGAATGAAAGAGGCCCTTTCTGTCCACCGAGAAGGGAGGACTCGTTCCCACTTGAGCGGTCTTAAATTTCAAACAATGTTTTGTATTGAGCCAGGAAAGAGAGAGAAGAAACGGCGGATTGTGAAAAGAGAGTGAAGAAGGAAAGGAAATGGGGAGAGGGAAGGGAAGGAACAGCAGAGAGACGGAAGGGAAGGGAAGGAACAGCAGAGAGACGGAAGGGAAGGGATGCGATTTATGGTCCTGGATGGGAAGGAATGGGATGGGAAGAAGGGACTGAATTGGATGAACGGACGAAGGGATTTTATGGTCGTGGATGGGATGAGATGGGATGGGTGGGACGGGACGGACTCGAGGGATGGAATTGGGTGAAGTGGCGTCGTCGGATTCACCCCCCACCTCCAATTGCATAATCGTCGTTCAATTAGCGACCGGTTTTTGGCCATTATTTGGCTTGAAACCGAAGGATGAGCAAAACGTTAATTGATTAGGAGAAAAGGAAAGACAAAAAAAGAACCGAAAGAATGCAAAAACAGCAGAAAAGTAAAAATTATGAATTTATCAAAAAAGGAAGAGATTATAATTATGAACTGTTTTGGTCTTTTTATGCAATTAGAGTCATGTCACAGCTTGAGAATGTTAAACAGACTTTGTTAAATTGGTTAATTTTCATTTTTATTTGGCATTTGAGGGATAATTGAACAGGAAAAGCCGATCAGCAGCTGCGGGACAGTGCCCGCCCCATCGTCAAGTGCCGTTTCTGTTCTTCGCTTCTGCCAAGTGCCATCCCTCATCATAACAAGAATGTAAAAAAAAATCTTTTGAGCAAAGTATAAGGAAGAAGCTTTGGCTGTAATTAAAAAGCCGTAAAATTATCTTACAATTTAAGGGAGATGGCTAATGTGCTCCAATATCTCAGTCTGGTGCACTTTTTGGGTGAAAACAATCGTCTCCCCAGAGGTCATGGGGAGACTCTCTCGGGGCTAACACTTTGTCAAACTCTTAAAAAGAATCTTTACATATATATATATATATATTATATACAGAGTTCGGCAAACAAAATATATAATATTGTTGCAGAAAAGATAGTTTATTTTTCAAATGTTACATTCTTTTGGCCCATCCGTACCATTCTTTCATCGGTCACCAATTCTGCTGACCTTCGGTTCGCACCTGCAAAATCTCCACGGGTCTTCTGTGGCCGCAATTTCAATCTCTCCCCCCCCCCATCCCTTTTCACTGCTTTTCTCCTTTTTTTCTTTGTCCTCTCACCCATTCCCTCCATTTTTTTCTCCGCTTTTCCTCTCTTTTCCATCTTTTTTTCTTTTCCCTCTGCTCTTTCTTTCCCTCCCCCTCTTTTTCCATTCTTTCATTCTTAAATCTCTTTCGTCTCGTCTCCTCTTCCTTTCCGATAACCAAACACTGATCAATGTCTCTTCCATGCAAAGTGATCAGATAATAAATAAGCTGATCGCCCACTTGCCGTAAATCGTCCCCCTTTCGCTACCGACCGACTTTTTTTTGACGCCAATTGCCGCCGCGTCCGTCTTTCACTCAATTAAGAAGTGGAGGTTATGCTAATGAGTGACTGTGTCGTTGGTCTGTCTTTTCTTGCTTTGGGGTTTTCTTTTCTAATTTTCTTTTCTGCCAAATTTTCTCGCATTTGTCAAAGTTTATTTTTCCGCCCCACAAATCTCTTGTCTTATGCCCTTCTTCCCCCGATCGATGTCAATCAGCTTTTTCTTCCAATTTCGTCTCCGCCGATCAATTTGAACTTTGTTTGTTTCAGCTGATTCGTTATTGCGACTGCGACGCTTTTCGCACTTTCCCCGTCTCGCTCCTTCAAATGCTTTAATCGGCTTTTGCCCCCTTTTCCATTATTATTTTTATGTTTTAATTTAAATAATGCCTTTTTTATAGAAGAGAAACTATTTAATAATTTAAGGCTGTTTTGCTTTTTCATATTGTTCATTGGTTTTATTGAAGTACTTTTGACCAAATGCTTTTTTCGGGTGGTGGGACAAAAGGTTTTTTTATGCAACGGAAGGGAAGAAAATTTCGGCTTTTTAAGGCACTCCCCCAAAGGAACAACGAAAGGAACGGAAGCCGGACAGAGAAGAGAAATACGAGGCTAATCTAATCACTATTGATTTATCATTTTGATCATTTTTCAGATCCAAGAGGCCGTTTTTGTCCGCTGGGCCAATTCGATAATCGACGACGACGTTACGGTACAGGAGTTACGGTAGCAAATGCATTTGTAAAGCCCAAATTTCTTTGGCTTTCATTCAGTGATCTGACCGATGTCCGCTTTCTGTCCAAATTTTCCAAACTTATTTTGGGTGTCCCTGTCGTAATGTTTTTCCCTTTCAAAAAATACCGGTACAATTCGCTTTTTCCTAAGGCAATCGCCGGGAAAAGCGAAACGGATGCCATCGATGCCATTTTTCACGCGATGGTTCCTGACGAATCGGACGACAAACTGTTACAAATCTCCGTCAATGAATTGCTCTCGGGACAGCAAAAGACCCTTCTGGGGATGTGCTGGAGACTAATCCAAATTTACTGGGCAAAATTTGCACCTTCGCCGTCCAACGAACGAAAACTGACGGAGGCATTGAAAGAATGGTAAGCAAAGGCATTTAAATGAAAAAACAAATTAAAATATTGAGACAAAAACCACATTTTATTTAATTTCCGCAAAGGTGCCTTGAGGTGACTGCTTCTTGTCCGGACGTGCTCATCAACGACTTCACCTCGTCCTTCCGAGACGGAATGGCCATTAACATTCTGATCAAGTCCTTTGACGAGTCACTGATCGACCTTCGCGAAATCAGCGAACTGAGGGGCGAAGACCGAATCGAAAATGCTCTCAGTTTGGCAAGACGGCATTTTCGGGTGCCGCGACTGATCCAACCAAAGGAGTTTTACAGCGAACATTTGGACATGAAAAGCGTCGCGTGTTATTTGATGATGGTTTGTCGGATGAAGAAAAATTGGGCCGAGTATTCGTTTCCCGCGTCTCAGCTTTATCTGGGCATGTGTGAGAAGACGGGCACGCCGCAGCAACGGCAGCCGACGCCGCTCAGCAGGAGACGGTCGACCATTTCAGCACATGCACCGGCCGATCAGTCGCCCCACGCGACCGTTCCGTCCATCGGACGACCTTCGCTAGTGCAACAGTCTTCACATTCCATACAGCAAAGTGATCAAACAATACAGACAGCAGTTGATCAGTTCTGTTCAGTGCCGCAGTCCGTGCCGACAATCGTTCACCCGCCCCAGCAAAGTCCGCCTGCGCAAGTGCCGGTTTCACCAGCGATTCAAATACCGACAATTTCAGTGGGCACTATCGTAAGTGTTGTTCAATAATGTGATTGATTTGTTCTTTTTCTTTGCCTTGGAGCTCCTTCAATCCAAACCCAATCAATTCCACTTAATTAGCCCAACACTTTGCTGACCCCTCCGGCGATGTCCCAATGCCCCAAGGCCGTCGTTCCAATCAGTGTCCCCACAACAGTCATTTCCCCACTGGCCCAGCAAACACACAGTCAAAATGAACTGCTCACTCATCAACAACAACAACAAGCCATTATTTTCCATCAGCAGATGCAACTACAACAACAGCAACAACAACAATCCCAACAATTTGACCAATTGCAACAAATTCAGCGAGACACAGCTGCTCAAATTGTTCAGCCATTATTTTTGCCTCAAAATGCAGCCAATACTTCTCAAGCAGTGCAGCAAATTACCTCCGAACTGCAGCAACAGCAGGCAAAAGCCTTTCCGAGTCAAATGACGGGACAGTCATTGGCCGATCAGCTACAAAAACAGTCGATGGAACAACAGCAGCGATCAATGGGGACTCCGATCAGTGCCGATCAGTCGATGGGTCAACCGCCACCCCTTCTGCCCACTGCTGTTTATGCTCCTACTCCATCATTTGCTGCTGGTGCTGTTCCTCACCTTTCCCTGCTCTCTTATGAGGCTTCGGTGGTCCCTCCCCTCCCCTCCCTTCCGTCCCAACATTCGACCACCGCCGATGCTTCTTTCGAGGGATTTCGTTCTCGAAAATCATCCAGTTCAAGCCGGTCGCGGAGCAGAAAACTACGAAATCCGGATGAGTTGGTGCAGGAATATGGGAAATGTCTGCAGCAAGTGCTGAATTGGCTGAACGGTCGGTTAATTAATTGAACCTTTCATTCGCCGTTCACTGAACTCTTGTCAAAATTGAAGAAGCAGAGCAGGAATTGGACACGATGAAGAAGACGGCCGAAATGGACGAAAGCATCACCAATTTGGAGATGGCCAAGGAAAAGTTCCGCGAGCACGAGCAGTACATGCAGTCGTTGGCCCAAAGCCAAGAGAGTGTGGGCCGCGTTCTGCACAGGTAATTAACAATAATTGAGCAATTATCACAGCGGTCATTTCGAGAAAAAAAGTGTATGTGCACGCTGTTCGTTTTCAGAGGCCATCAGCTGAGCCAACGTTTAGAGGGAGAAAAAGCCGCTTCAATTTTCTCTCAATTGGAGGCGGTCAGTGGCCGATGGGAGCGAATCAGAGAGATGGCAATGAGAAGACAAACGGCACTGCAGAACCAAATCAACGGCATTCAACGAAGACATCTGAAGGAGATTTCGGCATGGATTGACCAAGCCGAAAAGGTAATAAATGCGTGACAAGCAAAACAATTATAGCCAATAATTAAGCTAATGAGGGAGCAGGAGAAAGTGGCCGAAGGGGTGGAACAGTGCAGAGAACAGCAGAAGAAATTTATCAAGTTGAAGCGCTACATGGCGGACAAACAGCACGCCATCGGGAGACTGTCCACTTTTGTGGCTGTGGTGGACCAAGGCACACAGCAAATGACAGAAACGAAGGGGGGAAAAGGGAATGGAGAGGGAAAAAGCGACGAAACGGACATTTTACAATTGGAAACATTTGTCAAACAAGTAATTAATTAATAATTATGGCAATTGAAGGAAAAAAGAAGGTAATTTAGGTGACCAAAAGATGGGAAAATTTAAACGAATGGATGGAAAAGCGGGAAAAAGTGTTGGAAGGAATTGACACACTTTTGGAACAGTACGGACAAAACAGCGACGAAATGACAAATTGGGTGGACAAACAGAGCGAAAAGTTGCAAAAACTGAGACCATCGAACCAATTGAAAGAAGGGGACGAAGTGCAGGGACAATTGGACAAATTAAAGGAGACAGAAAAGGTAATGGAATCGGAGGTGGGCAAGGGGCTAATTGTAAGCGCTTCTCCCATTAGCCACCTCACTTTGCCGGACTTCCCTCACATTCCCCCACCCCCGGGGGCCCTCAAGACCGGCTCCCGAAAAAGTAGACATACACCAGCAGAAAAATGGACAACGATAATTAGAGACAAACAGAAAAATGCAAATTTAGTATACAATTAATTACCCGCTTGTGCCCACCCCCCCCCCCCTCTTACAGAAATCATAGGCTCGGTAAATACGAAAATGTTAAGGCATTGGACACACAACACGAGGAATTCGTCCGTCTCTCACAATTTAGCACAGAATTGGCTGCCAAATTTGAGAAAGGCGGAAACACGGAAGCGTCGTTTAAAGTGCGACAACAATTGGACAAAGTGTCACAGAAATGGGACAAAATTGTCGCCGAATTGGAAGAACATTCAGAAGCGGTGAGAAAAACGAAACAAAGTCACAACAATTATGAAAGAAATATTAAAATTTAGTTAATTCGGTCGGGAAAAGTGAAATTGGGCACAACGGAAGAAGAAACGGAAAACGGAGGAGAAAAGGGAGCCAAAAGGCGAGAACGATTGCAAACGATCATTTCGGTGGACGAAAGCCCGGAACCGGCGACCCCTCAGCAGAAAAAGCGCAAACAAATGCAACAATCGAGCGAACAGTCGCTCATGGAAGTGCCGGAAGAAGAGCAGCAATCAAGCGGAAGAACGCCGGCGGAAGAGAAAGGCGAAATTGGCGAAGAAACGCAGGGGACGAGCGGAAGGGAGGGGACGGAGCAGTACACGGAGGAAGAGGAGCAACAGCAGCAAATTGGAACAGCAACGGACACAACGCCAAGAGATGCCGAACAGGCGGTGTCGGTGATGACTTTTGTGGGCAAAGTGAGCACATTGGACCAGAAAATCGGACCTTTGGTGGAATGGGCGGCGAAAACGGAGCCAAGCGGAAACGGTGGCACGGCCAAAGGGAACATGCGACAAACGGTGCTGATGTGCCAGGAAAAGCTGAACGAAGTGCGCGAGTTGGAGCCGGAAGTGACACGGCTGCAAATTCTGTTGGAACACACGCACAACCGGGCAAATCTGAACGCAAAACAGTTACACGTGGTCAACGAAATGTTCAACATGTTCATGTACAACAACACATTTGCTGTTTGCCATTCATTCATTCACTCAATCTTTGACAGGTCGCGTTGGTCCAAAGTTGTGGCCACAATTAGCCAATTGCTGAACGCAATGGCCAAGCCGGAACCGTTGCTGCCAAAGAAGAAGGCCAACCAGCAGGGAAGCACGGACAAGGAGGGCCGTGTTGCCAAAATGGCCCAACAATTGTCCAATTGGCTCAGAGCGTCCGCCAAATACGTCGACGAATTGCCTCCTCAATGCCCCCCAGGGGAAAAGCTGAGGAAAATCGCACAAATCGCACGACAATTAAGCGAACAGCAAAGCCAAATGAGCCAAATAAAACGAATGGTAAGGCAAAGGGAAAAGCGGACAAAAGGAAAACGAAACAATGGCAGGCGAAATTAACGGAGGAAGAGAAAAGCCAATTGGAAGCATTGGAGGGACAAATGGTCGAACTGTTGGGCCGAATTGACCAGGAGAGACGAGAAGCCAAGCAGAACGAAAGGCAAAGCACCACCAGAATAAGGGTAAAAGAAGAGATGAAAAAGCACAACGAAGAATAAAAATAGTTTATTTGTCGGAGGCAAAAGAATAAATAATAAAATTGATGTGTCGGTGGATGAAGAATAAAATAAATAATAAAATGATGTGATGAAGTGGAACAAGCCAAAGTGAGTGACAAAATGATGGCTATTTATGGACGATGCTGAGAGATGGGTATTGACACGAATTGGGTACAGTAAATGGCGTACATTTGAATATTGAGTGATATACACAACATTTACAAAAAAATTTTTATAAGATTTTACAAGTTAAATAAGAACCCATCATTTTGTCTCAGTTTTGATTCTCCCCCCCCCCGCAAAGACTTGACCGATCCCATCGTTTTCTCCATAAATATCCCCGGGGGGAGGGGAAGGGAGGGGGGAGACGAAGCGGTCAGTTCCGCCTAAAGCAAATTTTTTGGTCATAATTTTTTTTCCAATAATGGCCAAATATTACAAAGTTATAAAGAAGAAAAATTAACAAAAATATTTTTCAATGTTATTAAATTATATCTCTTTAAAATTATCTAATCACTTCGAATCGTCTAATAAACGATTCTTAAAACATAGACTTTGAAATCGTTGATGGTATTTGAAGAATGAATGAATGCACTTTTGAAATTCACATTTTTGCCAGCCAACCACCACCGTTCAATTGAGAAAAGATGACTCATTCCCCGACGAATTGTCCGATTTCCCCGGGGCCCCCGCCACTTCAAACATTTCGCCTCCGCCATTGAATGAAGCGGAGTCATTAAGGCAATCGTTTTGCTTTTTTAAATTTTATTTCAAAGGCTTTGGCAATTAAGGCAGAAGCTTCTCATGGAAGAAGCGGAATTGGCCAAAAGAGAAGATGAGAAAAGAGAGAGAGGAGACAACGAATGGGAAAAATGGCTGAGGGAGAAAGAGAGTCAGCTGAAGCTGAACGAACAAAGTGTGCCGGGGAATTTGGACAGTTTGACGACGGAATTGGAAAACTGTGACAAGTGATCGAATGCCAAATTTGGCCACTCGAAGCAAAAATTTGACAGAATGATCGACGAACTCAGAAAAAGGCTCAGAGACGCATCGACCAGCGAATCGGACGCCGAAATGGTCGAACCGATAAAGAAATTGCTGAGAACGGCGGAGACAAAGCGCAACCATTGCATGGACAGCATAAACAAAACGCAGGCAAACAGAAAACATTGGCCCAAAACTGAACAAATGGATTAAGTTGGCCATACACAAAGCAGTGAAAGTGGAGGAGACGGGGGACAAATTCAAGAGAGAATTGGAATGGATGAGAAGACATTTGGTTCTGAAATGCCATTTTGCTTGGGGGCATTGCCCCTGAGGCGATCGCTTTGCCTGCAGCGTGAACTTCGATGCCTCCAGCATGGCCGTCTTGCGCTGCTCGTCCAAACGGCGGACAAAGAGCGAGACGAAAAGGGACCGGGAACAGCGGCATGGAAATACACAGGGAAGGAGGGGGGAGAGGGGAGGGAAAGGGAGACGAAAAGGGGGCGGTGGGTGCAGAGAATGCAAAGGATGAGGGAGGGACTTCAATAATGGGAAGAATTAAGCCGTATGTTATTAACAACTATTAGCAATGCTTTTTCACAGCCATTACTTTTTAGCAGCTGAAAGATGCTTTATTCGCTCAGTTGGCCTCAAAAGATGAGGCCGTTCAGTCGCTTGGCGAAGTCATTCACTGGGCCAAATCGGCTGGCGACAACGAAAATGTCGCGCAACAAATGCAACAGCGAACTGCCAAATTGGACGGACAATGGCAATCGATCGGTGCCGAAATTGAAGTGTGCCATTCCTTGCGATTCGAATGAATGTTTTTTGTCCCTTTTCTCTGTAGGAAATGCTTTTGTGTTGTGCTTTTGAGCGTCAAAGGAGGGCCGAATTGTGGGCGAAGACCAAAGAGCAACTCATTGAACAATTGGAAATGGCACTGAGGGAAAGTTTCGAGTCGGCCACCGACGCGGAGGAATTAAGCGAACATTTGGACAATTTGGAGAGACTGCTGGACAAAATGCACGCGCTGGACGAAGAGGCGGCCGAGGAGGGCACTTTCGCACTTCTGAAGGCACTTTCCAACGCATCGCAAAACGAAGCGGTCAATTTTTGTTTAGGAACAATCGGAGGAGCAATCCGCGGAATTACTCAATATGCGTGGCGAAAAATTGGCGAAAGCGGTGAACGAAAGATGTGCCCAACTGCGAAATGCGGTGTCAAGATGCGAACATTTTGAGCAAAAGCTATGCAAAATGCAGGGCTGGTGCATGTGAGTTATGCGAGTGATTGTTGGCACTTGGCGATGGGGGGAGGGAAGTGCCAACAAAAGTGGCAAAAAAGTGCCAAACAAACTCATGTGGATGGGATGGTATACCGAATCATATTGAGCCCATTTCAGGAACATTCACCAAATTCTTAACCAACGAATTGCAACCGATGCCTTTGCGTTGGAAGTGCCGAATGAATATAAGGCAATGAGAAGAGATTGATTTTTATTTAAATTATTATGTATTATTATGCCATTTAAGGATGCCCAAAGAAGCGGCACACTTTTCAAAGTTAAAAAATAATGCATTTTTTGATTTAATTTTAACATTTAGCAAATGGACATGGAATTTTCCGAGTTTTGTGCGTTGGTCGACGAGTTGGAAGACTCCCCAATCGAAGGAACTTCTGTTAGTGTTTGTTTTTGTATTCCCGAACAAAAAGGCAAAAGAAGCCATTGTTTTATGATAATAAAACCGTAATGAATAAACAGTTTAAACAGCCGATAAAACTGCACGAACAAATGGAAAGAATTCAAAAACATTTGGAGGAGGCGAATTTGGCACTAAACGACTTAAAGGAAGAGATGCAAGTGAGGCAATTAGCATGGAGAAAGCAAATGAAACCCATTAAAATTGCAATTAGAGGCGGAGAATTGCGAGTTTTTCGTTGCGCACGCGCGACAAATTGCGAAGCAATTGAACGATTTGGGCACAGAATGTGCCGCCTGTGAAGTGGGCCGAGACATGCTGATCAGAGAAGGCCTTCTGGAAGAGCAGCAAGTGATCGGAATATCCGCAAGACTTGGCCAATTGAACGCAAAATGTGTGGAAGAATTGGAACCAAAGGCATTTAGAACGGTCCAAAGGCTTGAGAGAGCGGCCGAACTCGTGGAGAAGTTGGAGCGGGAAAAAGCAGTGATGGAAAAATTGGCCAAAGAAGCGGAGAACAGAGTGGAAGAGGGAAAGGTGGGACAATGGGGAAAAGAGAGAGCAAGGGAGAGAACGAGCAGAGGGATAAGCTTTTGAAATGGGGAGAAATAGAAAGGGAGAGATGGTTGATAAGGGTGGGAAAAAGAGAGGAAGAGGAATAAATGACCAATTTTGAATAAATTAAAAAGCAAAAGGGGGGACACTTTCGGTTTCCAGAGCAGAGGGATAAAGATAAAGAAGAGGGAGAAATAGAAAGGGAGAGATGGCAGGTTGCTAATCACGAAAATGACATAAAATCCCTGACATTTTAAAAAAAAAAATTGGATAAAGAATTAGTCAAAATTGATGTTAGATTCGTGGTCAACAACCCCGAAAAACTACCGGAGCAAATTAAAAAAATGAATTGGCAATAGAATTTAAATATAAAACGGCAAATTGAAAGGAATGGCTGACGAACCGCGCAAATGCCAGCGATGCTACGAAAAGGCCGCCCACTTTTACGTAAAAGTTCAGAATCACCCACTAACAAAAAAGTCACTGAGTGAATTGAACCGACAAGTGAAAGCAGCAATTGAAGCGGCCGGAAAAACGAAGTTGGGGATAAACAGAATAAAAAAAGATAAATTCAGAAATGAATGGTAATTTAAGAGAGTTGGAGCAATTACTGAAACAATTGGCCATAAAATTGCAAAAGAATATTTGCGAAGGAATCGCAGCAACGGAAAAGAAATGTGAACAATTAAAAGAGCAAATTAAGCAATGGAATGAAATGGAAGAAGTAAAAGAGAAAAAGTGACAAAAAAGGAAAAATTTAAATTTAGGAAAGACCGGCGGAAAATGACTTAAAAGAAATGGGAGAGATGGGACGGACACTCGGAGAAAGCATCGGAAGAGCGGAGGCAATGGCGGAAGAGGGAGTAGTGTTGGAAGCGTAATTAATTAATTAATTAATTAATTAGGGGAATTAATAAGCGAGAAAGGAATCAGCCATTTTAGACAAATGAACGAAATTCGACAATTGAAGAAGTGCTATGAGAAGAAAGCCATGGAAATGATGGGAAGCAGCGAAAGTCATAAAAAGTTTTTCGCAGCGGAAATGGAAGAATTGGAATTCCGATGGCAAAGACTGTGTACGAAAAGCAAATGGATAAAGAAAGGTGGAGAAGAGGCGACGGAAAAACACTGGGAAATGGGAGGAGAAGCAAAACAGGAAAAGACGAGAGAGGGACTAAACAATGCAAATGCTGAAGAGGGCATCAGAGAAAAAGAGGAGGGTCGAGAAACACGGGGCGCGGGGGACGAATTGTGCCAAAAAGTGCAGACAATGATCGAGGACTTCGAAGAAGCGGCTCAGCAGTTGGACTTCCAGAAGCACCCTCTGCACAGTGTGGAGGAATGGGAGCAGAGATTGTCGGTCGGTTTCCGAATCATTCACTGATCTGTCGATGACAAATTGACCACTTCAAAGGGTTTGAATCAATTTGTGACTACGCGGAAGTTGAGTTTTGACGAGTTAATCGCAGTGGGCAAAAAGTTGGCCGAAAGTGGCCCAATGGAATTGGAAGTGTCCGCGGCATTGGCCGAGTTGGACGGACTGATTGAACTTGTTCACCAAGTTGACGAGCAAATTGAGGCTCAGGAGAACCGCCTATTTTCCATCAAAAAGCAACTCGCAAAAATGGACGAACAGGCGAAATTGGTCGGCGAGAGAATGCGAACGTTGGAAAAACGGGCTGAAAGAATGGGCGGAAAGGGCACGGCTGACCCAACTCCGATCATTGTGAGTCGTCCTTCTCTAATCAGTGAAATAAGCAGTCGCCAATCCCTTCCGTATTATTTGTCGATTTGGTCCAATCCCTTAAATTTTGTTTAAAGTCTGATCCCTTAAATTTTGTCTAATCCCTTAAATTTTGTCTAATCCCTTAAATTAGTCTAATCCCTTAAATTAATCTGATCCCTTAAATTTTGTTTAAATTAACGATGATAATTCTTCGACCATAAATTCTGAATTGTATTTTTATTTTATTTTTTTTGCGCGCCAAAACTGAATAGAATGCTAATTAAGAAATTAATTAAATGGCCTTTTTAAAATTTTATTGCCTCTTCGCTAGTTTGGGTTTTTTTCAAAAATGTTTACTAATCATCTTTTGGGATTGTCTTTCTTTTCGCTTATTCCTAAGTGAGTGTCGTCAGCCTCTGTTTTTCGTCCGCGTTGTCCACGTCTTCCAAAAATAACTTGTCGTCCCCCCCTCCGACTTCTTCCATTTGGCCCAATGGTTCTCTTGGCGATTGTGTCCGTGCCATTTCCTCCTTCAGAAACATGTGCCATAATTGGAAAACAATGTCTGTGGTGATCAAATCGCCCGCATTGGACGCTTAACAAATAAAAAATGGGAGGTAAACAATTTATAATAATTATTAAATGAATTACCAATTAAACGGAGCAGAAAAACACCATCGGAACGTAAAAAACTGTTGACGAACTTTCCAATTGCACGCTTTTCTGAGGGATTGGAAGTGATTGTGTCGTTTTTGGGAGTAAAATTTACGATGAATTTGAATTACCATTGGGGTCGTCCTTTTTTAACAGATGGTAAACTTGGAGATACTGACGAATGAACGGCACATTTTTACGAGACGTCGTCAGCCAATAGAAAAAGTTGAGGAGAGTGGCGATGCCGACAAGCAAAAGCCACCACCAAACGAACAAATACACCTTCTCATTGAACTGAAGAACGTAGCGGAAAGGCAATGATCAGTTGCGATCGAATTGATCAGACTGACCATGTTGATCATCAGCACACATTGCACCGTGTGCCGGTGTTTGTTGCCCAAAACGCGCACTTCGAAGTCGCACATTGTCACCCTGGGGAAATGGCCCGACTCTTGCCATTCGTGCCCTCGGGCAAGGTCCCGAAGGATTTCGAAGCCCCAAAAAGAGTAAGAAGAGCCGAGGAAGTTGTTGAGAAGGACGAATTGGAAGACGACTTGGACAAGGTAAAGCATTTTTATCGCTGTAAGCAGAAAAAGGCATAAAAACAACATGGACACCGCTGTCACCAAGATAAAGCCAATTTAAGTAGGTTCCACGACGGAACATTCCGGAAAGCAAGACTAAAAATGAAGAGAATTGGGGTGTTATTCAACACGGCAAACTGTCAATGCCAACACTGACATCCGTTGGACAGACTCTGCTGTTGTCTAAGCGAGTCGCGGATGTGCGTGGCCACAACTTCGACCGAACCCATCCGCTTGTCCACTTGCATGTTGCCCACATCTTCACACATTTGGATGATCCCTTTCACTGCAACTCCTTCAAGCAAATGGTCGTCAATTGGCATTCTCCGCCTTTCCCACCCGATTGCCAATTGAAAATGCGCCACACCAGCGAAGGCAAATAGAACAAAATGCCCTGGAGGCCGAGCACAAATGGCACCCATTGGTAATAGCCTAACAAATCGATTAATTAATTGTGTTAATAGCCTAAATGAATTGTCTTTTTAATCTTTTCCATCCAATTTCCCCTTGGCTGTGTCTTTCTTTGTGCCCATTTTTTGCTCACCGATTTCCTTTTGTTCCCTTTGCTCAATGTCCTGGGGAATGTAATGGTTTAAGGGCAGAAAATAAGTGTTCTGAACGAAGCAGTAGTTTTCACTGTATTGTTCCTGAACGAAGGGCAAAGAATTAATTTCAAAATAATTAATTATTAAATAATTAAATGCGAATAATAATAAAATAATTTATAAAATGTGAAAACCCAAGCGCCGGTGAATTGTGCGGGGATCCAACACTGACTTAAATGTTGTCTAATCCCTTAAATTAGTCTGATCCCTTAAATTAGTCTGATCCCTTAAATTTTGTCTAATCCCTTAAATTAGTCTGATCCCTTAAATTTTGTCTAATCCCTTAAATTAGTCTGATCCCTTAAATTTTGTCTAATCCCTTAAATTAGTCTAATCCCTTAAATTTTGTCTAATCCCTTAAACATCAAAAATCAGCAGAAGAAGACGGAGGCGGAGGAAAAGACAAAGGGACAAATGCCAAGAAAACGAGAAGAAAACATAAAAGGGAAGAAGGGTTGAATTAAAATAATGGATCAAATTGAAATTCATTTAAATCGCATCGATTCTCTCCCCCCCCCCCTCACTTTCCTTCTTTAGAATGAATGGTCCATCGCCTTTCTCTCTCCCTTTTTGTGTCCTTTCGTCTCCGTCTTTTTAGCAGCAGTCTCTCCCCTCTCCTCCCCTAAAACTGCATTGAATTCCCTCAATGTTTTGGTCGATCGGTTGCCTTTGCCCGCCCCTTTCGTCTCTTTTCAGTGAGTTGCGCAAAATTGGCGGATTTGCACAGAAACGGGAAATTTCCCTGACAAAGTAAGTTGGAACATTGGGAGAATTTGGAAGAGAGGGGGTGAGGGGAAGAGAGAGAGGGAAGAGAGTGGGTGAGAGGAAGAGAAGAGGGAGGAGAGAGGTGTGAGGGGAAGAGAAGAGGGAGGAGGAGGGGGGAGGGAAAGAGAGAGAGAGGGAAGAGAGGGGGTGAGAGGAAGAGAAGAGGGAAGAGAGGGGGTGAGAGGAAGAGAAGAGGGAGGATAGAGGGGTGAGGGGAAGAGAAGAGGGAGGAG
Organism: Heterodera glycines; assembly: GCA_004148225.2. Taxonomy (NCBI): domain Eukaryota; kingdom Metazoa; phylum Nematoda; class Chromadorea; order Rhabditida; family Heteroderidae; genus Heterodera; species Heterodera glycines. The sequence goes on along the minus strand of CP049705.1, from coordinate 6,362,446 downwards.
AGGGGGAGGGAAAGAGAGAGGGGGAAGAGAGGGGGTGAGAGGAAGAGAAGAGGGAGGAGAGAGGTGTGAGGGGAAGAGAAGAGGAGGAGAGGGGGGAGGGAAAGAGAGAGAGGGAAGAGAGGGGGTGAGAGGAAGAGAAGAGGGAGGAGAGAGGTGTGAGGGAAGAGAAGAGGAGGAGAGGGGGGGGGGAGAGCGACTAAAGGGATTAGCGATGAGTAACAGTGGCAGGCGGAGGCACAGATGCGATTAGCCGGACTTAATGGCCTGCACTGTTCCCTCTCCCACTGCTGATCAGCCTCCCCTTCCATTTTGCCAAATTAGTCTTTCTTTTTTCCATCTTTCCATTTCCCTCCCTTCTCCCCCCCCCCCCCCCCCCCCTCCACCGTATTCCTTTTTCTTTTTTGGCTAAAAGTGCGTTCATTCCTTATTCTTCTATCATTAAATTTTCTATTCTCTGTGAAACTTCACAAAATGGACAAAAAAGGCATTTGATCAGATTAAATATGCCATTTTGCATAAACTTTCATTTGGATGAATCAGCAGAGACAAATTTACATAGGAAGGGATTAATGAAATAAATTTTCTTTGGTAATCGATGGAAGGGCGGCGGATCAGCAGAGAGTGAAAAGAAACGACGAAAAAGGGGAAATAATTCAAATCAAAAGTGACAGACATTGGAGGCGCATTAATTGGCCACAATTTGGCAATTCAAATGCAAAATGGGCCACTCGAAGATGCATTAACAACAGAGGACCTGAAAAGTTTGGCAAAAAGAATATAAATATGCACAAAATGAGAATATTTTAAAAAAATAAGAAATAATTTGGACAATTAATTGTGCCATTCTCTGCGCTTTATTTATGAGTCCATGTAAATAAATTGTCGCTTCATCTGTTAATTGCTATTAATATGTATTTGCATGTTCGTAAATTGTTTTCTCTCTGGTCCTCTTTCAATGCTTCTCCGCCCCGTTGCTGTCCTTTTTGCTTAGCATCGGCACCGGCGCGTCGTAAGGGGGCGGTCTTCGCTGCTCCAGGGAATTTGTCTGTGCTTGGTAATCGCGCCTTGGGGGAAAATAAAACTGAAAAAGGTGATTAGTTATATTGGACACCAAAGAGTGGAGATCAGTTGAGAAGTGACCAAGTCGCCATTGTTAAGCGCAATCAGCCGAATCAGCAAAAGGCCGTCGGGTCGCAAAGTTCGACCGATGAAATCGCGAATTTGGGCTTTGCGGGAAAGCCCAAGCCGAGAAGAGCTGGGGTCGATCTGAACTCAAAAAGATGGATCAGAAGCCGGAAGTGGACAATTTGCCCTGTCGAGGTAACTGCTGATCAGCTGAAAATTGCTTCTGGCGTTGAACACCCGCAGAAGCCATTGAAAACAGTTCAAAATGCTGAACAGAGCGACAAAACAAAACCAAAACCAGAAGAAAATGAAGATTTTTTCGTTGAACTAAATGAAATAAAGTGATCGATAGAGAAAGAAAAATGATGGTAGAGAAAAAGAAAAGCAATCGATCTAGTGGACAACAAAGTGATCGATCGATTAAACAGGATGGCAGAGAAAAAGAGAGAGAAAAACGATAGTGATCGATCGGGGAAATGGAATGATGACGTAGAAAAAGAAAAAAGGTCGATCGCGGAGAAATTGACGGATGACAGAGAAACTATTACCGTTTTGAAGCAAGTTAAGTACTGATATACTAACCATGTTAATCATTAGCACGCATTGAACGGAGTGACGATGCAAATTCCCGAGAACGCGTACTGAAAAGTCGCAGAGAGTGACCCGGGGGAAGTTGCCAGTCTCGGGCCATTCCCTTCCGACGACCAAATCGGTCAGTACGGTCCAACCCCACAGCAAATCGGAAGTACCGAGCATCCCTTTGATCATCACAAATTGAGCCAACGCGTTCAAAGCGTAGATCAGTTTAACAAGCTGCCAACAAAACTATTCTTCCAGGAGGACCAATGCTTCTTCACCATATAAGTCAGCACCACCGTCCGCCCATCCAAAAGCGATTTGAGCCGACCTCCGCCGATGTTTTTGGTCACGTCGTGGTCGAAGATCAAAAACCTGGCGACCACCTGTGCCCGATTTGTTCAGAAGTGCGCCCTCCTCTCACTTCCATGTTTTTGCTCCTCTCCTCCGCTTCCATGTTCGATTTGATGTTGCACGTCTCGCAAATGGCGCGCACTTTAACGCCGGTTGAGCTGTAAATGGCGCGCCATACGACAACGGGGAGGAAGAACATCAGCGCTTGAAGGGCCAAAATGAACGGCACCCATTGGTAATAGCCTAAGGGAAGTGCCGGGGGGGGGCGGGCGTTTCAATCCGTCTTTTTCTTTGCTGTCACCAATTTGCTTCTGGTCCCGCTCCGTCCAATTCTTCGGAATTGGAATGATATGCTCGGCAATGTCAAAATAATTGTCCGGCTTTGCCATGTCAGTAAATGCGAGAAAGTAAGTGTTCTGCACGTAGCAATAGTCAAGCGCATATTCCATCCACCAACCGCGGTAATAAGCGGGAAACCAACACTGAATGGGCTGGCCGACGAAGCTAAACGAATGGGCAAAGTTGGCACGGAACGAGGCGAAGGGCGGCAGGGGAGAGAGACACCTCCATCCGGAAATGAACGCGGAACTGATCACCAGAAAAGTGGTGGTGTAGCAGTAATTGAGCCGATCGGACAGGTCGCCGTCGGGCAGAGGGGAGACGGCGCTGAGCAACCCTTGGACAATGTTCATCGATTGTAGATGAACAACGAATGACCTTAAGCGGCGGGGGTGGGAAGGGGTACGGAGATGGACGAAGGGAAATAATATCCATTGAAATGGGGGGGGAGGATTTATATGCCCCCGGGGGCTGAATGGAATTGGAGCACGGAGAAAGAAAGGTCGGATCCATCGAATTGGAAGAGGGGGTGGGGGGGGGAGGGAACCCCTGCAGCATTTTTGGTGTTTCGCCGCGAATATCACCGAATTATCGTGGCGATGGGCGGGGGGAGGGAAATGGGCGAATGAATTCCTCGCCGTGGGGCGAAGTGCGGGGACATTCGCCGGAGGATTGGAAAAGGCGAGAGAGAAGGGAAACAGAGAGAGTGTTAGGGGGAAGAAAGAAACTCAGGGAGCAAAAGGGCAACAAGTTGCAGGCAGAGAGAGTTGTGAGTGATTGGAGGTTGCAGGTTGTCAGGGAACGAGAAAGAGAGTGGAAGAGAGAAAAGACGAAATTGCGAGGGAAGAAAAAGATACACGAACAGAACACAGACACAGGCACAACAGAGAAATAGAGGCACAAGGAGACACAACAGAAACATAGGCACAACAGAGAAACAGGGCACAAGGAGACACAACTGAAACATGGGCACAACAGAGAAACAGGGCACAAGGAGACACAACTGAAACATGGGCACAACAGAGAAATAGAGGCACAAGGAGACACAACAGAAACATAGGCACAACAGAGAAACAGGGCACAAGGAGACACAACTGAAACATGGGCACAACAGAGAAACAGGGCACAAGGAGACACAACAGAAACATAGGCACAACAGAGAAACAGGGCACAAGGAGACACAACTGAAACATGGGCACAACAGAGAAATAGAGGCACAAGGAGACACAACAGAAACATAGGCACAACAGAGAAACAGGGCACAAGGAGACACAACTGAAACATGGGCACAACAGAGAAACAGGGCACAAGGAGACACAACTGAAACATGTGCACAACAGAGAAACATAGGGCACACACAACACTTACTGCTGAAGATGGACTATTTAAGTTGTGTTACGTTGTGTTTGTTGTCCTTCACTTGCGCTGTTGAATTTCGTTTTGTTTTGTCCTTTTCGTTTTTATCAGCGGAGAATACGGCAAGTGCACTTTCAACAGCCGGCGGAATTTTGACACTTTTAAAATTCGTCCAAAAAGGCGGAGGGCGGGGCGAACAAAGGGAAAATGCGAAAATTAAAATAATAAAATTTAAATTTGGCCATCCGCCGTTGATTATGATCACTGATCACTTCCCAAATCAAATCCAAGAAGGTATAAGTTAATCTGAGCAGAGTCTGCGTTTTCTGCTGGTCGTAAACCATTGACACCCCCGGGGGATGGGCCTTTGGATGGACAGCAAACGAAAAAGGGCCATTTTCGTTACTTTTAATGGTCATTCGATTGGTTTTACATGAACAAATAAAACACTAAAAGGCAGACCAACAAATGATTGATCTGCTTTTCCCCTCATTCGTTTAAACATTTTTTATCTAAATTTAAATTTAATTTTATTTTTTTAGTTTAATAATTGCCATTGTCAATGGCAAAATATATTAAAAAAAAGTTTGTATCGTCAAAAAAAAACTGCTTTTATTCTATTTTTTCAAACATATTCGCACAATAATAATAATAATAATAAAACAAGTGAAAGCGAAGAATAAGGGATGAGAGGAAAAAATGATTTTCTGATCATACTTTTGTAATTCAAAAAATCATCTGAATCTAATCCCTTAAATTCCGCCACTACCGAACGATTAAAAAAACGGCAAAGATCATGGGGAAGTTAATTGTTGATATTAACACTAATAAATTAAGTAGAGTCAGAAAACTTGAAGAGAATGAGTCTGTCGAGCGGAACTTTCGATTTTGAAACGAAAATCATCGAAGCACCGCAAAAAATGGAAAGGAAAGAGCAGAAAATGATCAGAGAGTTGCGACGATTCTGTGAAAAAACGAAGAAAAACAACATTATTATTAATTACAAATTGATCAGAATTTGACTGACTGACCATTTCAATTTCCTTGAAGAAGTAAATGCTCCAAAGAGAAGCCACACAACCGGGCAAAGTGATCAGAACCTGGCCAAAAGAGGACAATGGTAAAAAAGAGCGAACAAAGTCAGGGGATCGATTCTTCTTGCCGGATAAGTGACAGTTGGCGTCAGAAGGTCATTGGCCAAAAATAAGCATGCCATGCCACAGCCCCAAATGGCCCCGCTGAGCAAAGAAGGTAAAATGACAGTGCCATTGACGGTGGGGTTATTGCGCCTAAGGGGGGGGGAGGTAATGAGAAACAAACAAGTGCCGACCATATCTAATTAGGGAACTAATTAACTAGGCAATTTTGAAAAACATTCCAATGTGATGACAAATGCGCCTAGTCAAAATGATAAATGACCAATTAATTGTTACTTAATGAGTGCATTGATGATGAAGATGATGGAAGCGGAGAGAAAGATTCCGAAGTAATGCGAAAAAATGTAATTGAGGCCACTGAGAGGGGCGTCGGGAAACAGC
>CP049705.1:6011627-6357058 GCA_004148225.2 Heterodera glycines | reverse complement strand
AATTGGCCTCATTAGACCTTTCGGAAATTGGACGAAGTGCAGGACATAAACAAAGTGAGGGGAAGTGCCATTTGAAGGGATTGAAAATTGAACAACCGAAGGTGACCGACTTCTTCAGCTACGAACATTTCTCTACGTCACTTACTGCAAATTTTGGGAGTTGGACACAGGCAAATTGCAAAACAAATTCAGAAAAACCCAAATCAGTGGCCAATTTCAGACCACGACATGATCATTTCGCGTGACGACATGCGCCGACATTGCAATGGGCACGTTATCCGCCAAAAAATGAAGAAGCATTTCGGCTTTTCAGGGCTCTGACCGATCGGATCATCGATCGCATATTCTCCGCCGCCGTCATTCGAACTCCGCCCGAACAACGGACGGTGCCGCAACCGACGGGGCCAATTAGGCAACAGCCCATCGAAACCATTGGCTTCGAAGGTCCGTCCATTTGGCGACAGTTTTGTAATTGGACCGAATGTTCAGATTTCGTCTGTTTTTTGCTTGCCGAGGAAGACAAAAGGCACCTGACTAGGTTTTTGTTGGCATTTGTGCCGACTTTTCCATCCAAATGTCCCTTAAGCATTGAATATTGGTTCCGATGCGTCGATTTGGACGGAGACGGCCAAATTTCGCTCTATGAAATGGAATACTTTTATGAAGCGATAGAACAGAAGCTGCTGGCCAAAGTTTGGGCTTTTCATAGTTCCTATAACTTTGCGCTTAAGGGAATGGAAACGTTGGCCCTTCGCGACGTAATTTGTAATGTCAGTGAGACACTTTTCCAAAATTAATCGCTTAATCGAACTGCTTCAGCTCCTCGATTCCATTTCACCCGCAAATGGTCATTCCATCACGAGAATGGACTTGAAGAGGTTGGCCTTTCCTTTTGGGTGTTGATCCGATCACACCGATCATTTGGGACTTTTTGTTTGTCTGCCATTTTAGGTCCGGGCTGGCCCATCGCTTCTTCAACACTTTTGTCAATTGGATAAAATACGTGGATCAAGAATCGTCGGACGGGGAAAGAGCGTCTGTGAAGGTGCCAATTAGGGATAAGCTTAGACCAAAGTGCCAATTAAGACAAACGAGGACAAAGAACTCAGCGACTGGGAAATGTTCTGTCTGTCCGAATACGAATTGTAAATTGGCGGGGGAGGGGGATTAATTAACTAATTAACACAAATGATGGGAGACGATTAAGACTAATGAGCGAGACGGAACAGACGAGCAACGAGGGGGACGCGGAGGAGGAGAATATGCGAGTGGAGGGAGATTATAGGGGGATATATGAGTTAATCAATTTAGCGATGTCATTTTGGATGATGACGAAGACGAGGAAGAGGAGGACGCCGAAAATGGCACAATTGGAAGCGAGAAAAAGCCACGCGTGGACGAGAACGGCACTGTCGAGCAGAGGGAAAGTGCATTCTCGACGATTGTCCATCGGCACCAAACCGCCACGGCACTGACATAGCCTTGGGCAATGCCGACTTCTCAAGTTGCTCATCATCATCATTCATCAGCCTGTCATTTGTCCAGTCACTAATTTAAATTTTTGTTTGCCTATTTGTAAGGGATGCCTCGGAGAATGTTTTCTTTATGAATTGAAATATTTCTCGGCATCTCTTAACCATGCCCAAGCACAGAAAGAATCCTCAGCCCATTGAACGCAATAATAAATAATAATAATTAATAAATAAATAAATAATATACATATGTACGAATGTTTATATGCTTTGTTGATATAATAAAATTGTTCTACATTATTATTTTTTTTTTTTTTGCTTTTTCAAATTTCTCCCAATTTGCAAATTGTCCAATGAAGGCCTATTAAATTCGATTTGCTAATTCATTAATTAATTTGCTCTTCCTTTTTAAGTCCAAATTTCTTTATTAGTTTGACTAATTAAGTTCGGCACTGTCTTTTCCCTTTGGCCTTTCCTCCTCCTAATTTATGCCATTGTCTGCTCCAACAATTGTTTCAGTGCCACTTCGGCCACTAATGCGTTTTTCTGCATTTTGGCGTAGTGTTCCGTCGTGCCGGTCACTGCAAATTGGCTGAAGGCGTCCGCTTTGGCGTGTTCAATTAACTCGTGGATTGCGCTTCGCACTCTTTCAACGGCATTTTGAACCTTTGAGCGAATCAGTATTTCAGGGTGGGGGAGTAATGTTTTGATCGGCATCATCTCACCCTTTTCTGACATGCCGGGTGGGCCATGATGGAGGAGAGCACTCGGGCGAGGGCAATTAACTCACTAATTGGGTGGGGGGAGTGATCACAAAGTGAGTGAGGCGCTAATTACTGGCAAAGGTAACTTTTGCGATCACCTGGTGAACAGCGCAACATTTGTGGCCGATTCGATCACTTTGTCTCCTCGCGAGTCAATGGATAATGCCGGAAGGCTTTTTGCCCTTAAAATGAAAATGGGTTAAGGGAGAAGAAGCAACTCACTGGACTACGAGGTTGGCCGTTCCGTTGGCCACTTGCTGAATGGCCTGGTTCATCGCTTCGTAAAAGCGGTGCTCTTCCTCCGCTTCTTCCGCGTCGTTTAGCGCGTTTAAAAGAGCGAATGCGTTTTCGCCGATGAGACTGGCCGAGGAAAGAAAGGACGACCGTTTCTCACATTTTTCGGGATTTAATTTTGCTGAAAGTGTTTGAAGTGAATTTGGCATTGACTTAGAAAAATGAACTCATCAAGTCGATAAAAGCCGTGCAAATTGAGTGAACGAGTGGGCCCATTTCCATTGCGTCCGTTCGGAGGGCGCAAAACTCGCGGAAACACTGCGCCAATTCGCACAAATTGTCCGCTGCTTCCACCACAGCAATTTGAGCCGCGCCAAATTGGGGATGCAATTGGAAGTCCGAAGTCCATTCGACCACCGTCAAAAGGGAAGGTTCGGCTAATTAACTAATTAATGGCCATTCGGAGGGGCGGGTCCAAAAATCCCTCTGCTGATCGCTTCTGTTCCGCCCACCTGTGCTGTGTAGGCCAAGAACAGCACCGCCCTGTGTCGGATTGTGTCCTCGCCCAACTGAACGGCCATCAGTCGTTGCTCCTCCGTCAGTGCCAAATTGGCAATTTGCTGCTTCCCTTTGGCCAAGTGGCCGCTGCTTTCGCTCACTCTTCGCGCGGACTGTCCAATGGCGGCATTCAATCCTTGCAAATTTCGATTTTGCGAATAAAACTGTTCGAAGGAGCGATGAGCTTGTCCATTCTTCTTAAAGTCGAGAATATAATTATATTTTTTGAATATTTCCTTTGCACTTACAACCGAAATTTCATAGACAATTTCCTGCTCAGTTAAAACGGAAACCGACGGCGGACGAACGGCACTTTGCCATCTACGGTTTTTCGGAGGAGGCAATTGGCTAATTGCTGCTTGGGAAGAGAAAACTTGTACAAAAAAATCTTTTTAATTACAATAAGACAACGGCGGAAATGGCGGAGAAAGTGACTCATCGGGCAAATTCGGTCGTAATTGAACGGGCGCAATTTGTTGTGGAAACGGAGAAGTTGGAGGAGTAACTGAAGCAGGAATGACTTTTGAAGTTCAAAAGTGAGTTAAACATTTGGTAGCAATTGGCGGTGCTTCTTGGAATGGCAATTGGTCGTATTGTTCTGCTTTTACGGGAAGTGCCATTAGTTTGGGGGCTTCGTCCGGCATTTGGAGCTGGTGAAGCGCCGATGGGTCAAACTGCCGTGGGAACTCATTGGGTAGAGTGGCTGATGGACTGCCAAATGGGCGAGGGAATCGGTCCGAATCTGCCGGAAATGCCTTAAAAGTGCCAATTAATTGGTCGTTGAATCATGCCGATGCACAATTCGCTCTTCGGGTCCCAGAATTGTTGGCGTGGACAGTGCTGCCGGGTGTGACTTGGACATTATCGGCGTCGCCTCCTCCTCTTCGACTACGTCATCAAAGGACACCGGCACAGAACGGGCCCGAAGCACAAAGTCCTCGATCATAATGGCACCTTCGTCGCCCTCCAATCCGAATGGGTCGACGAGTTTCTTCTTCCAAATGATCACGTCGACGAACTCAGCAAGTAAACTCTTTATTTTCCCCCCTTCGGTGGTCTGCACGGAGTAATACCCATCTTGGTAGTCGCCAAAGTCCTGCAAAAGTCGCCGAAAGGCGACGCGGTACTGAAACAGACAGAAACAGACAAACAGACAATGTTAAAAGTGGTCGGACCGGCGGCCCATCTCCGAATTTGCTCCATTGGCCAAAGTTTTCTGACTACCTTAATAGCGCCAAAGTGGGAACGGTTTTGGCACAACCAACCTTAGTCTTCTTGTCCACACTCATCACACAGTCTTTGTTGACGCCGAAAAGTCTCGGGATCAGTCCTTAACCGATCGCTGTTTTGGCACCCGCCCATTTCCCCCGCCCTCCCCCTGTTAATTAATTATCGCATTTGACCCCTTTCCTTACTGTTCCCCTGCGGCTCCTTCACTTCGAAAAATATCATTCCGTAAGTCGGCAAATTCCTGCAAATGTCACAGTATTTTCGCTTGGCCGCAAATGCATCCGCAAATGAGAAGTTACGGTACTGCTGAAGAAGGAAAAAAACATTGAGCAGAAGCAAACGGACGGCGGAGGGATGGCACGGCCGACAAGCGAAAATTGCCATTCCTCTGACCTCAATTATGTTTTTCTCGTGCTCCCGCGAGTGGACACTTCTCCCGTGGGTGTACTCTTTCGGCAGCAATTTGTAAGCTCTGTGAATTCGAAATGGAAAGTGAGCAGTGGCCAAACTGAGCACGGCACCGAATGGACTGCTCGACACCTTTTTGATGTTCGCCGAATTGGACGAAGCAGTGAATGGCGGCCAAGCGAATGGCCGTGTCCCGGGAGACGGGGTGCAACCCGCGGAGCACTTGGTCCAGACACTGTTCGAACAGCTCTTCGACCTGTCCGGGGTCGCTTAAGTCGCTGTGGGAAAAGGACAAACGACGGCGATGGCTGGCGGGGACAAAGTCATCGCCGGGAGGGGAACGGTCGTGACGTTTCATTGTGTTGGCACCGATCGAACGAAAAATGCCAAATTGGGGAGAGAATGAAAGAGCGGAGAAGGAAATTTAAAGAAATATGGAAATTAACGACGGAAGAGATCGACGAGCAAAAAAAAAGCGGAGGAATCAAAGAAAATGTGTCCAATTGGAATCGCTGGGACCAACCAATCAAACAACTGCTCCCCCTCCCCCCCCACCCGTTGATCGACGAATTGCGCCGATTCTCCGTTACCCTCCGACCCCTCACGCATTTTGCCCATGGGCCGCCCGATCGGCGATTTGCCATGATCAGACACAGCTGTTCTGCTGCTGCCCTCCAAAACAAAACAATCGCAGCTTCCCCGTTCTCTTTTTGTTTCTTCTTCTCGAAATCTGATCTCGCGGGTAAAGAGCCAATTTTTTTTTGTTTAATCGATTTAAAGAAGAAAAATGTTTGGGAAGAGTTGAGAGGGACAAAAGCAATGGCAAGGCAAAAAAGAAAACAACAACAAAAATGGGGAGGGGGGGGGGGAAAGTGAAAATGGAAAGTGTGGCCAATTAAAAGAATGGCAATGCCAAAATGAGGGAAAATCCGTTGGCAGTCCAAAAATCTGCCGGCCTTTGTTTTGGCTCTGTCTGATAAATAAATAAATAATTATTTGCTTCTTCCATTTATCCATCAATTATCTCTCCGCCATCGCTTCTTCTTCCCTGTGCCTTTTTCTCAGTTCCATCCTTAACATTTGATTTTGCAGTCGCTTTTCCTCAATTTGTTCCTTAATGAGTTCAAACTAATTGCTTCGCGCTCTCCCAAAATTCACTTGCAACAGCAAATTCTGAAGTCGCATTTGCTCCACTCGCAATTGCTTCGTTTCCCTTTCCAATTCTGAATCAGTCAGCGAATTGCCTTTCGAAGGGCTCGACGAAAGCGCCGGCGGATGGAGGAAAAGCGGCGAATCGATGCACGAGGCCAAATCCAACGCACGACGCTTGGGGGCAGCCTTTTGCTGTCGGAGAATGAAACGACTGATTTCGCATTTCGTATTATCAGCGAACGAAAGCGGGAGCAGTTCGTTCCTCCAATATATTTTCACAACCCAATTTTTTTTTTTTGGAAAATTATACGTGAAAATTGAGAATTCAGTGGGGAACTGATACGTGGGGGGGAAGTAGTGCCATCCACAAAACAATTTAATTGTTTCCGCAAATTCAAATCAATATGGTTTTGCCTTCTTAAAATTTATCTTTTCGGAGATGGACTGAGTGAGTAACCTCATTGGCCTTGTTCGTTTTTTTCTTCGTCTGATCCCTTAAATTTGGTCTGGTCCCTTAATTCCCCTTTTTGGGCTGTCCATCGCTTTCTTTGTACGCTTTTCCCCCGTCCGTCGTCAATTGTTCCTTTTCTGCTCATTCCGCTTCCTAATAGCTTTGGTCAGATGCTCTTTGGCTTATTGTGTTTCGGATTACAATGTGTCGTCCGTCGTCCCTTGGGGGCAATGAATGAATTTCGCTGTCTTTGGTCCGCACCCCCTTCGACTTCGCCCTTCACAATAATTACTGCTTAAGGGTGCGCGTCTGTTCCATGTCCTCCCCCCTCCCTTTATTACCCTCACCGCCGCCCTTCTCAGCTTTCATCTTTCTTTATTAATTTTCAATTCAATTACTAACCACCGGCAGCTCCGTCAGCTCCTTGTTGGGCTGTGCTTGCGCTTTCGTTCGAACTGATCAGCGCCAACATGGCCCCAGTCATTTCTTCCCTCTTTTCCTCATCCTCTTTTTCCTTCCCCTCTTTTCCTCTTCCGCTTCCTTTTTAAATCGCTTTATTTATTTTTTCTTTTTCATTGTTCGCCTCTGCCGAAGTTGGCCGGACGAAGGGATGCGTATCACAATTTCACCCGTTTCTTTTCCTTGCTGGCCAGGCAATGGACACAGCGGACAAAGTTAAGCCGAGTCCGGCTTAAAGCCAGGCCTAAGCTTTTGCTTCCTTCCGTCCATTTGAACAAAAAGAAATTCTATGGGCGATCTTTTGTGTTTCAATGAAGGCTAAAAGAGCCCCCGGGGGAGGGAATGGTCACTGATTAACTCACAAAAGCTTCACTCATTGCACTCGTCCCGCCACATTCCAGCTAATAAGCGTAAAATTCGAAGGCAAGCAGCAACACATAATTAAATAATTCCCATGGCTAATTACCACCTCCTCCTTCCACCCCCACCTCAATTGACCACTTTCCCAATTCGATTTCGCATTTTCTAATCTTCAACTCCATCCGCACATTGAAGGGATGGATGTTAAGGAATGACCTCGTCCCATTCCCCCGCCGATCATTCCCTCTTTTTGCCTCGGGTTCCCTCCATAGGTTTTAGCCTATTTTTTTCCTGAGCTCCCAGTGGCCTTGAAATCACGAAAAACAAGTTTTTATGATTTGGCCTAATTTTTTTTACTTTTTTGAATAGTTTTTGTCATTTTACACCAATAAATTTTAGGCTTTTTTAGGGCCTATAATGATCGGTGTCTTTTGGCTTCTTCCCTTTTTTTAGAGCCTAAAGACTACCTATTTTGCAAATTCCGGGCTGTGAATGCTTTTCGCAAATTTGATTCCAATCAAAACATCCAATTTTCGTGGAAAGGATTTTGAGAAAACCTTCCTGAGTAAATCTTATAACAGATTAGTATTTATGTATGATATTATACAAAATTCTCTTTCGCTCTCTCTCTCTCTTCTCTCTCTCTCCGATCATTCCTCTCCCTCCCTCCCTCTTTTTCACTTCCTCCGATTGATTGTCCTTGGCGATAACTTCGAATTCAATACAACTCCCAGTGTTGGAGAAAGGCGATACAATGCTTCACTCTACCGCCAATATAATAAATAATTAATAATTTCCTTAATTAATTCGTTTTCCTTTGCTTCTCCTCCCTTTTTACGCGTCATTTTCCGTTTGTTTTTTACATTACAAAATCAAATTGTTCTTTCCCTTTGAATCTTTGATCGTTTGTCCGATCATTTGGCCATATGTTTTCCATTTTTTGCTTGCCTTTATTTCCCTCCATTTTCCTTTTCTTTTTCAGACCATCCAACAAGAATTGATGGACACAAATGGCCAACTCCAACTTCTTCAATTATCCGCTGAAGAATTGTGCACAAATTTGCCGCCGTCTCTGTGTGATCAGCGAATTGGTGACGATGTGCTTGACGAGTTAAATCGGCAATTGAATGAAATCGAATCGCGCGTTCATTCCGCGCTGATTTTTGCACTCCGAGACCAAAAAGCGGAAAGGGGAGAAAGTGCGGCAAAACGGGGCAGGGAGGGGGTGGGCGGCAGAAGGGTTGAAACAGGACGAGAAAAATACCGGGATTCGGGTTCAGGATGCCAAATTCGGTCGGAATTTGGGATTCGGACGAGAAAAAAGGCCGGGATTCAGGCAGCAACCCTGGAGGGCAGGGGACGAGGAGGGGTGGGATTTTGATGGAAGGAAGCCCAAGGGAAGGCACAGGCGTAAAATAAAGGGAAATTTTAATGGTCGCCAAATATTCTGAATAAACATGATTCAGAATCAGTTATCAAAAAATTTGTTATTACATTTGTCTTTGAAGATGAGAATTCCATGTGATTTATGACTAATTCCCCCCAAAGGCGAACGACGGACAGACGAAGAAACACCGGCGGAGATAGCAAAAGGGAACGACGGAGAGGGCAATTTGTTGGCATTGGACGCGTACGGAACGGAGGACGAAAAGGGCAAAGGGACGGAGCAGCAAAAGGAGGGAGAGGAGGAGGAGGAACTGTTGATGAGCACATTCAGCACGAGGGTGACAATGCAAAGTCGACCTTTGCAACGGACGAATGGCACCCAATGGAACGGAGAAGCGGCGGCGGAAGACCAACTACAGCCCCAACTGGACGAACAAGTGGGCATGAGCCAGTTCTACGTGAATATGGACACCATGGAGGAGTTGATGGAGCAGCCGGAACTGTTGCCATACGAAGGACTCGAAGAAAAAGCCGAAATTTTAGAGGCAAAGAAAATGAAAAATTCAAAAGCCAAGTCAAAGTTAATTTAAAGGATTTCGAAAGTGAATTGGACAGGGGAGAACAGCTGGTGAACGCCAAACAAATGACCATGGAAGTGGGCGAAGCGGAGCATTTGCTGGGCCGAATCAGTGGACTCCGAGGACAATTCGCACAACGAAAGGCCGAGTTGGGCAGGCGCAGGGAGACGGTACACACTTTGGAGGAACTGTACTCGCAATGCGAAGAGATGTTGGACGAACTGTCGCAACAGTGCCGAACGGAGCGACAAATGCCGAAAAAGGGCAAAGTGCCGGAGAAGGAAGTGAGCAAAGAGCAAACGACAACAATTGTATTCAATTTCCAGCAAACAAAGTCTCCCGCTCGGAATGAATCGCCCGACTTGGACGAGTTGGAAGCCGTGCAAATGGCACTGGAAAACCGCGTCCCTCCCGTGGCATTCCGTCTTCAGCAAATCCAAAACCGACTGAATGCAATCTCTTCCCAACTCTCAACGTCGGCAAGAGACCGTTACCAGCAGCGCATTCAATTATTTGTGAACGACTTTAATGAGTGCGCGAAAATGGTGAAAGCGAAGAAACGAGCGATGGAAGAACGATTAGCGGATCAGACGAGGATAAGCGGACAGATGGAGGAGTTGGAATTCTGGTGCGACGAAACGGAGGCACTCGTCGTAAGAACGGCACAAACCGAACCAAACGCCCAATTCACTGTGCCATTTGTAGGAATTTGATGAGCCATTTGGCGCTTTGAACATGGCGAAATTGGAGAAACATACCGAAAAAGTTCGGGAACGGCACGAATCCGTCGATGCCAAAATGAATTCTTTCCGAAATTTGGACAAAATGAAGGACAAATTCGTCGCACTGGACAATGTTGAGCAACAGGCAAAGCATGAAGTTCGCAGAAGTGTGGCCCTATTGGGGAAAAGGATGAGCGATGTGAGTTTTGAGGGAGGGGAGGGGTGGGGGGAAGTTGTAAGCTAAGGAAGGATCAGCTGTGAATGATCGGGCGGGGATGAGTCACCGATGAGAAGATGGCAATTCTTACACAAAAAAGGGGGGGAGTGCGGACTTTTTGGGGAAAACAGAGAAAAGCGAAGCCAAAGGAAACGAATTGCAAACCGACGGCACAGCCGACAATTCCGCCACCGACGATGGCAACGTCAAACAATCGGCGGATGGCACTCCGATGCATTTAAATTCTTCCAAAATTTAAAAATATTTTATTTTGCAGAATTTACATAATATTTTGACCAGACAGACATTCGAACAGAAAGCCATTCAAAGGTATTAAAAATGAACTCAAACAAATGACTGAAAATCATTCATTTGCCATCGCTTCGGTCACTTTCTCCGCTTTCGATTTGCCATTCCTTCGTCCTTCTTCAATTTCGTGCTGTTTTTGTTCCGCAAGCCGAACAATTTCGAACATTGGCTTCTCCTCCAAATCCATTGCATTAAGCTCACCCTAAAAGGCGATTTGTTTTGGCAATTTGAAAATGAAAATTTATAAATTGTAAAAAAAAAACAATAATATTTGTTCATGCAAACATCTATTATTCGGCGCTAGTTGCAAAGAGCCAGCCCTCTTTTGAAAATTTTTTCACTTTTTTTGACACATTTTTTTTTGTATTTTTATACAGAATGATGAATATTAAGCATTAACAGCAAAATTATGGCGAATAAAAGTATATTCATGATCTTTTAACAAAAAAAAAATTTTGCAAAACAAAAGGGTCCCCCCTTTGGTTTTTGATAAAATTCAAAATCCAAAGTCTAAAAGAGTATATTTTGAATTTTTTTTAACTTTTTTTCCCTTTTTATTCGGCCTTTACTTCTTTACCCACCTCCCCTTTCTCTCCGCTAATTGCCATTAATTCGCCCATTTTTTTTTGCTGATCACTTTTTTGGCTTTTCAAATTCACTTTTCTCTTCATTTTTGTCATATTTTAAGTTGAAAATGAAGCTCAAAGAACGAATGGAAAGTCTTTTGGAAGAGAAATTGTCAGCTGAGGAACTTTGGCGTGAATTTGCAGCAATGGAAAAATGGGTTGGAGAAGCGAAAAAGCAACTCCAAGCAGTGGAAGATGCAAAAATTTACAAGTGATTTGGCATTATGTGTTTAATCGAAATGATTCCTAAACTTCATAATTATTTGTCTTTGATTTGCCAAATGACCATTTTAAGGCCATCACTGACAAACATCGAAAGAATGGCCACTCAAATCACCGAAAACCGAATCCTTCTCCAAAATATTCGCAGTCGGCTGATGGGTGTTGAAAATTGTATGGAAGAGGGAACGGTGGAGAGAGAGAACATTGAGGTTGAGGAGACGGGGAGGGGTCAATCTCTGATCATTCGCTTATCGATCGAACGGTTAATTAAGCGTGTGGAGGGACTGATCGGCTCATTCGAATCAGTCGCCGGTGCCATGGAAAGACTGCTCGAATTGCGAGTACTCACTTCAGAGGACAGTTCAGCAACAGAGGAAGAGATCGAACAGTTATACGAACAGATGGACAACACAAAGCAAAAGCTGACCAAACAGCACCAAAAAGTGCCAAAAATGAACGGGGAAAACAGCGAGGAGCTGCGACCGACGAAGTTCGAATATGGCACACTCAGCAGTGAGGGCGAATTGGAAGGCAGCCGAATGTCGGCGGACGAAACGGAGCAACGGCAGGACATCGCTGGGATTGCTCACTCCGCGCGACCGCCCCGACGCAAAATGAGTTTGGGCGAGCAGACGCGGCTGGACACGGTCACTCGACTCCGTTCATGGCTTCAGGTGGATGATTTTTGCAGGTCAACAACAAGCGAAGTTGGATGAGTTTAGGAAGTGGAGAGGGACGTGTCGGCAACGGTGGACTTGTCCGATCAGCTTCTGATCAGACAGACATTAGGCAAAGTGCAGGTGCGCAACTGATTTGTCCATCATGGTTCGTCCCGCATTTTGCAGAATTGCGTGGATGAAATTCATATCAATCTGATGGAGATTGTCCGAGTTTTGGAGAGTGCCAAGGATCGGCTGATCATCGAACGGGCTCAACTTTGCGCGACGGAGATGGAGCGCGTGTTGGCCATTTGCAAACGGCGCAAGGCGGAATTGCAGCACATTTTGGAGCAGTGCCGCATTTGGGAGCAGTTGCGCTCCTCAATTGAACTTTGGCTTGCTGATGGTCGGTTTGGAGTTTGACCATAATTGCGTCAAGGCTTTCTTTAGCGAGTGATCGCCTTTGTTTTGGGTTGCTCGTCGTCGAATTGTCAGATGGCGAATTGACAGAACAACTCGAACTGTGCGAGCAGCTGGTGGACGAGCTGAACAGCTGGAAAAGCAAATTGCAGGAGCTGAACAGAATATCCAATCAGTGAGAAAATGGACAGACAAATGGACAATTTGGCGAATCGTTTAGACAATTGGACACCCACCGAAGGGACAATGGTCACAATTTGTCACATCAAAGCAGCAAACTGAACGCCCAATGGACCAAATTCAACGACCAATTGCGAATTCGCCGCGCCGTTTTGGAGGCAGCCAAACGATCGCGGCACGACTTTCAGACGGCACTTGGACATTTCCAACAATGGCTCAACAAAATGAACATGGAAATGCGCAAACTGAACGAAGAGACGGACAACCTGCAACGACTGAAGGACACCGCGCGACGGAGGGAATGGTTGGCCCAGGAAAAGGTGGCAATAGTCAAATGACAATAAGAAGGCACCAAAGCGATAATATAAGAAAATTAAAATAAGCGGATACGGTAATTACCGTAAACGCCAGAGGATGAACAGTAATTATAAAAAACATTTTTAGGAGGCCCGCGTGGAAATCGACGCGCACCGCGAGATTATGGAATCGGTGCGGCGCATGGGACGGAAACTTATGGAGGAGCAGCAACGCGAACTGAGCTCATCGGCAGGAGAAGAGACACCGCCGCCGAGTGGGAACAGAACGACGGAGCAAATGAAAAGTCAAGTGGAAATGGTGGAGAACGAATGGCAGTCGCTGTTGGAACAGGCGAAAAGTGTGCGGGACAGATTGGAAAATGCGCAGGAAGAATGCGAACGGTTAACGTAAGTCGTAAAGGGAGTGGAGGGAGGAGAACAATGCTAATTGGGGGTGATAATGCTTAATTAGGGGATAAGACAGTAATTAGTGGGACAATGTTTAATTGGGGAGAGGCAAGGCTTTTTAGTGGGAATGTGGCAGGCTTAACTAATAGAGGGCAATTCGGGCAAGGCTTGATTAAAGGGAAATTTACCCAATCAATAATAAGCAGAGCGGCGGTTGCCTTTCAGACAATCTCTGACCGACTTCCTTTTGTGGACCGATCAACAGCTGAAAAGCATTGCCGAGTCAAAACCAATTGGAAGTGATTTGGAAGCTGTGCAAAATCAAAACGAAATCGTACGTACCATCGAACGCACAATGGAAGCACGGGAAAGACAAGTGGAGGTGAGTGGCACACTTTGGCAGCAAAAGTGCCAACGATTGGATTGGAATTGCTTCAGTCCACCATCCAATTGGCTAACACTTTTCTGATGCAACACGACCTTCGGTCCGTCCTCCAAGCCCCCGCACTCCTCGCCGATGTCTCTTCCGACCCTTTCGCTCCAAAAAGTCGGGGTTCATTTTCTGTTGGCTTTGTGCCCATCTTCGCTTTTTTCATTCAGATGAAGCTGAGCGGGAAGAGCGTCGCATTGGCATGCAAATTATGGCGGATTCCAACAGACTGCAGACCCAATGGGCATTTCTGAAGGAGCAACTTGGTCATTGGTCGGAACAAGTGGCGAACGCTCTCAGAGAAATGGGCGAGTTGGACAGAGCGATGGCCGAGGCTTTGTTGGCCATTAGTGCGGTGGAAGAGCAATTGGACGCGCTGAAACCCGTGGAGCAACTTCGCCTGGAGGAGCTGAAAGTGCCAATGGACTCTGAAACCCTTTTCAACTTTCGTTTTGTTTTGAGGGTGCGCGGACGGAATGTAAAGAAGTGCGGCGCAGAGTGCACGAGGCGGGGACGAGTGTGGACGACGTCAACGACTGGGCCAGCAACTTGCAGGCCACGGGCATTCAGCTCAGCGACCGCTTGGACTCGCAAGTGCAGACGGTGAACGCGCGCTATGAGCGGCTGAAGAGAAATGTCGGCTGCCGGGGCGCCGCGCTGGAGAGGGCGTTCAGCGACTTCGGACCGGCGAGGTGATTGCGGGCAACGCAAGCGCGGCTAAAAGTGCATCCCTTCCCTTGCAGCGAGCACTTCCTCGTGGATCTCGTCGAACCGCCTTGGCAACGCGCCATTTCCACCATGAACAGATTGCCCTATTACATCGAGTGAGTTCAACTGACAAATGAGGGGAAACGCGCTTTTCCCCCGCACAGTCACAGCAGTGAGCAGACGCAGTGGGACCACCCGGCGATGGTGGACATTCTCGAGCAGTTGTGCGCCTTCAACCAGGTCAAGTTCAGTGCCTACCGCACCGCCATGAAACTGCGCGCCCTTCAGAAACGCCTTTGCTGTGAATTGCCATATTAATCCATCCCATTAAATAATTGCTCATTTATTGGCAGTTGATTTAATCGACTTGGCCGATTTGAATGTCCAATATGAGAGACAGCTGAGCAATTACACGGACGAGCAGCGAATCCAAGTGGAGGATATGGTCCAATGCCTTTTGCCGCTCTTCGAAAAAGCGCACGAGGAAAGGCCGGCTTTGCTTCCCAATGTTTCGCTGGCGGTTGACCTTGCGTTGAATTTGCTGCTGAACATCTACGACCAGTTGCGCATTCGTCTTTTGCTTCTTCACTTTTTCTTTTTTTAGGTGCCGTGACGGCAAAATGCGCGTCCTTTCGTTTAAAATTGCCCTTGTCGTTCTGTGCCATGTCAGTTGGTGAATTGGTCGGCCATTTGTGAGTTGATCGAGAGTTGTTTAGGCCAGTCTCGAGTCCAAGTACACTTATCTGTTCCATTTGGTCTCCGGGCCCAAAGGCGTGGACCACAAACGCTTGGCCATTCTCTTCTACGACCTCATCCACGTGCGCTTCATCGCATGTTCAGTTTTGGCATAATTCTTCCTTCTCCGCTTTTCAGATACCCAAATTCCTCGGAGAGGCTGCCGCTTTCGGCGGTTCCAACATCGAGCCTTCCGTCCGTTCCTGCTTCGAACATACCAAGTTCCCACCGACCATCAACGTGGAGCAGTTCCTGGATTGGCTGCGGAAAGAGCCCCAGTCGCTGGTGTGGCTGCCGGTCATGCACAGATTGGGCTCATCGGAATTTGCCAAACATCAGGTGAAAAACGACTATTAGAGTTACTTATCAGGAAAATGCTTAAGCCAGAGATTTCTTTTGTTGCAATGAATCATTATTCTGCGACTCTTTAGATTTTCTGATTTTTTATTTTAGAATTTTTTTTTGTGGCTTTAACTTTTAAATAATCCGTTCCCCCACAGGCCAAATGCAACGCTTGCAAAATGTTTCCGGTGAGTGAAAGCGGCGGTGCCCCCCCCCCTCTCCGCTGCTTTTCGTCTCAGAAATTTCTTCAGTTTTATTTGAGCTGAAAATATCTCAAAATAACGGATTGTTTAAAGCCCTGTGCTATCTCTTCTAAAGATGTCACTTTGTTTTTTCAGTCAAAGGACTGCCAAAAGTCACAAATTGTCTCACCCGATGCAGGAATATTGCACACCGGTGCCAATGAGCATTTGGCCAAACTGAGCAAATGCCAACCATTCGTTCCTTTAGACAAGCGCGGGCGATGACATGCGTGACTTCACAGTGATCATCAAAAACAAAGTGCGCCAGGGCAAAAGTCGAATTGGCTATTTGCCGGTCGAACAAATAAACGAAGGACCGCCGCTCGAATGCAACGACCAAACGCCACAGAACGCGGAAACAGAGGCAATGCACCAGCGAATGCAGCTGATAGCCGCGAGATTGGACAAGCGGCAAACCGAAGCGGCCGAGGCTTTTCCGAATGCCATTGTGCCGTCTGAAGAAGTAAAGATGTCACTTTTTTCAATGTGTTTATTTAGAAAACTCCCGCGGCTTATTGAAAATAATTTTCATTAATATTTTAGATGAAAAATAAAACTCAGAAACCGATGAATAGTCACCCTATCCGAAATTGTGTGATTTTTATTTTTGACAAAATCTATTCAAGACCATCTACGGAAGATATTATAAAGAATAGTTTAGAAATATTCAGACTAGAAAAATGAACCATTAGAGAATGCTTTCGAATAAAGGGCTCATGAGCAAGGAGGAGCTGGGACAGATGCTGCAGAAGCTACAATACGAACATGAGTAAAAAGAAAAGCACACCAAATAAATAAGAAAATTATCATTGGAACAGCGAATTGAAAAGGGCAATTGACGAGCGGAAGATGGCACTGAAAGCGGCGGGAATGCCATTCCCTTCCGGAACGAAATCCACGCCGAATTTATTCCATCAACGAACACCAATGATGGGACAAAGCATAAACGGAACAGCGTAAGAAGAAGCATTTGGTCCTAATCACTTTTCTTGTAATGAAGAATGCCATCGGATGGCCATCAGTCACTCGAATTGGGCGTAGAATCGCGGGAAGGACGGCGGCGTCAGGTGGAGGATCAAACTGTTCAGCGACTGATCGGATCATATAAAATTGGTTTTCAGTGCCGCGCAGTTTGCCGCCTCAGAATTCGTCGTCGGCTTTTCCCCTCCAGCAACAAACTGTGCTTCCGCCGCCCATCCAAAGGCAAATCCCCGCCTCTATTCATCGTCAACATTCCCTCGGGGGCGCTTCTTCCACGGCTTTTGCCGCCTCCGCTGTGTTTCCTGATGGGCCTCGTTCGCAAGCGGACCAATGGCAGGAAATGGCCGTGCTGGCGGAGGCACACCATTTGAGACAACACCAAAAAAGGCTGGAAGAGAGAGGGATTGTGCTGGAAGATCAAAACAGACAATTGCAAATGCAATTGGAAAGGCTTCAGATGCTAATGGCAAAGGTGGACAAACCCAAAAAGGAAGGGAGAGAATGGAAATTGGATGATTAAGAAGGGAAACGCCCTCCAAACACTGCCAACAACAGAAGAGCAACAGTCTCACAATCAGCCCGGCTTTATCTCCTCAACCGACGCGGAAGACACAGACATGGAAATGCTTGCGCTGGCGATGCCAATCAGAGAGATTAAAGCGATCGGAATAAGTTCAGGCCAATTGGGCACGGAAATCCGTCGCAATCGGATGGACAGGTGAAAAAGTGGAGAAATGAGAGAATGGAAAGGCATTGAATGTTAAGGCTGAGAGAGACGGTGGACGAATTGAACAGGGCCATGGAGAACTTTGTGGTTTTCACGCAAAATTGTGCCCAGAAGGAGCAGCAGCAGGACACGGACGACAGTGGGACAGCAGACAATCACCAGCAAACGGTGGAGGAGTTGGAGAGGTAGCGAGGGAAGCGGGGGAAGCGAATGGATGAGAACGAAGGGGGAAGCGGAAAGATTGGAAAGAGCCGGAGGAAGTGACCGCATATGCACAAAAGCACATCACATAAGCATTGTCTCATTGCAAAGTCGTTTTTTGCTCATTTTTTTGTTTGTTTTTCATTGCCTTTTTTCTTTTGCTCAAATGTTTTTTTCCATTTTCCGTTTCGTTTTTCCCTTTTCCGTCCGTTGTTTCTCCGTTGCTTTTCGTCTTAATTCGTTCCCTTCGCTCCGTTCCTTTTCCGTTTTGCTTTTATCTGCTGATCCATCATCACCATCGGTTCGTTCCCATCGTTCGTCAAAATTTCAAAGCTTTTCCCATTTTCGATCCAAAATCGTTCAACGCATCTGAAGGGAATGCGCTGCCTTTGCAAATCCCTCCCTTTCTCACACTCCCGTGTAGAAGCAAATCTCGCGGGCGATTGAATTCGTCGTCAGGCCAATGTTGATCAATTGATTTCAACAGCATACCGAAGAAAGAGAAATATTTACGACTTTTACAATCGCTTGCTTAGGGATTATATAATGTATGCACAAAATTTGCTATGTGGAAATTCGAACAACAATTTATTTTGTCTCATTTTCTTCGCTCTTTCGTTTTCGCGCCGTTTTCCTGTCTTTGCTGGGATGCCAAAGTCCTGCTTGAACACGAATTCCCTCGCGTATCCATCCCCCGGGCAGCTGTCTCCGTAAGTGTACACCAAAAGCGTGGCCCAATCGACGCTCTGTCCCATCGAGTCCAATTCCATCAGTGCAACCAAATTAGGCATCAGCGCGACGACGTGCCCAGCCATGGCACGTCAAATGCAATAGCACCAGCAGCAGCAGAAACACCTGCTGCAGTACTTTTGTCCCTGCCGGGGATGTTCACTTCCATCCGACTGTTTTCGGCACGGTAAATGCAAATGGTGGGAAGCGCCGGGAGGGAGTCGAACCGACGACATTCCGCCGGCACTTTCCCAACTGAGCCGCAAAATTAAATTTATTTTTAAAGTTCTTATTTTATTAACTATCTGATGAATGTCGGCTCAGTGTGTTCTCCTTTTGTGCCTTTTCTTGGCCCCCACTCGGCTGTTGGCCACTTTAGCCATGGACCAAGTGGGGCCCTCCATTTGGCCAAAAACATTTAGCCAAACTCACCAAAAAGGGGGGACAGTGAGCGGTAGGGGTCAACTCCGTCTGGCCAACGCTTTCTGAGCCAACTCCGTCTCGCCAACTCCGTCTTAGTGTATAAGGGGCCAACTCCGTCTCAGACAAAAAAAAATATTTAAACATTTTTTTCGACGAATTTTTCAAAAAATATACCTCTAAGAAATTAAAAATTTTCTCAAAAATTCATCTGCAAATCTATTTATTTATTTTCATGTTCTGATTTTTAAAATTATTCATCAAAATATCGCTTTGGCTCAATTTTTAAAAATCTCGTTTTATCCAAAATGTAATAACAAATAAAATTAACAAAAAATTAACAATCCATTTGATAATTGCTCGAAATTCCCCCAAGCATTTCAATGAACAAATTCGGGTTATTTTGATTTTGGCCGTATTGGTGATCATCGTTGATTTGCGGCGGCGCTTTTTCCTGATTATAGCGCTCCAAAATCCTCAAAATTCGTCTGTCCGCTTCACGGTAACGCTTTGCTTTCATCGGCGGAGCATTCCCGGCAAGGAAATGTTCGAAGTCCACGTCGATTATTTTTTGGTGCTCACGCAAAATGTTGATGAATTTCCATATTGTCGGGTGTGCTTGTCCGATTCCGATCGCATGTTGCAACGTGCGATGGTACGCTTCGGCGAATTTATTTTTGACAAAATCTATTCAAGACCATCTACGGAAGATATTATAAAGAATAGTTTAGAAATATTCAGACTAGAAAAATGAACCATTAGAGTCGAAAAAAATGTTTAAATATTTTTTTTTGTCTGAGACGGAGTTGGCGAGACGGAGTTGGCTCAGACGGAGTTGGCCCCAAGACGGAGTTGGCGAGACGGAGTTGGCGAGACGGAGTTGGCGAGACGGAGTTCTTTGCTCTCGGTTGGAGTGATATTGACTAAGATTAAATGGCCAATTATAAAGAAAGATAAACCAACTATTTGTGTGTTTAGCTCTCTGTTAATTATGACACGTTGTCTTTACCTTAGTTTGGGTTAATTGCCATGAGTCATGCCATTTTGAGGCCAGCATTCTTTTATGAACCTCCGACACCTTTTAAAAATAATATGCATTCACTAATAATTCATTCTTCAATTCAAATATTAGCATATTTGATGCGTTCTGCCAAAGCAATTTAAGAAAATGTTCCATTTCCTAAAGTAACTGGTAAACCTCGACCGACTTGCATAAATAATTTCATTACAATTATTCGTTTACTTGAATATCTTATACCACTTTCCGCGCAAGACATTTTACCGAAAACTCGGCACTTCTTTGCTCTCGGTTGGAGTGATATTGACTAAGATTAAATGGCCAATTATAAAGAAAGATAAACCAACTATTTGTGTGTTTAGCTCTCTGTTAATTATGACACGTTGTCTTTACAACTCAGAAACCGATGAATAGTCACCCTATCCGAAATTGTGTGATTTTTATTTTTGACAAAATCTATTCTTTTAAAAATAATATGCATTCACTAATAATTCATTCTTCAATTCAAATATTAGCATATTTGATGCGTTCTGCCAAAGCAATTTAAGAAAATGTTCCATTTCCTAAAGTAACTGGTAAACTAAATATATTTTAAACCAATTAGACTCGCGTCTTTCAGCAGAAATTTCTTCAGTTTTATTTGAGCTGAAAATATCTCAAAATAACGGATTGTTTAAAGCCCTGTGCTATCTCTTCTAAAGATGTCACTTTTTTCAATGTGTTTATTTAGAAAACTCCCGCGGCTTATTGAAAATAATTTTCATTAATATTTTAGATGAAAAATAAAACTCAGAAAACCGATGAATAGTCACCCTATCCGAAATTGTGTGATTTTTTTTTTGACAAAATCTATTCAAGACCATCTACGGAAGATATTATAAAGAATAGTTTAGAAATATTCAGACTAGAAAAATGAACCATTAGAGAATGCTTTCGAATAAAGGGCTCATGATATGATGCAAACAGAAAGCAAATAAATATATTTTAAACCAAGCATAAATAATTTCATTACAATTATTCGTTTACTTGAATATCTTATACCACTTTCCGCGCAAGACATTTTACCGAAAACTCGGCACTTCTTTGCTCTCGGTTGGAGCGATATTGACTAAGATTAAATGACCAATTATAAAGAAAGATAAACCAACTATTTGTGTGTTTAGCTCTCTGTTAATTATGACACGTTGTCTTTACCTTAGTTTGGGTTAATTGCCATGAGTCATGCCATTTTGAGGCCAGCATTCTTTTATGAACCTCCGACACCTTTTTAAAATAATATGCATTCACTAATAATTCATTCTTCAATTCAAATATTAGTATATTTGATGCGTTCTGCCAAAGCAATTTAAGAAAATGTTCCATTTACTAAAGTAACTGGTAAACCTCGACCGACTTGCATAAATAATTTCATTACAATTATTCGTTTACTTGAATATCTTATACCACTTTCCGCGCAAGACATTTTACCGAAAACTCGGCACTTCTTTGCTCTCGGTTGGAGTGATATTGACTAAGAAAACTCCCGCGGCTTATTGAAAATAATTTTCATTAATATTTTAGATGAAAAATAAAACTCAGAAACCGATGAATAGTCACCCTATCCGAAATTGTGTGATTTTTATTTTTGACAAAATCTATTCAAGACCATCTACGGAAGATATTATAAAGAATAGTTTAGAAATATTCAGACTAGAAAAATGAACCATTAGAGAATGCTTTCGAATAAAGGGCTCATGATATGATGCAAACAGAAAGCAAATAAATATATTTTAAATCACTGGTAAACCTCGACCGACTTGCATAAATAATTTCATTACAATTATTCGTTTACTTGAATATCTTATACCACTTTCCGCGCAAGACATTTTACCGAAAACTCGGCACTTCTTTGCTCTCGGTTGGAGTGATATTGACTAAGATTAAATGGCCAATTATAAAGAAAGATAAACCAACTATTTGTGTGTTTAGCTCTCTGTTAATTATGACACGTTGTCTTTACCTTAGTTTGGGTTTATTTTTGACAAAATCTATTCAAGACCATCTACGGAAGATATTATAAAGAATAGTTTAGAAATATTCAGACTAGAAAAATGAACCATTAATTCTTCAATTCAAATATTAGTATATTTGATGCGTTCTGCCAAAGCAATTTAAGAAAATGTTCCATTTCCTAAAGTAACTGGTAAACCTCGACCGACTTGCATAAATAATTTCATTACAATTATTCGTTTACTTGAATATCTTATACCACTTTCCGCGCAAGACATTTTACCGAAAACTCGGCACTTCTTTGCTCTCGGTTGGAGCGATATTGACTAAGATTAAATGGCCAATTATAAAGAAAGATAAACCAACTATTTGTGTGTTTAGCTCTCTGTTAATTATGACACGTTGTCTTTACCTTAGTTTGGGTTAATTGCCATGAGTCATGCCATTTTGAGGCCAGCATTCTTTTATGAACCTCCGACACCTTTTAAAAATAATATGCATTCACTAATAATTCATTCTTCAATTCAAATATTAGTATATGCAAACAGAAAGCAAATAAATATATTTTAAACCAATTAGACTCGCGTCTTTCAGCAGAAATTTCTTCAGTTTTATTTGAGCTGAAAATATCTCAAAATAACGGATTGTTTAAAGCCCTGTGCTATCTCTTCTAAAGATGTCACTTTTTTCAATGTGTTTATTTAGAAAACTCCCGCGGCTTATTGAAAATAATTTTCATTAATATTTTAGATGAAAAATAAAACTCAGAAACCGATGAATAGTCACCCTATCCGAAATTGTGTGATTTTTATTTTTGACAAAATCTATTCAAGACCATCTACGGAAGATATTATAAAGAATAGTTTAGAAATATTCAGACTAGAAAAATGAACCATTAGAGAATGCTTTCGAATAAAGGGCTCATGATATGATGCAAACAGAAAGCAAATAAATATATTTTAAACCAATTAGACTCGCGTCTTTCAGCAGAAATTTCTGTAAACCTCGACCGACTTGCATAAATAATTTCATTACAATTATTCGTTTACTTGAATATCTTATACCACTTTCCGCGCAAGACATTTTACCGAAAACTCGGCACTTCTTTGCTCTCGGTTGGAGCGATATTGACTAAGATTAAATGGCCAATTATAAAGAAAGATAAACCAACTATTTGTGTGTTTAGCTCTCTGTTAATTATGACACGTTGTCTTTACCTTAGTTTGGGTTAATTGCCATGAGTCATGCCATTTTGAGGCCAGCATTCTTTTATGAACCTCCTGAACCATTAGAGAATGCTTTCGAATAAAGGGCTCATGATATGATGCAAACAGAAAGCAAATAAATATATTTTAAACCAATTAGACTCGCGTCTTTCAGCAGAAATTTCTTCAGTTTTATTTGAGCTGAAAATATCTCAAAATAACGGATTGTTTAAAGCCCTGTGCTATCTCTTCTAAAGATGTCACTTTTTTCAATGTGTTTATTTAGAAAACTCCCGCGGCTTATTGAAAATAATTTTCATTAATATTTTAGATGAAAAATAAAACTCAGAAACCGATGAATAGTCACCCTATCCGAAATTGTGTGATTTTTATTTTTGACAAAATCTATTCAAGACCATCTACGGAAGATATTATAAAGAATAGTTTAGAAATATTCAGACTAGAAAAATGAACCATTAGAGAATGCTTTCGAATAAAGGGCTCATGATATGATGCAAACAGAAAGCAAATAAATATATTTTAAACCAATTAGACTCGCGTCTTTCAGCAGAAATTTCTTCAGTTTTATTTGAGCTGAAAATATCTCAAAATAACGGATTGTTTAAAGCCCTGTGCTATCTCTTCTAAAGATGTCACTTTTTTCAATGTGTTTATTTAGAAAACTCCTGCGGCTTATTGAAAATAATTTTCATTAATATTTTAGATGAAAAATAAAACTCAGAAACCGATGAATAGTCACCCTATCCGAAATTGTGTGATTTTTATTTTTGACAAAATCTATTCAAGACCATCTACGGAAGATATTATAAAGAATAGTTTAGAAATATTCAGACTAGAAAAATGAACCATTAGAGAATGCTTTCGAATAAAGGGCTCATGATATGATGCAAACAGAAAGCAAATAAATATATTTTAAACCAATTAGACTCGCGTCTTTCAGCAGAAATTTCTTCAGTTTTATTTGAGCTGAAAATATCTCAAAATAACGGATTGTTTAAAGCCCTGTGCTATCTCTTCTAAAGATGTCACTTTTTTCAATGTGTTTATTTAGAAAACTCCCGCGGCTTATTGAAAATAATTTTCATTAATATTTTAGATGAAAAATAAAACTCAGAAACCGATGAATAGTCACCCTATCCGAAATTGTGTGATTTTTATTTTTGACAAAATCTATTCAAGACCATCTACGGAAGATATTATAAAGAATAGTTTAGAAATATTCAGACTAGAAAAATGAACCATTAGAGAATGCTTTCGAATAAAGGGCTCATGATATGATGCAAACAGAAAGCAAATAAATATATTTTAAACCAATTAGACTCGCGTCTTTCAGCAGAAATTTCTTCAGTTTTATTTGAGCTGAAAATATCTCAAAATAACGGATTGTTTAAAGCCCTGTGCTATCTCTTCTAAAGATGTCACTTTTTTCAATGTGTTTATTTAGAAAACTCCCGCGGCTTATTGAAAATAATTTTCATTAATATTTTAGATGAAAAATAAAACTCAGAAACCGATGAATAGTCACCCTATCCGAAATTGTGTGATTTTTATTTTTGACAAAATCTATTCAAGACCATCTACGGAAGATATTATAAAGAATAGTTTAGAAATATTCAGACTAGAAAAATGAACCATTAGAGAATGCTTTCGAATAAAGGGCTCATGATATGATGCAAACAGAAAGCAAATAAATATATTTTAAACCAATTAGACTCGCGTCTTTCAGCAGAAATTTCTTCAGTTTTATTTGAGCTGAAAATATCTCAAAATAACGGATTGTTTAAAGCCCTGTGCTATCTCTTCTAAAGATGTCACTTTTTTCAATGTGTTTATTTAGAAAACTCCCGCGGCTTATTGAAAATAATTTTCATTAATATTTTAGATGAAAAATAAAACTCAGAAACCGATGAATAGTCACCCTATCCGAAATTGTGTGATTTTTATTTTTGACAAAATCTATTCAAGACCATCTACGGAAGATATTATAAAGAATAGTTTAGAAATATTCAGACTAGAAAAATGAACCATTAGAGAATGCTTTCGAATAAAGGGCTCATGATATGATGCAAACAGAAAGCAAATAAATATATTTTAAACCAATTAGACTCGCGTCTTTCAGCAGAAATTTCTTCTTGATGCGTTCTGCCAAAGCAATTTAAGAAAATGTTCCATTTCCTAAAGTAACTGGTAAACCTCGACCGACTTGCATAAATAATTTCATTACAATTATTCGTTTACTTGAATATCTTATACCACTTTCCGCGCAAGACATTTTGCCGAAAACTCGGCACTTCTTTGCTCTCGGTTGGAGCCATATTGACTAAGATTAAATGACCAATTATAAAGAAAGATAAACCAACTATTTGTGTGTTTAGCTCTCTGTTAATTATGACACGTTGTCTTTACCTTAGTTGAACCATTAGAGAATGCTTTCGAATAAAGGGCTCATGATATGATGCAAACAGAAAGCAAATAAATATATTTTAAACCAATTAGACTCGCGTCTTTCAGCAGAAATTTCTTCAGTTTTATTTGAGCTGAAAATATCTCAAAATAACGGATTGTTTAAAGCCCTGTGCTATGTAACTGGTAAACCTCGACCGACTTGCATAAATAATTTCATTACAATTATTCGTTTACTTGAATATCTTATACCACTTTCCGCGCAAGACATTTTACCGAAAACTCGGCACTTCTTTGCTCTCGGTTGGAGTGATATTGACTAAGATTAAATGGCCAATTATAAAGAAAGATAAACCAACTATTTGTGTGTTTAGCTCTCTGTTAATTATGACACGTTGAAAATGAACCATTAGAGAATGCTTTCGAATAAAGGGCTCATGATATGATGCAAACAGAAAGCAAATAAATATATTTTAAACCAATTAGACTCGCGTCTTTCAGCAGAAATTTCTTCAGTTTTATTTGAGCTGAAAATATCTCAAAATAACGGATTGTTTAAAGCCCTGTGCTATCTCTTATAAAGATGTCACTTTTTTCAATGTGTTTATTTAGAAAACTCGTGCCTTATTGAAAATAATTTTCATTAATATTTTAGATGAAAAATAAAACTCAGAAACCCGAAAACTCGGCACTTCTTTGCTCTCGGTTGGAGCGATATTGACTAAGATTAAATGACCAATTATAAAGAAAGATAAACCAACTATTTGTGTGTTTAGCTCTCTGTTAATTATGACACACCATTAGAGAATGCTTTCGAATAAAGGGCTCATGATATGATGCAAACAGAAAGCAAATAAATATATTTTAAACCAATTAGACTCGCGTCTTTCAGCAGAAATTTCTTCAGTTTTATTTGAGCTGAAAATATCTCAAAATAACGGATTGTTTAAAGCCCTGTGCTATCTCTTCTAAAGATGTCACTTTTTTCAATGTGTTTATTTAGAAAACTCCCGCGGCTTATTGAAAATAATTTTCATTAATATTTTAGATGAAAAATAAAACTCAGAAACCGATGAATAGTCACCCTATCCGAAATTGTGTGATTTTTATTTTTGACAAAATCTATTCAAGACCATCTACGGAAGATATTATAAAGAATAGTTTAGAAATATTCAGACTAGAAAAATGAACCATTAGAGAATGCTTTCGAATAAAGGGCTCATGATATGATGCAAACAGAAAGCAAATAAATATATTTTAAACCAATTAGACTCGCGTCTTTCAGCAGAAATTTCTTCAGTTTTATTTGAGCTGAAAATATCTCAAAATAACGGATTGTTTAAAGCCCTGTGCTATCTCTTCCAAAGATGTCACTTTTTTCAATGTGTTTATTTAGAAAACTCCCGCGGCTTATTGAAAATAATTTTCATTAATATTTTAGATGAAAAATAAAACTCAGAAACCGATGAATAGACATTTTACCGAAAACTCGGCACTTCTTTGCTCTCGGTTGGAGTGATATTGACTAAGATTAAATGGCCAAATAAAGAATAGTTTAGAAATATTCAGACTAGAAAAATGAACCATTAGAGAATGCTTTCGAATAAAGGGCTCATGATATGATGCAAACAGAAAGCAAATAAATATATTTTAAACCAATTAGACTCGCGTCTTTCAGCAGAAATTTCTTCAGTTTTATTTGAGCTGAAAATATCTCAAAATAACGGATTGTTTAAAGCCCTGTGCTATCTCTTCTAAAGATGTCACTTTTTTCAATGTGTTTATTTAGAAAACTCCCGCGGCTTATTGAAAATAATTTTCATTAATATTTTAGATGAAAAATAAAACTCAGAAACCGATGAATAGTCACCCTATCCGAAATTGTGTGATTTTTATTTTTGACAAAATCTATTCAAGACCATCTACGGAAGATATTATAAAGAATAGTTTAGAAATATTCAGACTAGAAAAATGAACCATTAGAGAATGCTTTCGAATAAAGGGCTCATGATATGATGCAAACAGAAAGCAAATAAATATATTTTAAACCAATTAGACTCGCGTCTTTCAGCAGAAATTTCTTCAGTTTTATTTGAGCTGAAAATATCTCAAAATAACGGATTGTTTAAAGCCCTGTGCTATCTCTTCTAAAGATGTCACTTTTTTCAATGTGTTTATTTAGAAAACTCCGCGGCTTATTGAAAATAATTTTCATTAATATTTTAGATGAAAAATAAAACTCAGAAACCGATGAATAGTCACCCTATCCGAAATTGTGTGATTTTTATTTTTGACAAAATCTATTCAAGACCATCTACGGAAGATATTATAAAGAATAGTTTAGAAATATTCAGACTAGAAAAATGAACCATTAGAGAATGCTTTCGAATAAAGGGCTCATGATATGATGCAAACAGAAAGCAAATAAATATATTTTAAACCAATTAGACTCGCGTCTTTCAGCAGAAATTTCTTCAGTTTTATTTGAGCTGAAAATATCTCAAAATAACGGATTGTTTAAAGCCCTGTGCTATCTCTTCTAAAGATGTCACTTTTTTCAATGTGTTTATTTAGAAAACTCCCGCGGCTTATTGAAAATAATTTTCATTAATATTTTAGATGAAAAAATAAAACTCAGAAACCGATGAATAGTCACCCTATCCGAAATTGTGTGATTTTTATTTTTGACAAAATCTATTCAAGACCATCTACGGAAGATATTATAAAGAATAGTTTAGAAATATTCAGACTAGAAAAATGAACCATTAGAGAATGCTTTCGAATAAAGGGCTCATGATATGATGCAAACAGAAAGCAAATAAATATATTTTAAACCAATTAGACTCGCGTCTTTCAGCAGAAATTTCTTCAGTTTTATTTGAGCTGAAAATATCTCAAAATAACGGATTGTTTAAAGCCCTGTGCTATCTCTTCTAAAGATGTCACTTTTTTCAATGTGTTTATTTAGAAAACTCCCGCGGCTTATTGAAAATAATTTTCATTAACTCGACCGACTTGCATAAATAATTTCATTACAATTATTCGTTTACTTGAATATCTTATACCACTTTCCGCGCAAGACATTTTGCCGAAAACTCGGCACTTCTTTGCTCTCGGTTGGAGTGATATTGACTAAGATTAAATGGCCAAATGAACCATTAGAGAATGCTTTCGAATAAAGGGCTCATGATATGATGCAAACAGAAAGCAAATAAATATATTTTAAACCAATTAGACTCGCGTCTTTCAGCAGATGAGGCCAGCATTCTTTTATGAACCTCAGACACCTTTTAAAAATAATATGCATTCACTAATAATTCATTCTTCAATTCAAATATTAGTATATTTGATGCGTTCTGCCAAAGCAATTTAAGAAAATGTTCCATTTCCTAAAGTAACTGGTAAACCTCGACCGACTTGCATAAATAATTTCATTACAATTATTCGTTTACTTGAATATCTTATACCACTTTCCGCGCAAGACATTTTGCCGAAAACTCGGCACTTCTTTGCTCTCGGTTGGAGTGATATTGACTAAGATTATATGGCCAATTATAAAGAAAGATAAACCAACTATCATGATATGATGCAAACAGAAAGCAAATAAATATATTTTAAACCAATTAGACTCGCAATTGCCATGAGTCATGCCATTTTGAGGCCATCATTCTTTTATGAACCTCCGACACCTTTTAAAAATAATATGCATTCATCTCTTCTAAAGATGTCACTTTTTTCAATGTGTTTATTTAGAAAACTCCCGCGGCTTATTGAAAATAATTTTCATTAATATTTTAGAACTGGTAAACCTCGACCGACTTGCATAAATAATTTCATTACAATTATTCGTTTACTTGAATATCTTATACCACTTTCCGCGCGAACGCCAATGATGGGACAAAGCATAAACGGAACAGCGTAAGAAGAAGCATTTGGTCTTAATCACTTCTCTTGTAATGAAGAATGCCATCGGATGGCCATCAGTCACTCGAAATGGGCGTAGAATCGCGGGGAAGGACGGCGGCGTCAGGTGGAGGATCAAACTGTTCAGCGACTGATCGGATCATATAAAATTGGTTTTCAGTGCCGCGCAGTTTGCCGCCTCAGAATTCGTCGTCGGCTTTTCCCCTCCAGCAACAAACTGTGCTTCCGCCGCCCATCCAAAGGCAAATCCCCGCCTCTATTCATCGTCAACATTCCCTCGGGGGCTGGAGAGGTAGCGAGGGAAGCGGGGGAAGCGAATGGATGAGAACGAAGGGGGAAGCGGAAAGATTGGAAAGAGCCGGAGGAAGTGACCGCATATGCACAAAAGCACATCACATAAGCATTGTCTCATTGCAAAGTCGTTTTTTGCTCATTTTTTTGTTTGTTTTTCATTGCTTTTTTTCTTTTGCTCATTATGTTTTTTCCATTTTTCCGTTTCGTTTTTCCCTTTTCCGTCCGTTGTTTCTCCGTTGCTTTTCGTCTTAATTCGTTCCCTTCGCTCCGTTCCTTTTCCGTTTTGCTTTTATCTGCTGATCCATCATCACCATCGGTTCGTTCCCATCGTTCGTCAAAATTTCAAAGCTTTTCCCATTTTCGATCCAAAATCGTTCAACGCATCTGAAGGGAATGCGCTGCCTTTGCAAATCCCTCCCTTTCTCACACTCCCGTGTAGAAGCAAATCTCGCGGGCGATTGAACTCGTCGTCAGGCCAATGTTGATCAATTGATTTGGGATGCCTTAGGGGTGACAAAGTCAAAAAGTCAATCCCCCGGGGGTTTGTTGTCCATTCGGGTGAACCTGCGATTGTTATCGCCTCGACGTAAGTCAACCCATCAGCTTTTCGCGTTCCCACAATGCCGGTGCCGCTATCGCCCTAAAAGTGCTTTCCTAATAAGACAAAATGTTTCGGGATGGAATTTAATCCCGAGTTTTGGTTTTGGCCCTCTTTTGAGTGCCCTTTCCCCTTTTCCCATTTGTTTATTTTTCGCCATGCCTTCGCTCCGTCTTTCGTGTGCACCGATTCGGGTGATTGCAAACAGATCAGTTTGTCAGAGTCGCATTCTGAACTTTCGTCAATTATTGCGATGTCCCCATTTTTCGCACTTTTCTTTCTTTCCGCGTCTGCTTCAATTTCCCTTTTTCCCAGCAGTGCCATTTTGATCTCCAGCAAATGTGCCGATGGGTTCGATTCGTCCATTTTTCTTTCTGATATTAGTCCCAAAGGAAAAGGATTATCGTTTTGCCAATTTCCTATTTTATTTCTTCTTTTTTTGTCATTTTGCCGGTTTCCCAGCTTTCCAATGCTTTTGCTCACCTTCCTCGTCCTGTGAATTGGTTCTGTCCATGTTCCTCTCCGTGTTCCCCCACCCGTAAACATTCATTCTCTCCGATAGCTTTTCAAAATGCGGTAAACATGCAATTTGCACTTTGGCGTTGTTCTTGTTGCCCATTTGCCGTTTCTGCTCTGCTTTCAATGGTACAACGTTCAGATCCTCCGCCAACTCCACAATGGCAAAGTCCGTCTCCCGACGTGCAATTTCCCTACTTCGCGGTTTTCCCCTTTTCCCCCGCTTTTCAATTGCCATTGATGCCTTAGGGTAAATCGCTCGGGAATCTGTAAAGCATGCTTTTTGCGTTCTCATCGGTGCAAAACTTACACGGCACGTCGAACATGTCCTTTTTACGGCATCCGTCGGCCAAGTCCACCTGCGCACAAACACCGCCCACCTGAGGAAAAGCCAAACGGAATCGCGTCACTTGGGGTGCTTCTCAGTTTGGGCATTTTTACTTCGAGCCACCAATTTATGTGGTATTGTTTCTCGACTTCTCGAATTGCTTCCATGCAATGCCGTGCAGTCAAAACGTGCCGTTGTGAAATTAAAGTGCCTCCGCAAAACGTTTGTGTGCCGAGGGCGGAACTAATTGAGAGAGCAACCGCCTTGAAGGAAGTGAAGCTTTTTTGCAGCTTTTGCTTTGTCCGTCTTACCCAAGGGTATTCACCGGGCTGAAGCGGCCTTCCTCCGCCGATAACCATCCCACGGATTTTCACTAAAATGCGCAGAATCGGCGAATCATTGCCATTACAGTACCAAAATATTTTAATTTATTTTGGCATTTAATTGATCATTAATTAATATTAATCCCCCAAATCCTCCTTCGTTCTTGTCTGTTTTTACCTCCATTTGTAAAGTCGGGATTTCGGCAAAACTTTTGGATCCGTTCGTTCTCTTCTGCGCTTATTCTTTTCAGCTGCGATTTGATTTTGCCGACGTATGTCAGCAGAAATATCACAAGACAATGAATTGGCAATGCTTTTAAATTCATTTTCTCTTTCTTTTTCCTCCGTTTGATTTTTCCCTTTTCGCCGCCCTTTTAAACGGCCAATGAATGCTTTTTCTTTGCTGTTTTATGGCATTTTAATCAGCACATTTTATTCTTTGTGTGCTTCATAATAAAATGTTTTCAAATGCATTTTAATTGTTTTTCATTTCAATAATTTTTCGTTTTATTATTTTAATTTTCCATTTAATTTCCTTTGCCTTGCCAATGAATGCCCCGCCGCTCCCTATGGGCTAAATTAAATTATTTTTGTCTATTTTTGCCACTTCCATCAATCCTTTACCCACCCGAACTACACAAATAATAATAGGTAATTCCAATTAGTTATTTTGCCCTTTTCTGATATTCTGATGTCCCAAATTTTATGCAAAGGTCCGAAAAGGAAAATTTAATTAAAAGTGAAAGAAAAGAAAAGGAAGGACAAACTTATTCATTCATTCAGCAGAAGAAGAAGAAGGGAATTGTTGAAAGTAGGGTTCAGCCCCGACCCCGAGCCCCCCGGCCCCGACCCGACCCGAGACGTTTTTTGGACCTATTCCCCGACCCGACCCCCGACATGTCGTCCCCCGAGGTCCCCGACTTTTTGCCCCCCGACCCCCGACACTAATTCAGGGGATTGGGGACTCCGAGCGTTGTAAAAATTTAAAAGTTAATTATACAATGAAGGAGGAAAAGGTTAAAAATTTTTGAAATTTTGAACAATTTTTCTTAATAAAATTAATTTAAAATTCCGAAAAACGTTTTCGGCGGCGCCTATCGGCACCGCCGGCCTCCCAAAACTCCAAATTTTTTCCTAAAAATTGGCTCGAAAATCACAAAATATGGACAATTTTTGGACAAAATTCTCTTAACAAAGTATACTCATTTTCAAAAATTTTCCCGCCCGACGGCGCCTATCGGCACCGCCGGACCACTTCCCCCACCCCAAGTTTCCAAAAAAACTTTTTGAGAAGCGCACCACTAAAATTGTCATAGTTTTTAGATATTTTGAACCTGGGAATTCGATTTACGATTTCTGAAAATTTTTGGGGCCTAGGATTCCTTGTTATAAAATGCCAAATTGGACGCACTTTTACTGGCGCCAATGAATGAATTTGAATCAGATGATTAAAGTGAAAAAAGGAAGATTTACGAGCATTAAAAAGAAAAATTGTTTTTTTTTGTTAAATAGTTTCGTTGATCACTACCCGATCGGGGTCCCCGACCCCCGACATGTCGCCCCCCGAGGTCCCCGGCCCCCGACTTTTTGCCCCCGAGGGCTCGGGGCCGAACCCTAGTTGAAAGATTCGTCACAATTGGAAAAAGTAAAAATAAAAAAAGAGAAAATGTAAAACAAAGGAAAAAGACAAATTAAGTTAATTGGGCTAATTAGTGTCATTTGCAGCAACGACCCGCACTCAATTAGGAGTTCATTTGATAATTTATGACGACAAATAAAAGGAAAGCATATGAAGAAAGTAAAATGGTCAGATTTGTTCTAAGGGCAAATGTTTGGTCCGATTAATTTGGTCGTATTTTGGAGGCGAACAACGGCAAAACATTCGGAAGAATTGTTGCCGAAAACGACGCCCAAAAAGCGAATAAATGAGAATATTTGTTGCACTGAAAGGGAACTTCTGACATTGCTCTACTTAAAGTCATGTCAAATTCACCTGTTCAGACACACCAAAAAGTTGCCAATTGGAATTCGCATATTCCGTCCGTCGTCCCTTACCAAGTCGAATGCTTCGATTACGTGGTTAATACCTTCATTAAGGACGGTAAAGCTTGATGTTGGACCTTTTTACTGCTCACCGGCCAACCAATTGAATGCCACGAAAGCGGCGATTGTAACCACCGCCATTTTGGTGCAGCGCGAGTCCAACGCATTCGAGAGGGAAGAGCCCGTCTCGTGCTGGTGGAGGGAGAAGCTGCGCATTGCCATGGCATTTCCGTTTTCAGTGCCTTTGGCATTCGCTTTTTCATCTGTTGTTGCCGATTTGCGCTCGTTCCTTCTGATGATCGGCGGCTGAGTTGGCCTTTTCTGCTGCTGCGCTGTGCTGCCTTTCAGCAGCGACTGTTTCGGCTGAATGACTCCGCCCGCGAAACCATTCCGTCCGCCTCCGTCGCTGGTCGTTGTGCCGCTGCCACGGCTTTCTCCCGTTGTTCTGTAAATGCCAAAGTCATAGAACGAAATTCGAACGTAATTTTTTTGCAAATTTGGATGGAAAATGAAAAGTCAGTCATCCTTTGATCACCTCCTTCTGATCACGCGCATTTGACAACGTTGCGCATTGGCCTTTCGAATGATGGACAGAATTTGAGCATTCAGCACAATTATAAACAGAAAGGGAGCGGCCAACATAAGCAGCAAATAGCCTAAAATGGGAGTGGGGTTAAATTAATTAATGGATTCAAATTAGATGAGGAAAAACTCAAAAGATTGTTGCAAATTAACCACTGAATGCGCTTTACCATAAGTGTAATAAATGATGAAGTAGAGGTGGTCCTGGCGCAGTTCCGTCTTCGTCAGTCGGCCACATTCGTTCAGTGCGACCTTAAACAATCAATCAGTGAGTGCGAATGGCACTTTTTGCTATACTTCAAAAAAGGACGGCATTTTGAAAAGGACGGCCACTGCGGTGATCGAAAAAACGACAGTTCGCGCGCGATGGGCGGTGCACCTGAGAAAGGGGCGACCATTGGCGAGGCTAAGCAAATCGTTCATGCCATGCTCGCATGTGAAGCGGGTACTTAACAGCCAAATAACGGTCGATGGTTATGGCCACAACAGTCCAAACGCTAAATGCTTTTCGGGTTGGTTTACAGACATTGGCACGGGACAGACCTCGAAGTTTGGGCCATCAGAGAGATCGGATAGGTGGCCAAGGAAGTGCGCCAGAAGAAGTGGCAGACCAAGCCCCGGTTGCCCTTAATGAGGGAAAAGCGCGAGAGTTGGCTTTTGGCTTTTCCGCTCCAACTCACTTTCTGAAGGCACAGATTCATACTCGGGTAAATAATCACGGCACAAATGAGCAGCACAAAGTCGAAGCTACTCAAAGCAGCCAAGTAAATGGAGAGGGAACAGCGCATTTGGCGACGTGTGAAAATGAACACGCAAATAAGCGCACCGACGGAGCCTTGGAAAAGCGAAGGAAAAGCGGCTGATTCACATTTTGGCACTTCTGCAACTCATTCCGACCAACCAAGAAGACACACGAAAGGCATCAGCATGGAATAGATGATCCGCGACAGTTCGTCCAGTGTTGGCGGGTCGTGGTCCTCCTCCTCACAACGCCATTCGGCTTCTGCTGGTGAAGTTTCGGTCAATCGCTCGTCAAATTTGGCGGCCAACACTTTGACAGATGAGTAATTTTGAGTATGTGCGGACCCGGCACAGATTGTGAGCAGTGCCAAAATGAGAGGCAGAACAAAGCGACGGATGGGCAAAGGCATGGCCTAACTAATTAATTAAGAATTGATTAATTAATTTTGGATTGAATTTTTTATCTTTTACAATTGTCTCTTTCCCCTATTTTTACAATTTTAAATGTTTCTTTTTAATTTGGTTTTTTTCTTTTCTCCCCTTTCCTCTCTTTCTCTTCTCCTCTCTCCGTTCTCCCTTCTCTCTCACGCCCCATTCGCTCATCCGTCCGCGCTGATCACTTGTCCGCTGATGAAACTTGCCCGGGAAGGGCTACAAAAACTTCAAAATTTCGAGTTTTTTCGCAAATTTCATGTATAACTTTTTTGTTAATTGTCTAATCGCAAAGCAATAACTTCTTCTAAACACATTAAGCTTTTGAATGATACCAACAATGTTGGATTTGGATGACAAGGAAAAAAGTTATAGAAAGTTATAGTGGAAAAACATGCTGGGGCCGAATCGCGACGGGCGAATCGTGAGGGCCGAACTGATGTAAACCGATCTGATATGGTTTTTATGTATAAAATAAATTTTGACATTTATTTATGTGTTAAAAATGCGAAAGTGAACGGAAAAAAACAATTTAGAAAAACAAGATCATTGAATTGAGATAAAGAGGAAAAGTTAAAAATATGTGATTATTCGAAAGTCCATGCTACCAATGTCAAAGTTCGTCCATCTCTCAGTGAGTGGCGCCGAAGGCATGGAAATTTTTGAAAATATTTATAATTTTAAGAAAATTCTTCAAATCTAAATGCGAATGGCGTTTATAAAGATGTACAAAAGGTCAATCGACGGATGTCACTTTAACCACCGGTGGTCCGTTCTTCCTTTTCCGTCCGTTTCCTTCTCATTTTCGCATGATTCGTCTGCCACCCTCCCGAAAAGCTCGTGACAATCGGTGCTTCTCAGCAGTCGGTCGTTGTCATACTGTAATTTCATTTTATTGTAAGAGTGGTACTGTAAGTCCCCATCTGCTGCTCGTCTCTCACCATCACATAATGCGTCCGGACCATTCTGTCCGCTGCTCTGCCACTGTTTTCCGAAACTGTGCCTTCGCCTCGTTCTTCCAAATCTGCGCTGAGTTCGCCCTCGTCAAAAAGTCCTTGCGGATTTCCGATTAGCATAAAACGGGGCGACTTTCCGTTGGTCTCTTTTCAGCAGATTCAAACAGGCGAAATTGCACTTTCTGACCCAAACAGTCAACAATTCTGACAACGCAAATGATTGATTCGGCTAATTTTGTTGTGCTTTGTCACCTGGTCGATCCAACGACGAACTTTGCCATTCGACGACTCTCACATTTTTTATTTTACTTTTTAAAAATAATTATTCTGAAACTGAATTCTTTCAGGTATTAAGAATCAAATTAATTGTTAATGATAAGTTGCAATTTATGAAGATAAAAGTAATTTATGAGATGGAAGTGCTAATTAAATTGAGGAGACAAAAGCAAAGGACGACGGTAAGTAAAAATTCGAATTCTCTCAGAATGCCGGGGGGGAATTGGAGAAAATTCACGTGAATTCATTCAATCAGTCAAATGATCGGTGTCATCTTTGTAGTAAAGACCAAAAATCAAAAAGTCACTGGGACATAATCATAATAAAGAAAAGGAAAGGAACCAATTAGCAGCATAGGAGAAGCAAAAGAATGATGAACAGAACGAATGATAAAAAGCCGAAAAGAAAAAGAAACGGAAGCGAAAATGCCAAAAAATTATCGGTTAATGGAAGCGGGGGAAGGGATGGGGTGGTTTCATTTTAGGAAAACGCCGAAATATTTGAAAGAAGTTTTAAATAAATTGGCGGCGCATATCGGCACCACTGGACACCTTTCTTAAATTTTTGAAAAATAGCCAAAAATCCTCAAAGTTCGTTATTTTTTGGCCAAATCTCAACCATTCGGGCCTAAAATTTAAAAAAATTCTCTGTAGCGCCCGTCGCCGTCGGCTCTGCGCCGTTTTTTCCCGTACGGAAAACGTAATTCAACATTTTTACTTTGATTATGATAGAAAATTTTCGACTTTTTGTTCGAATTCAGTTCGGCTTCGTCGAAATAGACGCAGGAATTAGTGATCAGCGGACCAGAAACCTACATAGGTTTATAGGTATATTGTCATTTCCGTTTTCATTTTGAAAGAAAATTATTTTTTCTTTTCGCAGACTCTTGGAAAGAATAGCAAATCGAAGATCAATCAGCCAAAAGCCCAAAGGAACAGAAGAAGCCGAGGGCAAATGTTCTCCTTTTTTGTTCAATTTGTTCGCTTAATAAATTCGTTTTTCATAATCCAAAAATAATTTGCAAAGGCAATTCCATCGTAAACAAAGGACAGCTGGCCAAACGAACAAACGCGACAAATGGCCAAACATTTTCTGCAGAGAGTGAGGGCGGGGGGCACTTCGCACTTGGCAATTTTCAGGGGGCGGCACGAACGCATTTCACAATTATTCTAATGGCATTTGCTTAATCCATTGCAGGAAAGCGTCCCATTATGAAGAGACACTCTTTTTTATTATGCTTCTTTAATTTGTGGGGGCGGAATGTCCGGTGGTTATAAGAATCAATCACCACCACCAATGATTCTTAAGGAATTTTAAAATGGGATTAAGAAACGGAAATGATTATTCATTTGCCATTTAATTCAGCAGATATATTGTACAATGACAATGTCCTTCTTCCATTGTCAATTGCCTTTAGTTTATCAATAATAATTGACAAATGTTTCATTCCCCGTGATTTTTTTCATCCCATGACCCATCCAAAAGCAATAAAATTGAAAAGTGTGACGTTATTTGGACGGGGGATGAATTTCAAATTAAAATTAATCAACTGATGACTGAAAAAAGTAAGGAGAGAAAAGAACGTCCAATTGGGAGTTAATTACCTTGTATTGAATTAACTAATTATTGGCAATTAATAGTTGGTCCTTTCCCCAAAATGAGGATGATTCTTCTAACTAAAAATTCGGACATCTTAAGGACTGTACTGATATG
The DNA here is from genome assembly GCA_004148225.2 of Heterodera glycines. Taxonomy (NCBI): domain Eukaryota; kingdom Metazoa; phylum Nematoda; class Chromadorea; order Rhabditida; family Heteroderidae; genus Heterodera; species Heterodera glycines. The sequence continues at coordinate 6,319,070 of CP049705.1, read as the reverse complement.
AAGTTCAATTGCAATCGAAAAACTCACCAAACTTTTGCATTTGACCATGAGGTGAATAAATATTCAGGCAAATCTCTCGGAAAGTGAGTCGCGCACACGAAGAGCAGCGCAAAGTGCAGGTCGTTTCGGCACAAGTGCACACACCGTTCTGAAGGCACACAGTCTCAATGAACCTAATTGGGATGGGGATGATCAGCTGATCATGATGAGAATATGATCACATCGGCCGAAGGCTGTCTGCTTCGGTCTCAACACCATCATTTGCATGAAAGAATTCCGCGAATTTGGAGAGGATGATTGGGGAAGGAAATGGCAAATGCACCAATTTGTAAGGATTAACAGCAAAGCACGGGTTGGGTCGACGAATGAGGTTTTTCGAAATCATGCTAAAACATTAAATTCAACATCAGCAGATTATTTCGACTATTTGCTGCAAATGACTCTTTTGAAATTCGTCTAATTTTAAATTAACAAAACAAATAAAAAAATTAATTCGTTTGATAGGCAATCGGCGGTTTCAATTAATTCAATGAAGGACTCAAATTGGGACTCATTCTGCCGCGCTCAATAGTACGAATTTGTGCCGAGCACCAATCTCTTCTTCAGAAGCATTACCACCAGAGAAGAGAAGAAGCTGAGGAGGGAGATGAAGCAGCCGACAAGCAAAACGAAGAAACTGTAGTGGAGGGAACACTTTGCGACGGGAGACGACGAAGGCGAAGACGGGGAGGAGGTCAAATGGGAGACGAAGTCTGACCAGGCCAAAGCGATTAATTGGGTCAAATTGATTTAAATGATTACTGTCATTTTCGCTGCATCCTCTGAACAAATAAATGACAGCGGCGACCGATGCCAAAGAAAAAGTGGAAAATGCCAATGCCGGAAGAGCCCACCGAGGTTTATTCTCCCAACCGGAGAACAAATCAAACAGAATGACCAGTGACCAGAGGAAGGCGAACAGTCCGACGAAGACACCAAAAACACATAAAATGGAGACAATCCGTTCGAAGAGAGAGACATTCTGAATGGTTAATTGGCTTGTTATGAAAGGGGGGGGGACGAAGGGGTAACTGACATTGGCCCAATTGGAGCACAAATCGGCAGATTGTGCCGTCCTTTCAGCTTCGGAACACAAAAAACCGAATAAGCCGGTGCTGACACTGAACGATCGAATTGGTGGGTTCTGCAGAAGACGAATTTGGCCTTTTATCGAACGCCATCCTAAAAAGAAAAATGAGGAGAAGGAAAAAGCGAAAAAACACCTGGGGTAAGAGAGGCGAAGCCAATGAGAAAAGCGGAGAAGAGGCACAAAAAGGCGGAGGCGACGAGGCACGATTTGATACTTTGAACTCGCATCGGCAATGAATGATAAGAATCGAAGGAATTCTAACCAAAACTTATTTTTATGTTATTCGAGAATTGGGCGGACGACGCATTGATCGACTGAAGGGACCGAATGGAGAAAAGGCCAAAGAGGAAGAGGAGAGGAGGGGAGGGAAGGGGGAAGGAGAGGAGAAGGGGGAGAGGAGGAAAGGAAGGGAGGGGAGTGGAAGGTAAGAAGGAGGCGAATTGGAAAAGGGCGCGGGAGGCGAAGAAAGTGTCCTTTAACGAATGAATGGGCGACAAATTGGACCATTTGTCCTAATGGGCCGACCAATGCGTTTTCGTATTGCCTTCGGCTGTCCTGCTGTTCGACCAACCAATTGCTCAGCGCTTCGAAGTCGAATTCGTTATTCCAATAACGGTACACTGAATGCTCGCGAGTGTAAGCGAGCAGAGCCAAAGCATTGGCCAACACATTCGAACTCTTACAATTAGTTAATGGACATTAATTGACCATTTGCTGACCAAAACGTACTTTATGAAGACTTTGCTCCAAAAGGCCATCAGTCGGCCCTTTCTTTGCAAATCCCTCAACAAATCCCCAAAAGGGCGCTTTGTCGTCTCGCAAAGTCCCTTTCCCTCCCCCCTTTTTCCCTTTTCCCCTCACTTTCAGCCCAATATTTACACTTTCTTCCCTATTTATGATTCATTGAATTAATGCAACAAAAAAGAATATCCTAAAATTTTATCAGCAGAAGAGAATAAATTTGAAAGTGCTTTGATCAGCAAATGGACAATTAAAAAAACATTTTTATTTAAATTTACGTGATTTATCTTTGGCATTTTTCTTTTTTTTGATTTTTTTTCATCCGCCGATTAATTTCCATGTGTAAATTTTGTCAAGCAAAGAGAAGCGACAATTTGGCAGCAGATCAAATTTCTCATTGTGTACTTAAGAGAGCACTCACATTCAAATGTTTCTTTTGCTGACAAATTCTTTCCCCTAAAAAATAAAAAAAATCGTCTCCTTAAAAATGTTTCTGCGAAATTTTTGGGTTTTGGTTTTGTCTTTGTCCATCCCTTGGCAAATTTTGTGCCGCGAGCGAAAAACGGAGAACGGAAGGGCCAACCGAACGGACGGAGGCCGCACCATCCGCGTTTTGTTCTACCAAAACCCGCCCGACGCGTTCAGTGACTGCCACCGCTTTCCCTACCTCAAAGTTAGCTCCATGCGCTGTCGTTTCCCTGGCCATTGCGTTGAGGTGGCAGAAGATCACCACCAAGGATGATGTTAATGCTGCAATGAGTTCAGAATTTGATGCAAATCGTGAACTTTTTGGGACTGAAAGTTGAGCCGGTGATTGATCATTCGAATTTCCTCGGGGGATACGTAAGCGTTCGGATGGATTTGTCAGTGACTTTTTGACAACAAATGGCCTTTGTTGGCTATTTGTTTGTGGTCATGTGACATGTTGATGCAAACCGTAGCTGAAGTATCGTAATCGGATTGGCTTTTTTCCTCAAAAAGATCAATGGCACCCCAACGGGACTCCTTTCTTTGCTTGCCAACCGAAGCGTGGACAGCATTTGCAAATTGTTCACGCGAACGAACAACAACAGCAAAATATTCGACTTTACCCGAACAATTTACTCAGTAAGCTCATAAATGGCAAGGACAATGCCAAACGATGCTTTTATCAACGGATTGTTGGCATTCATTCGCCCTTGGCCCATTCCCCATAATCATACCAAGAAATGGAATACAATCTTTATCCCGGAGGTGGAAAGGGTCTACGGAATATAAAAGAAGTGCCAAAATTGGGATGTCAAAGTCAAAATGCCCTGACAGACTTGGTAATGCCAACCCAATACCAACTTAGACTTGGTCCGGCATCGCCGTTCGTCGGCACCCGTGCGGTCAAATGTACAAATGGGACATGTGGAGTGTAAGTGGTGTCCGGCTCACTCACTTCTCAACACTTTATTTATTGCAGCTTTTCCACCCGTTCACTGAAACCACGTGGTTGGCCATCGGTTCGCAAAATGTCAAAAAATGTTTCAAATTCTGAACAACCAATTTGTTTTTAGTCCTTCCTTTAATTTTTCGCATCCATCGCTATTTGGAACATTGATGCTTTTCCTTCTGATTAATTAATTACGCCTTCCTTTATTAAGGGATAATGCTTCTCATTTGGATGACCCTTTTTCCGATGACAAATTTAATCGAGTCAAAAATTGCCACTAAGAAAAAGTGTGAGGGAATTCAGCAGGTGCCAACATTTTACTGAAAGGCTCAATTTGTAATGGACAATGTAATGATCCAATGGCATTGATGCCAAAAGACAAAATCTCCGCTTTTTGCGAGTTTTAAATTTCGTTTTGCTGTCCTAAGTTAGTCAAAAATTGTGCTTTTGAGGACCGATGAGCTTGGAAAGTGCCGGATGCATTTGATGTGCCCACATTTTCAGATCCTTTGGCGGATGTTTCGTCTCCAATTGCAACAACCCGACGACATTCGCTTTTGTTCCGTTTCAGGCCGTTCATTCAAAATTTGAAATTGCAATTTTCGCCGTTTTAGGCAATTTTTCTTTCTTTCTCTTCGGCCTTCTCCACGTGATGCTCTTCTGCTCCCTTTACCAAGTGATCAGCCAACCCGCAATTAGGAGCTCTATTTCCGCGTTAAGTCGTGGATTGTGACCACATTAATCAGCGGACAGCGACTCATTCCCTTCCAAAGTCTCGAGGAACTCATCCCTTTGCTGGAGAGCGGGCGGTACAAATTCGCCGCTCTTCCAACAAATCATTGGTTTTGTCTTCGCTTTGCTTTTTTCGAAAACCGATCCAAAGCCCCCCCCCCCCACGCCCGACTCAAAAGGTTTTTTGAAACGGTCGAAAGTTCCAACGACCCGCGGCACATTCAAATTCGAAATGCGATGCGCAAATATCCGCTTGAGGTTTACGAGGACGAGTCGCAAGTGATGGAGCTCGTTCAGGTCTTACTGTTGGCCTTCAAACATGCGATGCCCATTTCTGTTTTAGTCCGGCACTCACGTGGCCATCGTCCAAGGCGGCAATACCCTCGAATGGGTGGCCAATTCGTTTTGTGAGGTCGTTTTCGTGAGGGGCGGAATGCCGGAAAAGGCCATCCATTTCGCATTCGCAAAGGGCTCACCGTTTGTAAAAATGTTCAACGAAGTTCCAAACATTTGGCCAAATTGGACAAATCACCAACAGCGATTAAGGCAATTGGACATGAGGCGGTGTTTATGCACAGAAAGCGATGGAAATACGAATATTACACGGAGAAGCAGAGAGAGCGCTTTTGTTTGGAGAGCGACAGAGAGAGAAAGCGCTTCAAACCTTTGGGTGGGTGGCGAAGACTAAATCCTCCTAACGCAACAAAACGGCCTACTCAGAATTGGCCACTCATAAGCGTACCAAGCGTGACTTTCCTTGTGGCTTAATCCCTTTTTGGTATTCCGTCCATGGCTTGTTTGTCGGCCTCCCTTACCAAGCGTGACTTTCCTTTAGGCTTAATCCCTTTCCTTGGTCCTTGCGTTGTGCTTCTCTTCGGCAATGCCATCGCTTTGGTTGCGTTTTCTATGGAAACAATCGTTCACTTTTTTACGCGCCACAACATAAGGAAATCGGAAGAATGTCCGAGAAAACAAATGGAAGAAGCAATCCGTGCCGAAAACCTTTGCACTGACAACGAACTCTTTGAAATGCAACGAAGAAAAGAAAAATGAACGCAAAGATTGTATGATTATCTGATTATGTACATTGATAACTGCCATTTATTTCCAAGCTTAAAATGACTGATTTCTTAACAGACTTCGCCTTGCTAATATTCCCGGAACATCGACCAAATTGGAAAACAGTGAAACACTTTCAGCGTTTTGTTCGTCCGGCTCGGGACTCAAAAACTCGGCGAAACTCCAAAGTTGGTCAGTCCGGGAAGAGTCGCCATTGTCCGACAAAAGACCGTCCAAACGGCTGTCTTAAAAATTATGAATTTAAATTTGGTAAAATGGTGAACCGTAAGCGTGGAGAAGAGCCAAGGAGTTGGGACGAGCCTCATAATTTTCCCTCATTTATTCTCTTATATTTTCCCAATTTCGCCCTCCCCTTTTTCTTTTATTTAAATCGTTCTGAGAATGCGCCGTCGTAATCTGTTCAAGATGTTCTTCAACAAGTATTTGTTTCTGTTTGCCGCTTTCCTTGCCTCTGATTATGTGCTCTATTCGAAATTGTCAAAATTTTTGTTGGATGAAAATTTGGATTTGGAGGAATTAAACGCGAAGACATTCCATCGGGTGACCATTGACCAACTAATTGCCAATGTCAGCCGCAGCACTCCGTTGGATTTGCTGACCAAAATTCCGAGTCGGAACGACATCGACCCGGAGGAGAAAAGCGCGTTCGCATATCAGAAGGTGAAGCAACAAAAAGGTGGGGTTGCTGATCAGAGTGATCAGAGGCGAGTTGAGCTGATCAGTAGTGATCAGAATAAAAAAATGTGTGTAAAATGGGAGTGTCAATGGAGGAACGGTAATTAGTGTAACTTTATCTGCTGCAGGCAGTGTGCAATTCGTTGACGCGGATTCGAGGAGATCGCAACAATTTCCAAATTTGTTATCCTCCTAAAAGAAATCTCACCGGACAATTGGCAAGTGAATGAAGCAACCGAAAATCAAAGTGCGGAGAATGTTTTAGGCGTATTTCATAAATGGGAAAAGGGACATTCCATTTGAGAGGAATTTCAAAACGATGCTGAACCAAGGGACGAAGCTGAAAGTGTTCACGAAGGTGTGCTCAGAGGTCGGAACACACATTGACAAAACTTTTTTGAACAGAAGAACCAATGGACGACGGAAGACGGACAATGGGAGGAGGGGGCGGACGTTGTGGAGGATGTGAACGTGAAGATTTACACGGAGGAGGAGGAGGACGAGCACGGACAGAGCCAGACGGGCATCAAGGACCTGATCGACTCGCAGGACGATTACCATCTGATGGAATTCCTCAAATTCGAAATGAGCAGTCAGTTGAGGGAGGGGGAAGGGCGGGTGCTAAACGTTTCGTTAAACCACCAATTGAGCCATTTTTGAACTTAAATCCGTCATAACGTAATTCTACTCAAAAGCACCAAATAGCAATTTTTGGTGTGTTAGACAGCTCAAGTGTTCTAAATTAGCTTGCATGATTTCAAAAATGTTGTTCAGCTTTAAACAAGTTATGATATGAAAACCCGACAACTTACCAGTGATAATCTGTCAATTAAAGACAATTCATATAAATTTTATTTTGGGCAATGATCAAAATTTTGTTCGAATCAAATTCCAATATTTTACTGTTATGTTCAACGGGGAACAACACAACGAAGAATAAAAATAGTTTATTTGTCGGAGGCAAAAGAATAAATAATAAAATTGATGTGTCGGTGGATGAAGAATAAAATAAATAATAAAATGATGTGATGAAGTGGAACAAGCCAAAGTGAGTGACAAAATGATGGCTATTTATGGACGATGCTGAGAGATGGGTATTGACACGAATTGGGTACAGTAAATGGCGTACATTTGAATATTGAGTGATATACACAACATTTACAAAAAATTTTTATAAGATTTTACAAGTTAAATAAGAACCCATCATTTTGTCTCAGTTTTGATTCTCCCCCCCCCCGCAAAGACTTGACCGATCCCATCGTTTTCTCCATAAATATCCCCGTGTTCGCCTCCCATATGCTCATCCGTCTCGATCACTTCTCCTACAACGAATTTCGATATCTGATCAAAAGACTCGCCTATGCCCTTTATTTTCCGTATTCAGTGAGCACAATCGAAATTCAAGCTGATAAAACGCATTTCTTTCCTCAGATTGAAAGTGATCGGAAACTTCGAGTGCATTTCGTGTCGCTAATGCACAAATATTCCATGGACAGATATAATGTCATTGGATTAATGGAAACTAAATGGGCCGAAAAAGCAATGAGTGAATGAAAGAGAGAGGAAAGAAAAGTTCAACCGAATTAAAAGATTCGATTTATCCAATTGTTTGTTGAACATTGATTATGCAAAAATATGCTATTTCATTAGTAAATGGGCTGTGGGTGAGGGGGTGCCATCAGCGGAGAAGCCGAATTGGGGCCAAGACTGATTCGTCCGGCCTGTTGCTGCATCAGCTGGGGCGGAAGGGGCGCGGATTGGTCGGACACAAATGGCGGGGGTTGGGCAGCGGCCCCATTGAAAAACACCTGTTGGGACAGGGAGCGGATCAGATCGATCAAAATGGGAAACATAATAAATGAAAAAGTGCCAAAATAGGAAAAAGGAAACGGCACCAAAATCGGGTAAAATGAATATAGAAAGGTTAATCACCCACCTGCTGTTGCTGCCGATTTGGCAATTCCATTGGCGGGAATCGGTCCCATGGAAAGTTAAAGTCGAGCTCGTGGAACTCTGCGGGAAGGGGGGGGGGGGAGATTCGTTGAGGGTTCGCTGACGCAGCGGCTGAACCCACCGTCCAAACTCAGCTTTTGGTTGTTGTCCCGGTCGAACTGCCGAAACACTTCCGGCAGTTGTGCCACACTCCGCTGCAATGTTCCATTGATGTAAGTGCTTAGTTCGTCCACGCTGAGTTCACCGTCTCGGTTTTCGTCGTTCTTCTGAAATGCCATTTTGCTTGGGGGCATTGCCCCTGAGGCGATCGCTTTGCCTGCAGCGTGAACTTCGATGCCTCCAGCATGGCCGTCTTCCGCTGCTCGTCCAAACGGCGGACAAACGCGTCGAATTCCGCCTTGGTCACTTTCCCATCGCCTGTTTTTCTAACATTTTCTCCTTATGGCTTTTCCTCCCTACGATTTGTGTCAATGTCGTTGAATTCAGTCCGCACCGATTCCACGTAAAAGCGATCGCGTTTCATGTAATCGTCCAGCGAAATTTCGTTGTCCCGATCGGTGTCAATGCGACGGAACATTTCATCTGATCATTGGATCACTCACTCAATTCCCTTCTCTTCGCTGTGCTTCCTCGGCTTACCTTTGCTTTCGGGCTTTATCCCAACGAATTGCGAATTGCCTTCGCTTGCCACCGCTTCTTCCGTCGGCGTTGGCGGCGATTGTCTGGCCACTTTTGTGGTTGGCCTCGTCCCTTCCGGCGTCGTTGCCTCGTGGGGGCGAATTATTTGCGATTGGGCGGTGGGGGACGACTGAGTTGTGGCGAGGGATGAGGACGGATTTGGGGAGGGAATTGAAGCATTTTGCGCGAAACATTCAAATGGCAAAATTGCAATAAGCAAAAGGACCGAAAGAAACATCTGCCAAAAAAGGAATTTTGGGAAAAAAGGGAAAAATACGAAAGGAAATCCGTCGTTGTTAATTTTTAATTAATTGATTCATAAGTAATTATTACATTATAAAATAATCATTTGCGAAAAGTGAACGCTTCGAATATGCTGTAAATTGCTTTTAACTGTGCTTATAAGCGCACTTTTGCTACCGTACCGTGTTTTGTTTTGCTACGGTATTTGTGCTTAATTTTGCATTCGCTCGCCGTCGGCGACGGATTATTCCCACGGAAATTTATCCGATCAGAGAGAATACACACAAAAACTCGTCGGAACATTGGAGGGAAACAAAGCCACCAATTCGAATATTTTGCCCACCGATGGGTCCCCCAAAATCGGATCAATCCAAAGGATCAATCGGCGGAACGAATCCGACCAATGCCTTCGTCTTTTTGCGGCTCTGTCTCAATGAATGGATACATTTTAATTCAAATCGAAATTGGCAGTCGTTTTTTTCCCTTGGCCAAATGTATTGTTTTATTTTTCCATGCCTTAGCCCCAATGCGTCCGCCACTCCTTCCGTTTGTTTTTTCGCTTCCTTTGCTTTTTTGCCTCTTTCCCCGTCCTTTGCTGTTAAGTCCCTCTCGACGTGATCAATCCCCAGCCCATACAAACAAACAATTAACCGGACAGAAGAAAGGGAAGCGAATGGATGAATAATGCTTTTGTGTCCCTAAAGACTCCCCAATCGAAGGAACTTCTGTTAGTGTTTGTTTTTGTATTCCCGAACAAAAAGGCAAAAGAAGTCATTGTTTTATGATAATAAAACCGTAATGAATAAACAAATTCTTAAATATAACAAAAAATATAAGGCGAAGGCATTCTGAATATTCTTAAAATAATTTGGATATGTTTAAGTTGGGAATGGATTATAAAGGCATTATTGGAATAATTAGCTAATTAATGTTGCCAAAGGCAATCAACGCGGTGTCATCAGCGCTTTTCCGCCATCGATTTTCAGCAGCTGTCCCGTGGTGAAGGTGGCATCCCGTGCCAAGAACAGAATGCTGCTGGCCACCTCCTCCGGCGTTCCGACTCGGCCGAGTGCGTGAGTTTGGGCACCGCGACGAACAAACTGAAAGTCGAAGAAAAAAGAATAATTGAAGGGCATTTTGAGCAAGACTCACATCACTGTACTGCTCCTCGGGCATTCCCGAACGCAAATGCAATTCGGTGACGATTAGTGCAGGGCTTAAATAAGACAAACACTGGTCATTGACCCGTTGGGTCCCTCGCCCACTTGACGGCATTGACTCGGATGCCTTTCGGTGCCAATTCCATGGAAAGGCATTCCGTAAATTTGTCAACGGCAGCTTTTGAAATGCAATAGTAAGTCACAGCAGGAAACTGAACGAGGAAAAATAAACGCTAATTTTTACAAATAAATGACCAATTTTGAATAAATTAAAAAGCAAAAGGGGGGACACTTTCGGTTTCCAAATTTTTTTGTAGGAAAATGTCTAATCGTGAAACTTGCTTCTGGAGGTTTTCAGCCATTATAAAAAGAACAGCAGGAATAGCGTTGGACGGGGAATAATTAGGAAAGGAATGAAATAAATTTAAGAATTGATGTTAGATTCGTGGTCAACAACCCCGAAAAACTACCGGAGCAAATTAAAAAAATGAATTGGCAATAGAATTTAAATATAAAACGGCAAATTGAAAGGAATGGCTGACGAACCGCGCAAATGCCAGCGATGCTACTCACTAAACCAAATAATTAGGTAATTGCAATTAATGCAAAAGAAACAACCGTTCACAATGCTTCCTTTCGTCTTCTCCAAATACGGAACAACCAATTGACTTAGTCTGATCATACTGAAGAGGGAAATGAGTGAAATTCCAAAATATTAAGTAACTGACAAATGAGTAATTCAAAAATGGATGGCTGATTTTTGATTTTATTGCTCAAAAACATAATTAGCAATAAAATCAAATTTTCAAAAAATAAATTTTTGTTTCTTTTTCATGAAATCTGCAGGATTATTCATTCATTCGCTCGTTTTGCCTTACCTTTTCACATTCACATTCATCAAACCATCCAAAACTGAAGTCGGAGTGTTTTCGGCTCCTCCGGACGCAATAACACCGGCACAATTAACCTTCAATTAGTAAAGAACATCCTTTTCTAATTAGGTATTTATTTATTCAAAGGTCTGACCAAAACATCGATTCGTCCAAAGCTTTCATCCGTTCGTTTCACAATGTTTTGAAGCGTTTTCTCCTCACAAACGTCGCCAATTATTGTCAGAACCTAAGAGAGAGAGAAGTGTGCCCAGTTTTCAGCGTTTACTTCCTTTTTTTCGACCTGTTCTCGGGTCAGTCCGCCCTCTGCCAAACAATTCGACGCCACTCCCTCCAACGCTTTTTCATTACGGCCACAAAGTGAGAGATGGTAGCCATTCCGAGCGAACAAAACGGCCGTTGCTTTGCCGAGGCCCGAACTCGCCCCCAAAATAAGCAAAAGGGGAAAAGTGAAATAACACAAAAATAATTAATTAATTAATTACCTGTTATCACGGCCACCATTTTCGAAGTCATTTTGATCAAAAGAGAGAAGCTTCTTAAAAATGTTTCAAAGCTTTTTCTATAAATAAAAAGTTTTTAATTTTTTGCCTAATTTGGCATTATTTTAATGCGCGCATAAATATTTTTTAAATAATTCTGAGTGAATTGAAACTGACAGGGAAAGAGTCTTGAAAAAAGCTTGTATTGTATAACTATTAAAATAATTTTCGATAGATTAGAAACAAATTAAATAATATTTATGTAAAATTAAAAAATTAAATATTCAAATTTCGTAAAGAATTTTATTTAGATTTTTTAAAATAATTATTTTCATAATGAAAAGGTGATTTAAAATTGAAAAAATTTCTTTAATGAATTTTTGAATTAAATATATTTTAGACAAATTTGTTAACAGAGTTTGAACCAAAAAGGGTTAAAAAAACCGAATTTTGGGTAATAATGGTTTAAATTTTGAAAATTGGAATTATTCTATAAAAAAATTATAAAACTTTATTTTTATTTAAAATTTTTTAAAGTTTATGTTCTCAATGAAAAAATTATATTTATCAAACTCTGAATTTTTTCCTTTCTCTCAACTTTTGATCTCGAATTTTTATTTTTGCTCTCGCATCCCGCTTCAAGATGTGATCAAAATAATTTTATACGAATTGTACACAATGTTTGTTTAAATTAACGATGATAATTCTTCGACCATAAATTCTGAATTGTATTTTTATTTTATTTTTTTTGCGCGCCAAAACTGAATAGAATGCTAATTAAGAAATTAATTAAATGGCCTTTTTAAAATTTTATTGCCTCTTCGCTAGTTTGGGTTTTTTTCAAAAATGTTTACTAATCATCTTTTGGGATTGTCTTTCTTTTCGCTTATTCCTAAGTGAGTGTCGTCAGCCTCTGTTTTTCGTCCGCGTTGTCCACGTCTTCCAAAAATAACTTGTCGTCCCCCCCTCCGACTTCTTCCATTTGGCCCAATGGTTCTCTTGGCGATTGTGTCCGTGCCATTTCCTCCTTCAGAAACATGTGCCATAATTGGAAAACAATGTCTGTGGTGATCAAATCGCCCGCATTGGACGCTTAACAAATAAAAAATGGGAGGTAAACAATTTATAATAATTATTAAATTAATTACCAATTAAACGGAGCAGAAAAACACCATCGGAACGTAAAAAACTGTTGACGAACTTTCCAATTGCACGCTTTTCTGAGGGATTGGAAGTGATTGTGTCGTTTTTGGGAGTAAAATTTACGATGAATTTGAATTACCATTGGGGTCGTCCTTTTTTAACAGATGGTAAACTTGGAGATACTGACGAATGAACGGCACATTTTTACGAGACGTCGTCAGCCAATAGAAAAAGTTGAGGAGAGTCGCGATGCCGACAAGCAAAAGCCACCACCAAACGAACAAATACACCTTCTCATTGAACTGAAGAACGTAGCGGAAAGGGAATGATCAGTTGCGATCGAATTGATCAGACTGACCATGTTGATCATCAGCACACATTGCACCGTGTGCCGGTGTTTGTTGCCCAAAACGCGCACTTCGAAGTCGCACATTGTCACCCTGGGGAAATGGCCCGACTCTTGCCATTCGTGCCCTCGGGCAAGGTCCCGAAGGATTTCGAAGCCCCAAAAAGAGTAAGAAGAGCCGAGGAAGTTGTTGAGAAGGACGAATTGGAAGACGACTTGGACAAGGTAAAGCATTTTTATCGCTGTAAGCAGAAAAAGGCATAAAAACAACATGGACACCGCTGTCACCAAGATAAAGCCAATTTAAGTAGGTTCCACGACGGAACATTCCGGAAAGCAAGACTAAAAATGAAGAGAATTGGGGTGTTATTCAACACGGCAAACTGTCAATGCCAACACTGACATCCGTTGGACAGACTCTGCTGCATCTTCAGCGAGTCGCGGATGTGCGTGGCCACAACTTCGACCGAACCCATCCGCTTGTCCACTTGCATGTTGCCCACATCTTCACACATTTGGATGATCCCTTTCACTGCAACTCCTTCAAGCAAATGGTCGTCAATTGGCATTCTCCGCCTTTCCCACCCGATTGCCAATTGAAAATGCGCCACACCAGCGAAGGCAAATAGAACAAAATGCCCTGGAGGCCGAGCACAAATGGCACCCATTGGTAATAGCCTAACAAATCGATTAATTAATTGTGTTAATAGCCTAAATGAATTGTCTTTTTAATCTTTTCCATCCAATTTCCCCTTGGCTGTGTCTTTCTTTGTGCCCATTTTTTGCTCACCGATTTCCTTTTGTTCCCTTTGCTCAATGTCCTGGGGAATGTAATGGTTTAAGGGCAGAAAATAAGTGTTCTGAACGAAGCAGTAGTTTTCACTGTATTGTTCCTGAACGAAGGGCAAAGAATTAATTTCAAAATAATTAATTATTAAATAATTAAATGCGAATAATAATAAAATAATTTATAAAATGTGAAAACCCAAGCGCCGGTGAATTGTGCGGGGATCCAACACTGAATCGGTTGGCCGACGTATCTGAAGGGACGGACGGAGCCATGGAAATGGAAACATTGGAAACGAAACTGTTTGGCGGATAATGTGAGAGCGAAAATGATGAATAACATTGGCGTGTAGTAATAGTTGAGTCTGTCCACAATGTCATCGTCGAATTGGGGCTTAAGCCCCTGGAGGAATTTGTCCAGAAAAAACATCAAAAATCAGCAGAAGAAGACGGAGGCGGAGGAAAAGACAAAGGGACAAATGCCAAGAAAACGAGAAGAAAACATAAAAGGGAAGAAGGGTTGAATTAAAATAATGGATCAAATTGAAATTCATTTAAATCGCATCGATTCTCTCCCCCCCCTCTCACTTTCCTTCTTTAGAATGAATGGTCCATCGCCTTTCTCTCTCCCTTTTTGTGTCCTTTCGTCTCCGTCTTTTTAGCAGCAGTCTCTCCCCTCTCCTCCCCTAAAACTGCATTGAATTCCCTCAATGTTTTGGTCGATCGGTTGCCTTTGCCCGCCCCTTTCGTCTCTTTTCAGTGAGTTGCGCAAAATTGGCGGATTTGCACAGAAACGGGAAATTTCCCTGACAAACGGGACGGACTCGAGGGATGGAATTGGGTGAAGTGGCGTCGTCGGATTACCCCCACCTCCAATTGCATAATTCGTCGTTCAATAGCGACCGTTTTTTGGCCATTATTTGGCTTGAAACCGAAGGATGAGCAAAACGTTAATTAGATTGAGGAGGAGAAAAGGAAAGACAAAAAAAGAACCGAAGAATGCAAAACAGCAGAAAAGTAAAAATTATGAATTTTATCAAAAAAGGAAGAGATTATAATTATGAACTGTTTTGGTCTTTTTATGCAATTAGAGTCATGTCACAGCTTGAGAATGTTAAACAGACTTTGTTAAATTGGTTAATTTTCATTTTTATTTGGCATTTGAGGATAATTGAACAGGAAAGCCGATCAGCAGCTGCGGGACAGTGCCCGCCCAATCGTCAAGTGCCGTTTCTGTTCTTCGCTTCTGCAAGTGCCATCCCTCATCATAACAAGAATGTAAAAAAAAAATCTTTTGAGCAAAGTATAAGGAAGAAGCTTTGGCTGTAATTAAAAAGCCGTAAAATTATCTTACAATTTAAGGGAGATGGCTAATGTGCTCCAATATCTCAGTCTGGTGCACTTTTTGGGTGAAAACAATCGTCTCCCCAGAGGTCATGGGGAGACTCTCTCGGGGCTAACACTTTGTCAAAAGTGCGTTCATTCCTTATTCTTCTATCATTAAATTTTCTATTCTCTGTGAAACTTCACAAAATGGACAAAAAAGGCATTTGATCAGATTAAATATGCCATTTTGCATAAACTTTCATTTGGATGAATCAGCAGAGACAAATTTACATAGGAAGGGATTAATGAAATAAATTTTCTTTGGGAATCGATGGAAGGGCGGCGGATCAGCAGAGAGTGAAAAGAAACGACGAAAAGGGGAAATAATTCAAATCAAAAGTGACAGACATTGGAGGCGCATTAATTGGCCACAATTTGGCAATTCAAATGCAAAATGGGCCACTCGAAGATGCATTAACAACAGAGGACCTGAAAAGTTTGGCAAAAAGAATATAAATATGCACAAAATGAGAATATTTTAAAAAATAAGAAATAATTTGGACAATTAATTGTGCCATTCTCTGCGCTTTATTTATGAGTCCATGTAAATAAATTGTCGCTTCATCTGTTAATTGCTATTAATATGTATTTGCATGTTCGTAAATTGTTTTCTCTCTGGTCCTCTTTCAATGCTTCTCCGCCCCGTTGCTGTCCTTTTTGCTTAGCATCGGCACCGGCGCGTCGTAAGGGGGCGGTCTTCGCTGCTCCAGGGAATTTGTCTGTGCTTGGTAATCGCGCCTTGGGGGAAAATAAAACTGAAAAAGGTGATTAGTTTTATTGGACACCAAAGAGTGGAGATCAGTTGAGAAGTGACCAAGTCGCCATTGTTAAGCGCAATCAGCCGAATCAGCAAAAGGCCGTCGGGTCGCAAAGTTCGACCGATGAAATCGCGAATTTGGGCTTTGCGGGAAAGCCCAAGCCGAGAAGAGCTGGGGTCGATCTGAACTCAAAAAGATGGATCAGAAGCCGGAAGTGGACAATTTGCCCTGTCGAGGTAACTGCTGATCAGCTGAAAATTGCTTCTGGCGTTGAACACCCGCAGAAGCCATTGAAAACAGTTCAAAATGCTGAACAGAGCGACAAAACAAAACCAAAACCAGAAGAAAATGAAGATTTTTTCGTTGAACTAAATGAAATACAGTGATCGATAGAGAAAGAAAAATGATGGTAGAGAAAAAGAAAAGCAATCGATCTAGTGGACAACAAAGTGATCGATCGAGAAAAAAAGGATGGCAGAGAAAAAGAGAGAGAAAAACGATACTGATCGATCGGGGAAATGGAATGATGACGTAGAAAAAGAAAAAAGGTCGATCGCGGAGAAATTGACGGATGACAGAGAAACTATTACCGTTTTGAAGCAAGTTAAGTACTGATATACTAACCATGTTAATCATTAGCACGCATTGAACGGAGTGACGATGCAAATTCCCGAGAACGCGTACTGAAAAGTCGCAGAGAGTGACCCGGGGGAAGTTGCCAGTCTCGGGCCATTCCCTTCCGACGACCAAATCGGTCAGTACGGTCCAACCCCACAGCAAATCGGAAGTACCGAGCATCCCTTTGATCATCACAAATTGAGCCAACGCGTTCAAAGCGTAGATCAGTTTAACAAGCTGCCAACAAAACTATTCTTCCGGGAGGACCAATGCTTCTTCACCATATAAGTCAGCACCACCGTCCGCCCATCCAAAAGCGATTTGAGCCGACCTCCGCCGATGTTTTTGGTCACGTCGTGGTCGAAGATCAAAAACCTGGCGACCACCTGTGCCCGATTTGTTCAGAAGTGCGCCCTCCTCTCACTTCCATGTTTTTGCTCCTCTCCTCCGCTTCCATGTTCGATTTGATGTTGCACGTCTCGCAAATGGCGCGCACTTTAACGCCGGTTGAGCTGTAAATGGCGCGCCATACGACAACGGGGAGGAAGAACATCAGCGCTTGAAGGGCCAAAATGAACGGCACCCATTGGTAATAGCCTAAGGGAAGTGCCGGGGGGGGGCGGGCGTTTCAATCCGTCTTTTTTCTTTGCTGTCACCAATTTGCTTCTGGTCCCGCTCCGTCCAATTCTTCGGAATTGGAATGATATGCTCGGCAATGTCAAAATAATTGTCCGGCTTTGCCATGTCAGTAAATGCGAGAAAGTAAGTGTTCTGCACGTAGCAATAGTCAAGCGCATATTCCATCCACCAACCGCGGTAATAAGCGGGAAACCAACACTGAATGGGCTGGCCGACGAAGCTAAACGAATGGGCAAAGTTGGCACGGAACGAGGCGAAGGGCGGCAGGGGAGAGAGACACCTCCATCCGGAAATGAACGCGGAACTGATCACCAGAAAAGTGGTGGTGTAGCAGTAATTGAGCCGATCGGACAGGTCGCCGTCGGGCAGAGGGGAGACGGCGCTGAGCAACCCTTGGACAATGTTCATCGATTGTAGATGAACAACGAATGACCTTAAGCGGTGGGGGTGGGAAGGGGTACGGAGATGGACGAAGGGAAATAATATCCATTGAAATGGGGGGGGGCTCCTTCAATCCAAACCCAATCAATTCCACTTAATTAGCCCAAGACTTTGCTGACCCATCCATCGAATTGGAAGAGGGGGTGGGGGGGGGAGGGAACCCCTGCAGCATTTTTGGTGTTTCGCCGCGAATATCACCGAATTATCGTGGCGATGGGCGGGGGGAGGGAAATGGGCGAATGAATTCCTCGCCGTGGGGCGAAGTGCGGGGACATTCGCCGGAGGATTGGAAAAGGCGAGAGAGAAGGGAAACAGAGAGAGTGTTAGGGGGAAGAAAGAAACTCAGGGAGCAAAAGGGCAACAAGTTGCAGGCAGAGAGAGTTGTGAGTGATTGGAGGTTGCAGGTTGTCAGGGAACGAGAAAGAGAGTGGAAGAGAGAAAAGACGAAATTGCGAGGGAAGAAAAAGATACACGAACAGAACACAGACACAGGCACAACAGAGAAATAGAGGCACACGGAGACACAACAGAAACATGGGCACAACAGAGAAACAGGGAACAAGGAGACACAACTGAAACATGGGCACAACAGAGAAACAGGGCACAAGGAGACACAACTGAAACTCAGGCACAACTGCTCTCTTATGGCACAAGGAGACACAACAGAAACATAGGCACAACAGAGAAACAGGGAACAAGGAGACACAACTGAAACATGGGCACAACAGAGAAACAGGGCACAAGGAGACACAACAGAAACATAGGCACAACAGAGAAACAGGGCACAAGGAGACACAACTGAAACATGGGCACAACAGAGAAATAGAGGCACAAGGAGACACAACAGAAACATAGGCACAACAGAGAAACAGGGCACAAGGAGACACAACTGAAACATGGGCACAACAGAGAAACAGGGCACAAGGAGACACAACTGAAACATGTGCACAACAGAGAAACATAGGGCACACACAACACTTACTGCTGAAGATGGACTATTTAAGTTGTGTTACGTTGTGTTTGTTGTCCTTCACTTGCGCTGTTGAATTTCGTTTTGTTTTGTCCTTTTCGTTTTTATCAGCGGAGAATACGGCAAGTGCACTTTCAACAGCCGGCGGAATTTTGACACTTTTAAAATTCGTCCAAAAAGGCGGAGGGCGGGGCGAACAAAGGGAAAATGCGAAAATTAAAATAATAAAATTTAAATTTGGCCATCCGCCGTTGATTATGATCACTGATCACTTCCCAAATCAAATCCAAGAAGGTATAAGTTAATCTGAGCAGAGTCTGCGTTTTCTGCTGGTCGTAAACCATTGACACCCCCGGGGGATGGGCCTTTGGATGGACAGCAAACGAAAAAGGGCCATTTTCGTTACTTTTAATGGTCATTCGATTGGTTTTACATGAACAAATAAAACACTAAAAGGCAGACCAACAAATGATTGATCTGCTTTTCCCCTCATTCGTTTAAACATTTTTTATCTAAATTTAAATTTAATTTTATTTTTTTAGTTTAATAATTGCCATTGTCAATGGCAAAATATATTAAAAAAAAGTTTGTATCGTCAAAAAAAAACTGCTTTTATTCTATTTTTTCAAACATATTCGCACAATAATAATAATAATAATAAAACAAGTGAAAGCGAAGAATAAGGGATGAGAGGAAAAAATGATTTTCTGATCATACTTTTGTAATTCAAAAAATCATCTGAACCCGTGAAAAAAGAATCCGCCACTACCGAACGATTAAAAAAACGGCAAAAATCATGGGGAAGTTAATTGTTGATATTAACACTAATAAATTAAGTAGAGTCAGAAAACTTGAAGAGAATGAGTCTGTCGAGCGGAACTTTCGATTTTGAAACGAAAATCATCGAAGCACCGCAAAAAATGGAAAGGAAAGAGCAGAAAATGATCAGAGAGTTGCGACGATTCTGTGAAAAAACGAAGAAAAACAACATTATTATTAATTACAAATTGATCAGAATTTGACTGACTGACCATTTCAATTTCCTTGAAGAAGTAAATGCTCCAAAGAGAAGCCACACAACCGGGCAAAGTGATCAGAACCTGGCCAAAAGAGGACAATGGTAAAAAAGAGCGAACAAAGTCAGGGGATCGATTCTTCTTGCCGGATAAGTGACAGTTGGCGTCAGAAGGTCATTGGCCAAAAATAAGCATGCCATGCCACAGCCCCAAATGGCCCCGCTGAGCAAAGAAGGTAAAATGACAGTGCCATTGACGGTGGGGTTATTGCGCCTAAGGGGGGGGGGAGGTAATGAGAAACAAACAAGTGCCGACCATATCTAATTAGGGAACTAATTAACTAGGCAATTTTGAAAAACATTCCAATGTGATGACAAATGCGCCTAGTCAAAATGATAAATGACCAATTAATTGTTACTTAATGAGTGCATTGATGATGAAGATGATAAACGGAAAACGGAGGAGAAAAGGGAGCCAAAAGGCGAGAACGATTGCAAACGATCATTTCGGTGGACGAAAGCCCGGAACCGGCGACCCCTCAGCAGAAAAAGCGCAAACAAATGCAACAATCGAGCGAACAGTCGCTCATGGAAGTGCCGGAAGAAGAGCAGCAATCAAGCGGAAGAACGCCGGCGGAAGAGAAAGGCGAAATTGGCGAAGAAACGCAGGGGACGAGCGGAAGGGAGGGGACGGAGCAGTACACGGAGGAAGAGGAGCAACAGCAGCAAATTGGAACAGCAACGGACACAACGCCAAGAGATGCCGAACAGGCGGTGTCGGTGATGACTTTTGTGGGCAAAGTGAGCACATTGGGAAAAACCCAAATCAGTGGCCAATTTCAGACCACGACATGATCATTTCGCGTGACGACATGCGCCGACATTGCAATGGGCACGTTATCCGCCAAAAAATGAAGAAGCATTTCGGCTTTTCAGGGCTCTGACCGATCGGATCATCGATCGCATATTCTCCGCCGCCGTCATTCGAACTCCGCCCGAACAACGGACGGTGCCGCAACCGACGGGGCCAATTAGGCAACAGCCCATCGAAACCATTGGCTTCGAAGGTCCGTCCATTTGGCGACAGTTTTGTAATTGGACCGAATGTTCAGATTTCGTCTGTTTTTTGCTTGCCGAGGAAGACAAAAGGCACCTGACTAGGTTTTTGTTGGCATTTGTGCCGACTTTTCCATCCAAATGTCCCTTAAGCATTGAATATTGGTTCCGATGCGTCGATTTGGACGGAGACGGCCAAATTTCGCTCTATGAAATGGAATACTTTTATGAAGCGATAGAACAGAAGCTGCTGGCCAAAGTTTGGGCTTTTCATAGTTCCTATAACTTTGCGCTTAAGGGAATGGAAACGTTGGCCCTTCGCGACGTAATTTGTAATGTCAGTGAGACACTTTTCCAAAATTAATCGCTTAATCGAACTGCTTCAGCTCCTCGATTCCATTTCACCCGCAAATGGTCATTCCATCACGAGAATGGACTTGAAGAGGTTGGCCTTTCCTTTTGGGTGTTGATCCGATCACACCGATCATTTGGGACTTTTTGTTTGTCTGCCATTTTAGGTCCGGGCTGGCCCATCGCTTCTTCAACACTTTTGTCAATTGGATAAAATACGTGGATCAAGAATCGTCGGACGGGGAAAGAGCGTCTGTGAAGGTGCCAATTAGGGATAAGCTTAGACCAAAGTGCCAATTAAGACAAACGAGGACAAAGAACTCAGCGACTGGGAAATGTTCTGTCTGTCCGAATACGAATTGTAAATTGGCGGGGGAGGGGGATTAATTAACTAATTAACACAAATGATGGGAGACGATTAAGACTAATGAGCGAGACGGAACAGACGAGCAACGAGGGGGACGCGGAGGAGGAGAATATGCGAGTGGAGGGAGATTATAGGGGGATATATGAGTTAATCAATTTAGCGATGTCATTTTGGATGATGACGAAGACGAGGAAGAGGAGGACGCCGAAAATGGCACAATTGGAAGCGAGAAAAAGCCACGCGTGGACGAGAACGGCACTGTCGAGCAGAGGGAAAGTGCATTCTCGACGATTGTCCATCGGCACCAAACCGCCACGGCACTGACATAGCCTTGGGCAATGCCGACTTCTCAAGTTGCTCATCATCATCATTCATCAGCCTGTCATTTGTCCAGTCACTAATTTAAATTTTTGTTTGCCTATTTGTAAGGGATGCCTCGGAGAATGTTTTCTTTATGAATTGAAATATTTCTCGGCATCTCTTAACCATGCCCAAGCACAGAAAGAATCCTCAGCCCATTGAACGCAATAATAAATAATAATAATTAATAAATAAATAAATAATATACATATGTACGAATGTTTATATGCTTTGTTGATATAATAAAATTGTTCTACATTATTATTTTTTTTTTTTTTGCTTTTTCAAATTTCTCCCAATTTGCAAATTGTCCAATGAAGGCCTATTAAATTCGATTTGCTAATTCATTAATTAATTTGCTCTTCCTTTTTAAGTCCAAATTTCTTTATTAGTTTGACTAATTAAGTTCGGCACTGTCTTTTCCCTTTGGCCTTTCCTCCTCCTAATTTATGCCATTGTCTGCTCCAACAATTGTTTCAGTGCCACTTCGGCCACTAATGCGTTTTTCTGCATTTTGGCGTAGTGTTCCGTCGTGCCGGTCACTGCAAATTGGCTGAAGGCGTCCGCTTTGGCGTGTTCAATTAACTCGTGGATTGCGCTTCGCACTCTTTCAACGGCATTTTGAACCTTTGAGCGAATCAGTATTTCAGGGTGGGGGAGTAATGTTTTGATCGGCATCATCTCACCCTTTTCTGACATGCCGGGTGGGCCATGATGGAGGAGAGCACTCGGGCGAGGGCAATTAACTCACTAATTGGGTGGGGGGAGTGATCACAAAGTGAGTGAGGCGCTAATTACTGGCAAAGGTAACTTTTGCGATCACCTGGTGAACAGCGCAACATTTGTGGCCGATTCGATCACTTTGTCTCCTCGCGAGTCAATGGATAATGCCGGAAGGCTTTTTGCCCTTAAAATGAAAATGGGTTAAGGGAGAAGAAGCAACTCACTGGACTACGAGGTTGGCCGTTCCGTTGGCCACTTGCTGAATGGCCTGGTTCATCTCTTCGTAAAAGCGGTGCTCTTCCTCCGCTTCTTCCGCGTCGTTTAGCGCGTTTAAAAGAGCGAATGCGTTTTCGCCGATGAGACTGGCCGAGGAAAGAAAGGACGACCGTTTCTCACATTTTTCGGGATTTAATTTTGCTGAAAGTGTTTGAAGTGAATTTGGCATTGACTTAGAAAAATGAACTCATCAAGTCGATAAAAGCCGTGCAAATTGAGTGAACGAGTGGGCCCATTTCCATTGCGTCCGTTCGGAGGGCGCAAAACTCGCGGAAACACTGCGCCAATTCGCACAAATTGTCCGCTGCTTCCACCACAGCAATTTGAGCCGCGCCAAATTGGGGATGCAATTGGAAGTCCGAAGTCCATTCGACCACCGTCAAAAGGGAAGGTTCGGCTAATTAACTAATTAATGGCCATTCGGAGGGGCGGGTCCAAAAATCCCTCTGCTGATCGCTTCTGTTCCGCCCACCTGTGCTGTGTAGGCCAAGAACAGCACCGCCCTGTGTCGGATTGTGTCCTCGCCCAACTGAACGGCCATCAGTCGTTGCTCCTCCGTCAGTGCCAAATTGGCAATTTGCTGCTTCCCTTTGGCCAAGTGGCCGCTGCTTTCGCTCACTCTTCGCGCGGACTGTCCAATGGCGGCATTCAATCCTTGCAAATTTCGATTTTGCGAATAAAACTGTTCGAAGGAGCGATGAGCTTGTCCATTCTTCTTAAAGTCGAGAATATAATTATATTTTTTGAATATTTCCTTTGCACTTACAACCGAAATTTCATAGACAATTTCCTGCTCAGTTAAAACGGAAACCGACGGCGGAGGAACGGCACTTTGCCATCTACGGTTTTTCGGAGGAGGCAATTGGCTAATTGCTGCTTGGGAAGAGAAAACTTGTACAAAAAAATCTTTTTAATTACAATAAGACAACGGCGGAAATGGCGGAGAAAGTGACTCATCGGGCAAATTCGGTCGTAATTGAACGGGCGCAATTTGTTGTGGAAACGGAGAAGTTGGAGGAGTAACTGAAGCAGGAATGACTTTTGAAGTTCAAAAGTGAGTTAAACATTTGGTAGCAATTGGCGGTGCTTCTTGGAATGGCAATTGGTCGTATTGTTCTGCTTTTACGGGAAGTGCCATTAGTTTGGGGGCTTCGTCCGGCATTTGGAGCTGGTGAAGCGCCGATGGGTCAAACTGCCGTGGGAACTCATTGGGTAGAGTGGCTGATGGACTGCCAAATGGGCGAGGGAATCGGTCCGAATCTGCCGGAAATGCCTTAAAAGTGCCAATTAATTGGTCGTTGAATCATGCCGATGCACAATTCGCTCTTCGGGTCCCAGAATTGTTGGCGTGGACAGTGCTGCCGGGTGTGACTTGGACATTATCGGCGTCGCCTCCTCCTCTTCGACTACGTCATCAAAGGACACCGGCACAGAACGAGCCCGAAGTACAAAGTCCTCGATCATAATGGCACCTTCGTCGCCCTCCAATCCGAATGGGTCGACGAGTTTCTTCTTCCAAATGATCACGTCGACGAACTCAGCAAGTAAACTCTTTATTTTCCCCCCTTCGGTGGTCTGCACGGAGTAATACCCATCTTGGTAGTCGCCAAAGTCCTGCAAAAGTCGCCGAAAGGCGACGCGGTACTGAAACAGACAGAAACAGACAAACAGACAATGTTAAAAGTGGTCGGACCGGCGGCCCATCTCCGAATTTGCTCCATTGGCCAAAGTTTTCTGACTACCTTAATAGCGCCAAAGTGGGAACGGTTTTGGCACAACCAACCTTAGTCTTCTTGTCCACACTCATCACACAGTCTTTGTTGACGCCGAAAAGTCTCGGGATCAGTCCTTAACCGATCGCTGTTTTGGCACCCGCCCATTTCCCCCGCCCTCCCCCTGTTAATTAATTATCGCATTTGACCCCTTTCCTTACTGTTCCCCTGCGGCTCCTTCACTTCGAAAAATATCATTCCGTAAGTCGGCAAATTCCTGCAAATGTCACAGTATTTTCGCTTGGCCGCAAATGCATCCGCAAATGAGAAGTTACGGTACTGCTGAAGAAGGAAAAAAACATTGAGCAGAAGCAAACGGACGGCGGAGGGATGGCACGGCCGACAAGCGAAAATTGCCATTCCTCTGACCTCAATTATGTTTTTCTCGTGCTCCCGCGAGTGGACACTTCTCCCGTGGGTGTACTCTTTCGGCAGCAATTTGTAAGCTCTGTGAATTCGAAATGGAAAGTGAGCAGTGGCCAAACTGAGCACGGCACCGAATGGACTGCTCGACACCTTTTTGATGTTCGCCGAATTGGACGAAGCAGTGAATGGCGGCCAAGCGAATGGCCGTGTCCCGGGAGACGGGGTGCAACCCGCGGAGCACTTGGTCCAGACACTGTTCGAACAGCTCTTCGACCTGTCCGGGGTCGCTTAAGTCGCTGTGGGAAAAGGACAAACGACGGCGATGGCTGGCGGGGACAAAGTCATCGCCGGGAGGGGAACGGTCGTGACGTTTCATTGTGTTGGCACCGATCGAACGAAAAATGCCAAATTGGGGAGAGAATGAAAGAGCGGAGAAGGAAATTTAAAGAAATATGGAAATTAACGACGGAAGAGATCGACGAGCAAAAAAAAAGCGGAGGAATCAAAGAAAATGTGTCCAATTGGAATCGCTGGGACCAACCAATCAAACAACTGCTCCCCCTCACCCCCCCACCCGTTGATCGACGTGCTGAAGAGGGCATCAGAGAAAAAGAGGAGGGTCGAGAAACACGGGGCGCGGGGAACGAATTGTGCCAAAAAGTGCAGACAATGATCGAGGACTTCGAAGAAGCGGCTCAGCAGTTGGACTTCCAGAAGCACCCTCTGCACAGTGTGGAGGAATGGGAGCAGAGATTGTCGGTCGGTTTCCGAATCATTCACTGATCTGTCGATGACAAATTGACCACTTCAAAGGGTTTGAATCAATTTGTGACTACGCGGAAGTTGAGTTTTGACGAGTTAATCGCAGTGGGCAAAAAGTTGGCCGAAAGTGGCCCAATGGAATTGGAAGTGTCCGCTAAAAGAATGGCAATGCCAAAATGAGGGAAAATCCGTTGGCAGTCCAAAAATCTGCCGGCCTTTGTTTTGGCTCTGTCTGATAAATAAATAAATAATTATTTGCTTCTTCCATTTATCCATCAATTATCTCTCCGCCATCGCTTCTTCTTCCCTGTGCCTTTTTCTCAGTTCCATCCTTAACATTTGATTTTGCAGTCGCTTTTCCTCAATTTGTTCCTTAATGAGTTCAAACTAATTGCTTCGCGCTCTCCCAAAATTCACTTGCAACAGCAAATTCTGAAGTCGCATTTGCTCCACTCGCAATTGCTTCGTTTCCCTTTCCAATTCCGAATCAGTCAGCGAATTGCCTTTCGAAGGGCTCGACGAAAGCGCCGGCGGATGGAGGAAAAGCGGCGAATCGATGCACGAGGCCAAATCCAACGCACGACGCTTGGGGGCAGCCTTTTGCTGTCGAAGAATGAAACGACTGATTTCGCATTTCGTATTATCAGCGAACGAAAGCGGGAGCAGTTCGTTCCTCCAATATATTTTCACAACCCAATTTTTTTTTTTTTGGAAAATTATACGTGAAAATTGAGAATTCAGTGGGGAACTGATACGTGGGGGGGGGGAAGTAG
Source organism: Heterodera glycines (assembly GCA_004148225.2). Taxonomy (NCBI): domain Eukaryota; kingdom Metazoa; phylum Nematoda; class Chromadorea; order Rhabditida; family Heteroderidae; genus Heterodera; species Heterodera glycines. Next base: position 6,292,982 of record CP049705.1, on the reverse strand, counting down.
TGCCATCCACAAAACAATTTAATTGTTTCCGCAAATTCAAATCAATATGGTTTTGCCTTCTTAAAATTTATCTTTTCGGAGATGGACTGAGTGAGTAACCTCATTGGCCTTGTTCGTTTTTTTCTTCGTCTTTGATCATTTTTTTATTCCTTCTTTGATCACTCTGTTCTTTCTCTGATCACTTTACTCCCCCGCCCCCCTCTCTCTGCTGTTTTCCTCACATTTTCTGCTCCTTTCGGCGTTGACTTAGTTGTTGCTGCTCCGTTTAAACCCAATTGTTGCTGAAAGTGATCAGTTTGTGCTCCACCGCTCTTAAGTGCAGCAGTGAACTGATCGAATCCGCCGATCATTTGGGAAATCGTTGAGCTGTACGGTTTGAATTCGGTCTCTCCCGCCATGGCGGCATCGCTGAGTTCAGCGACTAGCGCACTAATGTTAAGTCCCTCTGCAGATGAGAAGCATAATCACAAATGGTCGACAGTTTCTCGGCCTCAACGCCCACCGGCAGCTCCGTCTTCCGTTGGTTGGGCTGTGCTTGCGCTTTCGTTCGAACTGATCAGCGCCAACATGGCCCCAGTCACTTCTTCGCCATTCGAATCTGTGCACGTTGATCCGATGATCTCCAACACTACCCTGTCAATCTGAGACACCCTTTCGTGCCGTGGCATCGTTCGCCCATTCATCCCACCTCCGTGTACACCACCGTGTCCTCGCCCACCATGCGCGCTTTGTTCACTTTGGCCATTGTGTCGCGTCGGATCGGTGCCCACACACTGTCGCGAATCTGTCAACGACGGAGGGGTCACTTTTCTGAATGAACGCGTCCAATTCACTTCCTTCCACGATTTGCGTGCGTATTGCACCGCCCCTTGGGCAACGGCCTGTTGCCGGATGAACTCCCATAACTCCTGTTTGTTTTGACGAGAAATTTGTGAAGAAACGGGGGAGAAAAGCGGGTCTTTGTAGTCGCGCACCAATTTGGCAATGGCCAAACGATGGGAACACATTAATTAAGTGATTATTATTAATTGGTGGGAAAAGAATGGAAGACGAGCTAAGAAAAGGAAACATACAGCGAAAGTGAGTGACTGTTTCCAAAATTTGACAAAATTTAAATTAAAATATTATTTTTTTAACAATTTTAGTTTTGGTAAAATAAATGTGTGAAATAGGGTGGTATTTATAGGTTTTAGCCTATTTTTTTCCTGAGCTCCCAGTGGCCTTGAAATCACGAAAAACAAGTTTTTATGATTTGGCCTAATTTTTTTTACTTTTTTGAATAGTTTTTGTCATTTTACACCAATAAATTTTAGGCTTTTTAGGGCCTATTTTCCATTGTTTAGTGCCTATTTTTGTAGTTTTTTAGAGCCTAAAGACTACCTATTTTGCAAATTCCGGGCTGTGAATGCTTTTCGCAAATTTGATTCCAATCAAAACATCCAATTTTCGTGGAAAGGATTTTGAGAAAACCTTCCTGAGTAAATCTTATAACAGATTAGTATTTATGTATGATATTATAACAAAATTTTAATGATTTAATCAACAAATTTATTTGGAAGAGAAATGACGCGAAAAAAGAGAGAAGAGAGGGAAATGGAGGGTGGAAGAAGGACGGGCACAAGAGAAAAGAAGAGACAAAATCAATTCATTCATACATTCATCAATCAATCGGGAAGAGATGGAAGGAAAGCCGAGAGAATGGACGAACTGACGGAAGGAATTGAGAAAAGGAGGGGAAGACATCCTCTTTTCCTTCCCCTCTTTTCCTCTTCCGCTTCCTTTTTAAATCGCTTTATTTATTTTTTCTTTTTCATTGTTCGCCTCTGCCGAAGTTGGCCGGACGAAGGGATGGTATCACAATTTCACCGTTTCTTTTCCTTGCTGGCCAGGCAATGGACACAGCGGACAAAGTTAAGCCGAGTCCGGCTTATCATTCATTCATCCATTTTCATCTATTCATTCATCCCTGGTAAATTCGTTTTCTCCCCTTTCATTCGCCGCACAATGACAGACGAAAGGCATGAGCAAAACATTGGGGGCAAAGGGAATGGAAAATGAGAGAATTAATTGAGGAAATGTCAATACATAAAAACATTCGTTAGGAAGGGATAAAAATGTTTACCACAAAAATAGCTTCAAAAATTGGAATGGCAAAACAAAAAAAAGTTAATATTTAAGTGCAAAATGCCCATTGCCCAATTAAATCCGTATTTTATGTGTGAGCAATTAAATGCCGAATTTCTCCGTGCTTTTCTCCACTATCATTTGTGCGATTGCCATTGAACTCGTCGCCCCGGGGCTCGGAGCTAAAGAATAATTTAATTTTCGTGTGACAAATTTATTAAATGTTCGACCGTTTCTGACGTGAAGCATTCTTTTGGCCAAGGGTCCTTCTCCGCTGTCAAACACAAAGTCGTCCACCAAATTCCCCTCGGCATCCATCGCCTGCGCTCGAATCCCCGCCAATCCCCTGGCGAAATGCCAAAACAATTCAAATTGTTTCGGTTGTCTCACCTCTCCACGTCTTCCGGCCTCAGTTCGGGAACGTATCTCTGAAGGAGTTTGACCTGGGCGGAGACGAACATCGACCGATACAATTCGCCAATCCCCGCTGCCCAATGTCGGCCCATCATCTTCCACATTCCCCTTTTTAGTCCGATCGGAGGGAATTAAACGATTCCTCGACACCAACCGAAATGAAATCGCATCGGCAAAGTCTTTGAATGAGAATTCGCTTTTGCCATATGCTTCTCTGCCAAATGCCAATACGGCGTTGGGGCGAGAAGAACTTCGCCGTGAATTGTGGGAGTGAAATGGACGCCGAGGAAGGGAAAGCGCGGGTCGGGGACCTTTGGGAGTGGGCTAACAACAAACATTCATTATTATTCACTTACGGGGTAAATGTTAGCGTTTTTGATCAAAAAGCGTCTTTCAGGCTTTAATTTGAGGTATTCGCCACGAAAAGGCACAATTTTTGGTAATTTTGGGCAGCCGGAGAGACGCGCGACTCTATCGGAGAAGAGACCGGCGCAAGTGATCAGAAATTTGGAGTCGATGATCTGACGATGAAATTAAAGGGAGCTCGAAAAACGAGGAATTCACTTGGGCGCCGTTGGGGGCACCGATCAGTCGCAAGGGATGGGCGGAGTCATTCGAAGGGCCAATGCCCTCGAGGGACCAATCGCAAAAGACAGTCCCACCCATTCTCTGGAAGTCTCTTAAAGACACCAATCAGTAAATGGCGAAGTGATCGAAGCAAACTCGGCGAATTTTCTGGTGACCATCGTCCAATCAACAATTCCCGTGTACGGCGACCAAATTGCCTTTCGACCCTTAGATGCCAAATTGTTCCAAATTTGGCCAAATTGGCATTACTAACGCGACAGTGCGGCTCAATTTGACGGATGCCATCCTCGCCAATCATTTCGATGCTTTTGCATTGGTTTTGTTTGGCACGGTCGAACAATGCCTTTGGCAATTAATTTGCTTAAAATTCTTCTTCTCCTCCCTTTTTCCCACTTCCAAACGGCGAATTTCCGCCTCGTCAAGGGCCACAATGAGTTTCCCACATTTTTTGTGGGCGATTTCATTGTCCTCCAAGTATTTGTAGGCCAAATCGATTCCTCAAAAAAGTAAAAAAATCGCACTGAAAAAGTCGGAACGAACCGCTGACGCAAAGTTTGGCCTTCAAACTGCCCGGGGCATAATAAATTCCTAAGTTTTAAGTTCAAAAGTTTGACGCTTTGTTTTACTACCGGCATGAAGCACTCCGCTGTTATGGCCACTCTGATGGGAAGCTGAAATTGGACATTGGTAAAGCAAAAAATGGGGGAGGGGGGACGGACGGACCGAGGCGACTCTCTTTCTCCAGAAGAACGACGCTCAGATTGGGCTTGACAATTTTGAGCTGACGGGCTGAAATTGTCTACGGACTTTTTGGGGAAAACAGAGAAAAGCGAAGCCAAAGGAAACGAATTGCAAACCGACGGCACAGCCGACAATTCCGCCACCGACGATGGCAACGTCAAACAATCGGCGGATGGCACTCCGATGCATTTAAATTCTTCCAAAATTTAAAAATATTTTATTTTGCAGAATTTACATAATATTTTGACCAGACAGACATTCGAACAGAAAGCCATTCAAAGGTATTAAAAATGAACTCAAACAAATGACTGAAAATCATTCATTTGCCATCGCTTCGGTCACTTTCTCCGCTTTCGATTTGCCATTCCTTCGTCCTTCTTCAATTTCGTGCTGTTTTTGTTCCGCAAGCCGAACAATTTCGAACATTGGCTTCTCCTCCAAATCCATTGCATTAAGCTCACCCTAAAAGGCGATTTGTTTTGGCAATTTGAAAATGAAAATTTATAAATTGTAAAAAAAAAACAATAATATTTGTTCATGCAAACATCTATTATTCGGCGCTAGTTGCAAAGAGCCAGCCCTCTTTTGAAAATTTTTTCACTTTTTTTGACACATTTTTTTTTGTATTTTTATACAGAATGATGAATATTAAGCATTAACAGCAAAATTATGGCGAATAAAAGTATATTCATGATCTTTTAACAAAAAAAAAATTTTGCAAAACAAAAGGGTCCCCCCTTTGGTTTTTGATAAAATTCAAAATCCAAAGTCTAAAAGAGTATATTTTTGAATTTTTTTTAACTTTTTTTCAATTCTTAAATAGCGTGAAATGCGTACCATCTGGTAAAAAACAAATTCTGTATAAAAATACAAAAAAAAAATTTCAAAAAAAAAGTGAAAAAATTTTCAAGAGGGCTCTTTGCAACTAGCGCCTATTATTCCATCAAAATTTAATATTTTTTAAACTAAATTTAGGCATTTTTTGGCATCGTTTTGCCCCGCCATTTTTCATCCTCCCATTTTCCCCATTGGCATACCTTTTCAAAATGCAAATGGCCAATTTTCCCCAAATGATCCGCCAATTTGTTCAGTCGATTCGTCAAAGTGCTCATTTTTTCGATTTTTTGCAGGTCGAATTTCGCTTCGACACTTTCGTAAGTCTGTAACTTTTTCCTTTCTTTTTTCCTTTTCTTTTTCTAACTTTGTGATTCGTTTTGAGTAATCCTTCGAACTCTTTGAAGCGTTTGTTGTGGACAAAAGCTTCTTCAAAAGAGTGAATCTCAGCCCGGACGAATTGCGAATGAGAGAAGAGATGGGACGAAGGCAAAGGAATTGTCCGCTCAATTTCATCGATTGACATCGAATTGAATTGAAAGGATGGAAAAGGGAAAACGATGACAGCTGAAAGAAAACGATGAATAATGAACGAAAAATATTTTCATAAATTCCTTTTAAATTTTAAAATTTAGAAACTAAAATTTGAAAAATTAAATTTAAAAAAATGTTAAAAGTAATCAACAAAGAGAAAATTTAATCATTTGAAATTACGATTAATGACAATAATAAATCTACGCGTTCAGTTCGGCCGTCACGATTTGGCCCCAGCATGCTTTTCCACTATAACTTTTTTCTTTGTCATCCAAATCAAACATTGTTGGTATCATTCGAAGCTCTTCACATGCTCTATTAGCCTTTACAAAAAGCGAAAAGATTTTCAAGCCTGAAAAAATTTTTATTAACAAAAACTTCAAAATTTCGAGTTTTTTCACAAATTTCATGTATAACTTTTTTGTTAATTGTCTAATCGCAATACGTCATACAAGCACTAAATAAATATAACATATGACAGTGGCTGGACCACAATACGAATGAGAACATTTTAAACAAAAACAGACAGATAAACAAATTACAGATAATTTAGCAAAAAATAATTATCAAACATCATTATTTCCTCTTCCGGTTGATATCCCTCAGGAACGCGAAACACCTCGTCCGAGTGTGTGGCCCATACGAAACGGGGAAATGACACCTTCACTAGAACAAAAAACAAATCATTAAATTGCAAAGAAATAAAATTTAATATTGTATGCAAGTCCCATTCCCATTTTCACAAACCTCCAAAAAAATTATTGAAAATTCCACTTGTTCGTTTGTTCGGGATGGAAGGGTGAGGGGGAGGGTTTGTCGGGACAATTTTACGTCGGGAGGGTCGGTCGTTGCCGCTTCTTAGGAAATGCCGTGTCGGAAGGGTTGATGCCGTTTCGGGGACAATGTCGCGGGAGTGAGGCCCGTGTGCCGTGTCTGGGAAGGGGCGGGTCGTTGCCATTTCGATGGAAATGCCGCGTCAGTGTGGTCCGGTTTTCGGGCGCCGAATGACCAAAGGTCAGTCCCTGTTTTGGTGGGAAAAGAACAACACTGCTCAAAACCCCGTTATGAGGACATTTTAGAAATTTCCAAAATTGCACAAATTGGTGACAAAAAATTTGAAAGGAGGGTCGACCCCCCCAACGGCACTTATCTGATCAAAGTCCATTTCATCAGGTCGGCTGTGGGGTTCGGTCGTCGGGTGAGTGTGAAAGATGCTGGTTCATTTTCTGCTCAAATTTTAACGGGGGGGGGGGAAATTCTGACAAAGGCATTTCGTCAATTAAAAAATTTAATCTGTTAAAAATCGGGGAAAATTTCAATTTTCCGCCGGCGTCCTCGGAAACAAAAACACCGAAAATTTCTTAAAATTGACTAGATATGGTAAAATATCATTTTTGGTAAAAATCCGTTAACAAGTCGCAGTGTTTTTTGTTGATTTAATAGCTTTTAAAAATGATAACCGTTTTGTCACGATTCAATAGAGTCTTTGCCTTCGTGAACTCCAGTTGGTTGGCATTCAAATTGTATTTGATTTGTTTTTCCGCCATAAGTTGTTGCGCAGTGGCTTCTTCCGCTCGAAAAACACAGAATTTCTGAGGAATATTGTATTTTAATTTTGTAAAAATTTATGCCGAAATTAACCTTCCCGACATTGTCCAATAAAACGGTCTTCTCTTCACTGTTCAGGTCCAAAAGCAAAGACATGTCGCCCCGCTCCCTAGAAATTTTGTGAATTGAAAAAGAATATTAAAATAAAATTTTTAACAGTACAAAGGGCCCCCAAATTAATTTGTAACCCAATCACTTTGCAATCCTCAAAAAAAATGAAAGTCCACCTGACGAAAAAGTAAAGAAATTACCATCTAAATGAAGCGATGTCAAATTCTTTGAGCGCAAAATTGATGCGAATTTTGTTGGCTTTTTTGTGCACGGTGACAACGTCCTCAGGGCGAAGTCGAGATGGCAGAGCTTGAAAAAAAACATGTCAAAACTAGGTTTTATTTAAAGGAAAATATTACGGAGCAAGGTTGTCATTTCCTGTAAAATTTGAGGATTGAATTTGGATTTCATCGAATATAAAAATGTTAATTACCCATTTTATGTCCATCGAAAAATCACCAATTCCTGGCAAACTTTCAATTATAAAGAATAGTTTAGAAATATTCAGACTAGAAAAATGAACCATTAGAGAATGCTTTCGAATAAAGGGCTCATGATATGATGCAAACAGAAAGCAAATAAATATATTTTAAACCAATTAGACTCGCGTCTTTCAGCAGAAATTTCTTCAGTTTTATTTGAGCTGAAAATATCTCAAAATAACGGATTGTTTAAAGCCCGAAATGCGCAAACTGAACGAAGAGACGGACAACCTGCAACGACTGAAGGACACCGCGCGACGGAGGGAATGGTTGGCCCAGGAAAAGGTGGCAATAGTCAAATGACAATAAGAAGGCACCAAAGCGATAATATAAGAAAATTAAAATAAGCGGATACGGTAATTACCGTAAACGCCAGAGGATGAACAGTAATTATTTTTTAGGAGGCCCGCGTGGAAATCGACGCGCACCGCGAGATTATGGAATCGGTGCGGCGCATGGGACGGAAACTTATGGAGGAGCAGCAACGCGAACTGAGCTCATCGGCAGGAGAAGAGACACCGCCGCCGAGTGGGAACAGAACGACGGAGCAAATGAAAAGTCAAGTGGAAATGGTGGAGAACGAATGGCAGTCGCTGTTGGAACAGGCGAAAAGTGTGCGGGACAGATTGGAAAATGCGCAGGAAGAATGCGAACGGTTAACGTAAGTCGTAAAGGGAGTGGAGGGAGGAGAACAATGCTAATTGGGGGTGATAATGCTTAATTAGGGGATAAGACAGTAATTAGTGGGACAATGTTTAATTGGGGAGAGGCAAGGCTTTTTAGTGGGAATGTGGCAGGCTTAACTAATAGAGGGCAATTCGGGCAAGGCTTGATTAAAGGGAAATTTACCCAATCAATAATAAGCAGAGCGGCGGTTGCCTTTAAGACAATCTCTGACCGACTTCCTTTTGTGGACCGATCAACAGCTGAAAAGCATTGCCGAGTCAAAACCAATTGGAAGTGATTTGGAAGCTGTGCAAAATCAAAACGAAATCGTACGTACCATCGAACGCACAATGGAAGCACGGGAAAGACAAGTGGAGGTGAGTGGCACACTTTGGCAGCAAAAGTGCCAACGATTGGATTGGAATTGCTTCAGTCCACCATCCAATTGGCTAACACTTATCTGATGCAACACGACCTTCGGTCCGTCCTCCAAGCCCCCGCACTCCTCGCCGATGTCTCTTCCGACCTTTTCGCTCCAAAAAGTCGGGGTTCATTTTCTGTTGGCTTTGTGCCCATCTTCGCTTTTTTCATTCAGATGAAGCTGAGCGGGAAGAGCGTCGCATTGGCATGCAAATTATGGCGGATTCCAACAGACTGCAGACCCAATGGGCATTTCTGAAGGAGCAACTTGGTCATTGGTCGGAACAAGTGGCGAACGCTCTCAGAGAAATGGGCGAGTTGGACAGAGCGATGGCCGAGGCTTTGTTGGCCATTAGTGCGGTGGAAGAGCAATTGGACGCGCTGAAACCCGTGGAGCAACTTCGCCTGGAGGAGCTGAAAGTGCCAATGGACTCTGAAACCCTTTTCAACTTTCGTTTTGTTTTGAGGGTGCGCGGACGGAATGTAAAGAAGTGCGGCGCAGAGTGCACGAGGCGGGGACGAGTGTGGACGACGTCAACGACTGGGCCAGCAACTTGCAGGCCACGGGCATTCAGCTCAGCGACCGCTTGGACTCGCAAGTGCAGACGGTGAACGCGCGCTATGAGCGGCTGAAGAGAAATGTCGGCTGCCGGGGCGCCGCGCTGGAGAGGGCGTTCAGCGACTTTGGACCGGCGAGGTGATTGCGGGCAACGCAAGCGCGGCTAAAAGTGCATCCCTTCCCTTGCAGCGAGCACTTCCTCGTGGATCTCGTCGAACCGCCTTGGCAACGCGCCATTTCCACCATGAACAGATTGCCCTATTACATCGAGTGAGTCCAACTGACAAATGAGGGGAAACGCGCTTTTCCCCCGCACAGTCACAGCAGTGAGCAGACGCAGTGGGACCACCCGGCGATGGTGGACATTCTCGAGCAGTTGTGCGCCTTCAACCAGGTCAAGTTCAGTGCCTACCGCACCGCCATGAAACTGCGCGCCCTTCAGAAACGCCTTTGCTGTGAATTGCCATATTAATCCATCCCATTAAATAATTGCTCATTTATTGGCAGTTGATTTAATCGACTTGGCCGATTTGAATGTCCAATATGAGAGACAGCTGAGCAATTACACGGACGAGCAGCGAATCCAAGTGGAGGATATGGTCCAATGCCTTTTGCCGCTCTTCGAAAAAGCGCACGAGGAAAGGCCGGCTTTGCTTCCCAATGTTTCGCTGGCGGTTGACCTTGCGTTGAATTTGCTGCTGAACATCTACGACCAGTTGCGCATTCGTCTTTTGCTTCTTCACTTTTTCTTTTTTTAGGTGCCGTGACGGCAAAATGCGCGTCCTTTCGTTTAAAATTGCCCTTGTCGTTCTGTGCCATGTCAGTTGGTGAATTGTCGGCCATTTGTGAGTTGATCGAGAGTTGTTTAGGCCAGTCTCGAGTCCAAGTACACTTATCTGTTCCATTTGGTCTCCGGGCCCAAAGGCGTGGACCACAAACGCTTGGCCATTCTCTTCTACGACCTCATCCACGTGCGCTTCATCGCATGTTCAGTTTTGGCATAATTCTTCCTTCTCCGCTTTTCAGATACCCAAATTCCTCGGAGAGGCTGCCGCTTTCGGCGGTTCCAACATCGAGCCTTCCGTCCGTTCCTGCTTCGAACATACCAAGTTCCCACCGACCATCAACGTGGAGCAGTTCCTGGATTGGCTGCGGAAAGAGCCCCAGTCGCTGGTGTGGCTGCCGGTCATGCACAGATTGGGCTCATCGGAATTTGCCAAACATCAGGTGAAAAACGACTATTAGAGTTACTTATCAGGAAAATGCTTAAGCCAGAGATTTCTTTGTTGCAATGAATCATTATTCTGCGACTCTTTAGATTTTCTGATTTTTTATTTTAGAATTTTTTTTTGTGGCTTTAACTTTTAAATAATCCGTTCCCCCACAGGCCAAATGCAACGCTTGCAAAATGTTTCCGGTGAGTGAAAGCGGCGGTGCCCCCCCCCCTCTCCGCTGCTTTTCGTCTTCTCCATTTGTTCATCGCCATTTGCTTCTTCAGATCGTTGGACTTCGCTACCGCTGTCTTCGCTGCTTCAATTTTGACATTTGTCAGAATTGTTTTTTCAGTCAAAGGACTGCCAAAAGTCACAAATTGTCTCACCCGATGCAGGAATATTGCACACCGGTGCCAATGAGCATTTGGCCAAACTGAGCAAATGCCAACCATTCGTTCCTTTAGACAAGCGCGGGCGATGACATGCGTGACTTCACAGTGATCATCAAAAACAAAGTGCGGCAGGGCAAAAGTCGAATTGGCTATTTGCCGGTCGAACAAATAAACGAAGGACCGCCGCTCGAATGCAACGACCAAACGCCACAGAACGCGGAAACAGAGGCAATTCACCAGCGAATGCAGCTGATAGCCGCGAGATTGGACAAGCGGCAAACCGAAGCGGCCGAGGCTTTTCCGAATGCCATTGTGCCGTCTGAAGAAGGTCGGAAAATGGCAAATTGGGGGAAGCAAATCGGCAATGATGACATATCAGGGAAAGTGAAGAACGGAAAGGGGGACGAAGTGGCGGCGCAAGTCGGCCAATTTGGCACTCAAAATGCGCAAATGCCAACCGCAATAGGCCCAAGGAATTTGCCAAATGGCTCGGCATTTGCATCGGAAAGCCAACGAGCCAATTTCTTGGCGCCCCAACACGAGGCGAAGTCGCCCAATCAGTTGATTTCGCAGGTGGAGCAGGCGAGCAAGGAGGAGCTGGGACAGATGCTGCAGAAGCTACAATACGAACATGAGTAAAAAGAAAAGCACACCAAATAAATAAGAAAATTATCATTGGAACAGCGAATTGAAAAGGGCAATTGACGAGCGGAAGATGGCACTGAAAGCGGCGGGAATGCCATTCCCTTCCGGAACGAAATCCACGCCGAATTTATTCCATCAACGAACACCAATGATGGGACAAAGCATAAACGGAACAGCGTAAGAAGAAGCATTTGGTCCTAATCACTTCTCTTGTAATGAAGAATGCCATCGGATGGCCATCAGTCACTCGAAATGGGCGAAGAATCGCGGGGAAGGACGGCGGCGTCAGGTGGAGGATCAAACTGTTCAGCGACTGATCGGATCATATAAAATTGGTTTTCAGTGCCGCGCAGTTTGCCGCCTCAGAATTCGTCGTCGGCTTTTCCCGTCCAGCAACAAACTGTGCTTCCGCCGCCCATCCAAAGGCAAATCCCCGCCTCTATTCATCGTCAACATTCCCTCGGGGGCGCTTCTTCCACGGCTTTTGCCGCCTCCGCTGTGTTTCCTGATGGGCCTCGTTCGCAAGCGGACCAATGGCAGGAAATGGCCGTGCTGGCGGAGGCACACCATTTGAGACAACACCAAAAAAGGCTGGAAGAGAGAGGGATTGTGCTGGAAGATCAAAACAGACAATTGCAAATGCAATTGGAAAGGCTTCAGATGCTAATGGCAAAGGTGGACAAACCCAAAAAGGAAGGGAGAGAATGGAAATTGGATGATTAAGAAGGGAAACGCCCTCCAAACACTGCCAACAACAGAAGAGCAACAGTCTCACAATCAGCCCGGCTTTATCTCCTCAACCGACGCGGAAGACACAGACATGGAAATGCTTGCGCTGGCGATGCCAATCAGAGAGATTAAAGCGATCGGAATCAGTTCAGGCCAATTGGGCACGGAAATCCGTCGCAATCGGATGGACAGGTGAAAAAGTGGGGAAATGAGAGAATGGAAAGGCATTGAATGTTAAGGCTGAGAGAGACGGTGGACGAATTGAACAGGGCCATGGAGAACTTTGTGGTTTTCACGCAAAATTGTGCCCAGAAGGAGCAGCAGCAGGACACGGACGACAGTGGGACAGCAGACAATCACCAGCAAACGGTGGAGGAGTTGGAGAGGTAGCGAGGGAAGTGGGGGAAGCGAATGGATGAGAACGAAGGGGGAAGCGGAAAGATTGGAAAGAGCCGGAGGAAGTGACCGCATATGCACAAAAGCACATCACATAAGCATTGTCTCATTGCAAAGTCGTTTTTTGCTCATTTTTTTGTTTGTTTTTCATTGCCTTTTTTCTTTTGCTCAAATGTTTTTTTCCATTTTTCCGTTTCGTTTTTCCCTTTTCCGTCCGTTGTTTCTCCGTTGCTTTTCGTCTTAATTCGTTCCCTTCGCTCCGTTCCTTTTCCGTTTTGCTTTTATCTGCTGATCCATCATCACCATCGGTTCGTTCCCATCGTTCGTCAAAATTTCGAAGTTTTTCCCATTTTCGATCCAAAATCGTTCAACGCATCTGAAGGGAATGCGCTGCCTTTGCAAATCCCTCCCTTTCTCACACTCCCGTGTAGAAGCAAATCTCGCGGGCGATTGAACTCGTCGTCAGGCCAATGTTGATCAATTGATTTGGGATGCCTTAGGGGTGACAAAGTCAAAAAGTCAATCCCCCGGGGGTTTGTTGTCCATTCGGGTGAACCTGCGATTGTTATCGCCTCGACGTAAGTCAACCCATCAGCTTTTCGCGTTCCCACAATGCCGGTGCCGCTATCGCCCTAAAAGTGCTTTCCTAATAAGACAAAATGTTTCGGGATGGAATTTAATCCCGAGTTTTGGTGTTGGCCCTTTTTTGAGTGCCCTTTCCCCTTTTCCCATTTGTTTATTTTTCGCCATGCCTTCGCTCCGTCTTTCGTGTGCACCGATTCGGGTGATTGCAAACAGATCAGTTTGTCAGAGTCGCATTCTGAACTTTCGTCAATTATTGCGATGTCCCCGTTTTTCGCACTTTTCTTTCTTTCCGCGTCTGCTTCAATTTCCCTTTTTCCCAGCAGTGCCATTTTGATCTCCAGCAAATGTGCCGATGGGTTCGATTCGTCCATTTTTCTTTCTGATATTAGTCCCAAAGGAAAAGGATTATCGTTTTGCCAATTTCCTATTTTATTTCTTTTTTTGTCATTTTGCCGGTTTCCCAGCTTTCCAATGCTTTTGCTCACCTTCCTCGTCCTGTGAATTGGTTCTGTCCATGTTCCTCTCCGTGTTCCCCCACCCGTAAACATTCATTCTCTCCGATAGCTTTTCAAAATGCGGTAAACATGCAATTTGCACTTTGGCGTTGTTCTTGTTGCCCATTTGCCGTTTCTGCTCTGCTTTCAATGGTACAACGTTCAGATCCTCCGCCAACTCCACAATGGCAAAGTCCGTCTCCCGACGTGCAATTTCCCTACTTTGCGGTTTTCCCCTTTTCCCCCGCTTTTCAATTGCCATTGATGCCTTAGGGTAAATCGCTCGGGAATCTGTAAAGCATGCTTTTTGCGTTCTCATCGGTGCAAAACTTACACGGCACGTCGAACATGTCCTTTTTACGGCATCCGTCGGCCAAGTCCACCTGCGCACAAACACCGCCCACCTGAGGAAAAGCCAAACGGAATCGCGGGACTTGGGGTGCTTCTCAGTTTGGGCATTTTTACTTCGAGCCACCAATTTATGTGGTATTGTTTCTCGACTTCTCGAATTGCTTCCATGCAATGCCGTGCAGTCAAAACGTGCCGTTGTGAAATTAAAGTGCCTCCGCAAAACGTTTGTGTGCCGAGGGCGGAACTAATTGAGAGAGCAACCGCCTTGAAGGAAGTGAAGCTTTTTTGCAGCTTTTGCTTTGTCCGTCTTACCCAAGGGTATTCACCGGGCTGAAGCGGCCTTCCTCCGCCGATAACCATCCCACGGATTTTCACTAAAATGCGCAGAATCGGCGAATCATTGCCATTACAGTACCAAAATATTTTAATTTATTTTGGCATTTAATTGATCATTAATTAATATTAATCCACTAAATCCTCCTTCGTTCTTGTCTGTTTTTACCTCCATTTGTAAAGTCGGGATTTCGGCAAAACTTTTGGATCCGTTCGTTCTCTTCTGCGCTTATTCTTTTCAGCTGCGATTTGATTTTGCCGACGAATGTCAGCAGAAATATCACAAGACAATGAATTGGCAATGCTTTTAAATTCATTTTCTCTTTCTTTTTCCTCCGTTTGATTTTTCCCTTTTCGCCGCCCTTTTAAACGGCAATGAATGCTTTTTCTTTGCTGTTTTATGGCATTTTAATCAGCGCATTTTATTCTTTGTGTGCTTCATAATAAAATGTTTTCAAATGCATTTTAATTGTTTTTCATTTCAATAATTTTTCGTTTTATTATTTTAATTTTCCATTTAATTTCCTTTGCCTTGCCAATGAATGCCCCGCCGCTCCCTATGGGCTAAATTAAATTATTTTTGTCTATTTTTGCCACTTCCATCAATCCTTTACCCACCCGAACTACACAAATAATAATAGGTAATTCCAATTAGTTATTTTGCCCTTTTCTGATATTCTGATGTCCCAAATTTTATGCAAAGGTCCGAAAAGGAAAATTTAATTAAAAGTGAAAGAAAAGAAAAGGAAGGACAAACGTATTCATTCATTCAGCAGAAGAAGAAGAAGGGAATTGTTGAAAGTAGGGTTCAGCCCCGACCCCGAGCCCCCGGCCCCCGACCCGAGACGTTTTTTGGACCTATTCCCCGACCCGACCCCCGACTTTTTGCCCCCCGAGCCCCCCGCCCCCCGGCCCCCGACCCGACCCGAGACGTTTTTTGGACCTATTCCCCGACCCGACCCCCGACATGTCGTCCCCCGAGGTCCCCGACCCCCGACTTTTTGCCCCCCGACCCCCCGACACTAATTCGGGGGATTGGGGACTCCGAGCGTTGTAAAAATTTAAAAGTTAATTATACAATGAAGGAGGAAAAGGTTGAAAATTTTTGAAATTTTGAACAATTTTTCTTAATAAAATTAATTTAAAATTCCGAAAAACGTTTTCGGCGGCGCCTATCGGCACCGCCGACCTCCCAAAACTCCAAATTTTTTCCTAAAAATTGGCTCGAAAATCACAAAATATGGACAATTTTTGGACAAAATTCTCTTAACAAAGTATACTCATTTTCAAAAATTTTCCCGACGGCGCCTATCGGCACCGCCGGACCACTTCCCCCACCCCAAGTTTCCAAAAAACTTTTTGAGAAGCGCACCACTAAAATTGTCATAGTTTTTAGATATTTTGAAGCTGGGAATTCGATTTACGATTTCTGAAAATTTTTGGGGCCTAGGATTCCTTGTTATAAAATGCCAAATTGGACGTACTTTTACTGGCGCCAATGAATGAATTTGAATCAGATGATTAAAGTGAAAAAAGGAAGATTTACGAGCATTAAAAAGAAAAATTTTTTTTTTTGTTAAATAATTTCGTTGATCACTACCCGATCGGGGTCCCCGACCCCGACAATTGAGCTCCACCCCGACCCGACATGTCGCCCCCCGAGGTCCCCGGCCCCCGACTTTTTGCCCCCGAGGGCTCGGGGCCAAACCCTAGTTGAAAGATTCGTCACAATTGGAAAAAGTAAAAATAAAAAAAGAGAAAATGTAAAACAAAGGAAAAAGACAAATTAAGTTAATTGGGCTAATTAGTGCCATTTGCAGCAACGACCCGCGCTCAATTAGGAGTTCATTTGATAATTTATGACGACAAATAAAAGGAAAGCATATGAAGAAAGTAAAATGGTCAGATTTGTTCTAAGGGCAAATGTTTGGTCCGATTAATTTGGTCGTATTTTGGAGGCGAACAACGGCAAAACATTCGGAAGAATTGTTGCCGAAAACGACGCCCAAAAAGCGAATAAATGAGAATATTTGTTGCACTGAAAGGGAACTTCTGACATTGCTCTACTTAAAGTCATGTCAAATTCACCTGTTCAGACACACCAAAAAGTTGCCAATTGGAATTCGCATATTCCGTCCGTCGTCCCTTACCAAGTCGAATGCTTCGATTACGTGGTTAATACCTTCATTAAGGACGGTAAAGCTTGATGTTGGACCTTTTTACTGCTCACCGGCCAACCAATTGAATGCCACGAAAGCGGCGATTGTAACCACCGCCATTTTGGTGCAGCGCGAGTCCAACGCATTCGAGAGGGAAGAGCCCGTCTCGTGCTGGTGGAGGGAGAAGCTGCGCATTGCCATGGCATTTCCGTTTTCAGTGCCTTTGGCATTCGCTTTTTCATCTGTTGTTGCCGATTTGCGCTCGTTCCTTCTGATGATCGGCGGCTGAGTTGGCCTTTTCTGCTGCTGCGCTGTGCTGCCTTTCAGCAGCGACTGTTTCGGCTGAATGACTCCGCCCGCGAAACCATTCCGTCCGCCTCCGTCGCTGGTCGTTGTGCCGCTGCCACGGCTTTCTCCCGTTGTTCTGTAAATGCCAAAGTCATAGAACGAAATGCGAACGTAATTTTTTTGCAAATTTGGATGGAAAATGAAAAGTCAGTCATCCTTTGATCACCTCCTTCTGATCACGCGCATTTGACAACGTTGCGCATTGGCCTTTCGAATGATGGACAGAATTTGAGCATTCAGCACAATTATAAACAGAAAGGGAGCGGCCAACATAAGCAGCAAATAGCCTAAAATGGGAGTGGGGGTTAAATTAATTAATGGATTCAAATTAGATGAGGAAAACCTCAAAAGATTGTTGCAAATTAACCACTGAATGCGCTTTACCATAAGTGTAATAAATGATGAAGTAGAGGTGGTCCTGGCGCAGTTCCGTCTTCGTCAGTCGGCCACATTCGTTCAGTGCGACCTTAAACAATCAATCAGTGAGTGCGAATGGCACTTTTTGCTATACTTCAAAAAAGGACGGCATTTTGAAAAGGACGGCCACTGCGGTGATCGAAAAAACGACAGTTCGCGCGCGATTGGCGGTGCACCTGAGAAAGGGGCGACCATTGGCGAGGCTAAGCAAATCGTTCATGCCATGCTCGCATGTGAAGCGGGTACTTAACAGCCAAATAACGGTCGATGGTTATGGCCACAACAGTCCAAACGCTAAATGCTTTTCGGGTTGGTTTACAGACATTGGCACGGGACAGACCTCGAAGTTTGGGCCATCAGAGAGATCGGATAGGTGGCCAAGGAAGTGCGCCAGAAGAAGTGGCAGACCAAGCCCCGGTTGCCCTTAATGAGGGAAAAGCGCGAGAGTTGGCTTTTGGCTTTTCCGCTCCAACTCACTTTCTGAAGGCACAGATTCATACTCGGGTAAATAATCACGGCACAAATGAGCAGCACAAAGTCGAAGCTACTCAAAGCAGCCAAGTAAATTGAGAGGGAACAGCGCATTTGGCGACGTGTGAAAATGAACACGCAAATAAGCGCACCGACGGAGCCTTGGAAAAGCGAAGGAAAAGCGGCTGATTCACATTTTGGCACTTCTGCAACTAATTCCGACCAACCAAGAAGACACACGAAAGGCATCAGCATGGAATAGATGATCCGCGACAGTTCGTCCAGTGTTGGCGGGTCGTGGTCCTCCTCCTCACAACGCCATTCGGCTTCTGCTGGTGAAGTTTCGGTCAATCGCTCGTCGAATTTGGCGGCCAACACTTTGACAGATGAGTAATTTTGAGTATGTGCGGACCCGGCACAGATTGTGAGCAGTGCCAAAATGAGAGGCAGAACAAAGCGACGGATGGGCAAAGGCATGGCCAATGGAAAAACAGCAAATCCAATGGAAAGATAAAGTAAAATGAAATGGGAGGGGGAGGGGGAGGGAAGAGTCACTGCTGCAATTTCGATTATTAATCTTTAAACTTAAGCAATGAAAGCAAACACTGCGTAAGTCAATTGTTGCTATCGGCGGAATGAGAAAAAAAGCCTTAATAATTTTGGGACCGACAAATACAAATGAGAGGGGGGGGGGGGGGGGGACGGAAAACGGATCGAATGTCAACGCGAAAAGCCGACTAAGAAGAAGCATCGTGCCAATGCTGGCATATTTATAATTTGTAGGAATGTTTAGAGCAGCAAAAAAGTGAGGGAAAAGACAAAATTGGTTAATGAAAGGGATGAAGTCAATTCGGACGGGGAAAGGTAAAACCACAAAAACACAGCATGGAATTGGAATGGAATGGAAGGATTGCCTTTGACGAGGGAACCCACGAAAAGCCTTGCAAAGAAATTGCAAAAAAGAAAACAAAAAGGGATTTGCAATTGGTGAAGCCTATTGTTATGAGACGTATAAAAATAAAAAGACTGAAAAAGAAAAGAGAAGGTGGGGAATAAGAGACGAAATGGGGTGGGGGAGGGGATGAAGGGGGAGAGGGAATGGTACGGAGGAATTGGGGGAGGATAAAGCGGGAGAGGGAGTGGTACGGAGGAATTGGGGGAGGATAAAGCGGGAGAGGAAGGAGTACAGAGGAAATGGGGGAGGGACACGAGAGGGTGGGAGGGGGGGAAGGACTAAATGGGATTAAAGAGAGCTAAGCGAGAGGTGGGAGAGTGGGGTAGAAAGATAGGGGGAGAAAAACGGGAAAAGGAGGGGGGACACGGGCAGTGGTACGAGGGGGGACGTGTGCCGGAGGAGGGCGGGGGGGGTGCCAATTCCATCGGTTATCCTTCCCCTCCCCCCCCCCCCCTTCACCAGCACTGTGACTAATTCGTTTCTCTCAATGACGGGTTGGAGACTTCTCTCGTGGGCGGAGGATGCACTTCATTTGTATGGGAGACCAAATGAATGTAAGAAAAAACATAGGCGGGGGAGAAAATGAGGCGGGGGGGGGGGGGGGGGAAATTGGCACCAAAACGGGAAAATAATATAAATTATTTAATTTTTATTTTACTTTTTAAAAATAATTATTCTGAAACTGAATTCTTTCAGGTATTAAGAATCAAATTAATTGTTAATGATAAGTTGCAATTTATGAAGATAAAAGTAATTTATGAGATGGAAGTGCTAATTAAATTGAGGAGACAAAAGCAAAGGACGACGGTAAGTAAAAAATGATGACGGAAGAGAATGCCGGGGGGGGGGGGAACGGCACTCCTTCTGACAATTTGGCACAAAATAGAACCGAAAAAGTCGAAATTAAAGACCAAAAATCAAAAAGTCACTGGGACATAATCATAATAAAGAAAAGGAAAGGAACCAATTAGCAGC
Source organism: Heterodera glycines (assembly GCA_004148225.2). NCBI lineage: Eukaryota > Metazoa > Nematoda > Chromadorea > Rhabditida > Heteroderidae > Heterodera > Heterodera glycines. The sequence goes on along the minus strand of CP049705.1, from coordinate 6,273,497 downwards.
ATAGGAGAAGCAAAAGAATGATGAACAGAACGAATGATAAAAAGCCGAAAAGAAAAAGAAACGGAAGCGAAAATGCCAAAAAATTATCGGTTAATGGAAGCGGGGGAGGGGATGGGGTGGTTTCATTTTAGGAAAACGCCGAAATGTTTGAAAGAAGTTTTAAATAAATTGGCGGCGCATATCGGCACCACTGGACACCTTTCTTAAATTTTTGAAAAATAGCCAAAAATCCTCAAAGTTCGTTATTTTTTGGCCAAATCTCAACCATTCGGGCCTAAAATTAAAAAAATTCTCTGTAGCGCCCGTCGCCGTCGGCTCTGCGCCGTTTTTTCCCGTACGGAAAACGTAATTCAACATTTTTACTTTGATTATGATAGAAAATTTTCGACTTTTTGTTCGAATTCAGTTCGGCTTCGTCGAAATAGACGCAGGAATTAGTGATCAGCGGACCAGAAACCTACATAGGTTTATAGGTATATTGTCATTTCCGTTTTCATTTTGAAAGAAAATTATTTTTTCTTTTCGCAGACTCTTGGAAAGAATAGCAAATCGAAGATCAATCAGCCAAAAGCCCAAAGGAACAGAAGAAGCCGAGGGCAAATGTTCTCCTTTTTTGTTCAATTTGTTCGCTTAATAAATTCGTTTTTCATAATCCAAAAATAATTTGCAAAGGCAATTCCATCGTAAACAAAGGACAGCTGGCCAAACGAACAAACGCGACAAATGGCCAAACATTTTCTGCAGAGAGTGAGGGCGGGGGGCACTTCGCACTTGGCAATTTTCAGGGGGCGGCACGAACGCATTTCACAATTATTCTAATGGCATTTGCTTAATCCATTGCAGGAAAGCGTCCCATTATGAAGAGACACTCTTTTTTATTATGCTTCTTTAATTTGTGGGGGCGGAATGTCCGGTGGTTATAAGAATCAATCACCACCACCAATGATTCTTAAGGAATTTTAAAATGGGATTAAGAAACGGAAATGATTATTCATTTGCCATTTAATTCAGCAGATATTGGCAATTTGACCGAAGATCCAACCCCATTACGACAGAAACCAACGGCGGAAGAGATTAATGACCAAATAGGGAGGGGGGGGGGGGACGGAAGGACCAAAGGGGGGGGGAGAGGGAGGGGAGAGGAAGCGTGGGAACCAAAGCAATTTGCAAAATGTACCCAATTCATTCCATCAAAAAGCAAAGAAATTTGAGGTGAAAGGGACGGAATAAAAGTCAGGAAAAATAAAACAAATATTCTAAAAAGCGAGAAGCATTTTGAGTTTAGAGCCGAAACACACCAAAAAAAGGATAAAATGGCAACATATTGCAAATATTCGCATTTTGCAAATTAATTGGTGCGAAACGGAGCTAACCGAAGAATTGTCATTCTCAAGAGGATGCAAGGGGGACGGAGGGGGGGGGGGAGCAGCAGGGTGCCGTCTTCCATCAGGTCAAAGCTAAAGACATTTGCGTCATTGGCATGAAGGGACCAGCTGCAGATTGTTGAATGCACAACAAAAAAGAGCAGGAAGGAACTAATTGACGAGACAATTAGCGAAAGGGGCTTTTTCGTCGGGAGGGTGGGGGGGGGGGGGGGATGGGCGGAATGGGGGGCAAGGATGATTGGGGAAGGAAATGGCAAATGCACCAATTTGTAAGGATTAACAGCAAAGCACGGGTTGGGTCGACGAATGAGGTTTTTCGAAATCATGCTAAAACATTAAATTCAACATCAGCAGATTATTTCGACTATTTGCTGCAAATGACTCTTTTGAAATTCGTCTAATTTTAAATTAACAAAACAAATAAAAAAATTAATTCGTTTGATAGGCAATCGGCGGTTTCAATTAATTCAATGAAGGACTCAAATTGGGACTCATTCTGCCGCGCTCAATAGTACGAATTTGTGCCGAGCACCAATCTCTTCTTCAGAAGCATTACCATCAGAGAAGAGAAGAAGCTGAGGAGGGAGATGAAGCAGCCGACAAGCAAAACGAAGAAACTGTAGTGGAGGGAACACTTTGCGACGGGAGACGACGAAGGCGAAGACGGGGAGGAGGTCAAATGGGAGACGAAGTCTGACCAGGCCAAAGCGATTAATTGGGTCAAATCGATTTAAATGATTACTGTCATTTTCGCTGCATCCTCTGAACAAATAAATGACAGCGGCGACCGATGCCAAAGAAAAAGTGGAAAATGCCAATGCCGGAAGAGCCCACCGAGGTTTATTCTCCCAACCGGAGAACAAATCAAACAGAATGACCAGTGACCAGAGGAAGGCGAACAGTCCGACGAAGACACCAAAAACACATAAAATGGAGACAATCCGTTCGAAGAGAGAGACATTCTGAGGGGGGGGGGGGTAAAGGATAAAGGGGGGGGGACGAAGGGTAACTGACATTGGCCCAATTGGAGCACAAATCGGCAGATTGTGCCGTCCTTTCAGCTTCGGAACACAAAAAACCGAATAAGCCGGTGCTGACACTGAACGATCGAATTGGTGGGTTCTGCAGAAGACGAATTTGGCCTTTTATCGAACGCCATCCTAAAAAGAAAAATGAGGAGAAGGAAAAAGCGAAAAAACACCTGGGGTAAGAGAGGCGAAGCCAATGAGAAAAGCGGAGAAGAGGCACAAAAAGGCGGAGGCGACGAGGCACGATTTGATACTTTGAACTCGCATCGGCAATGAATGATAAGAATCGAAGGAATTCTAACCAAAACTTATTTTTATGTTATTCGAGAATTGGGCGGACGACGCATTGATCGACTGAAGGGACCGAATGGAGAAAAGGCCAAAGAGGAAGAGGAGAGGAGGGAGGGAAGGGGGAAGGAGAGGAGAAGGGGAGAGGAGGAAAGGAAGGGAGGGGAGTGGAAGGTAAGAAGGAGAGGAGGAGAAAAGAGGAGAGGAAGGGAGGGGGGAGAAAGGGAAGCGGGAGAGGAGGGGAGAGGAGAGGAGAAGAGAAGAAAACGGGTGAGGAAAGGGGAGGAGGTGAGTAAGAGGAGGTAGGGGTGGGGGCGGGTAAGAGAAGAGGGAGGGGGAGGGGTAAGAGCTAAGAAGTGGAGGTTATGCTAATGAGTGACTGTGTCGTTGGTCTGTCTTTTCTTGCTTTGGGGTTTTCTTTTCTAATTTTCTTTTCTGCCAAATTTTCTCGCATTTGTCAAAGTTTAAGCTATCAATGCTTTTCGTTTGGTGCTTCAATGTTTTCTTTGTTTTGGTTTTGTTTTGTTCTGCTTAGTTTGTCCGTTTATGAGTCATCCCCCCCCCTCCCCTTTTACGCATTTATCGTCCCTTTTTCCCTCTCCCCCTTTTTCCCTTTTCCCCTCACTTTCAGCCCAATATTTACACTTTCTTCCCTATTTATGATTCATTGAATTAATGCAACAAAAAAGAATATCCTAAAATTTTATCAGCAGAAGAGAATAAATTTGAAAGTGCTTTGATCAGCAAATGGACAATTAAAAAAACATTTTTATTTAAATTTACGTGATTTATCTTTGGCATTTTTCTTTTTTTTTGATTTTTTTTCATCCGCCGATTAATTTCCATGTGTAAATTTTGTCAAGCAAAGAGAAGCGGCAATTTGGCAGCAGATCAAATTTCTCATTGTGTACTTAAGAGAGCACTCACATTCAAATGTTTCTTTTGCTGACAAATTCTTTCCCCTAAAAAATAAAAAAAATCGTCTCCTTAAAAATGTTTCTGCGAAATTTTTGGATTTTGGTTTTGTCTTTGTCCATCCCTTGGCAAATTTTGTGCCGCGAGCGAAAAACGGAGAACGGAAGGGCCAACCGAACGGACGGAGGCCGCACCATCCGCGTTTTGTTCTACCAAAACCCGCCCGACGCGTTCAGTGACTGCCACCGCTTTCCCTACCTCAAAGTTAGCTCCATGCGCTGTCGTTTCCCTGGCCATTGCGTTGAGGTGACAGAAGATCACCACCAAGGATGATGTTAATGCTGCAATGAGTTCAGAATTTGATGCAAATCGTGAACTTTTTGGGACTGAAAGTTGAGCCGGTGATTGATCATTCGCATTTCCTCGGGGGATACGTAAGCGTTCGGATGGATTTGTCAGTGACTTTTTGACAGCAAATGACCTTTGTTGGCTATTTGTTTGTGGTCATGTGACATGTTGATGCAAACCGTAGCTGAAGTATCGTAATCGGATTGGCTTTTTTCCTCAAAAAGATCAATGGCACCCCAACGGGACTCCTTTCTTTGCTTGCCAACCGAAGCGTGGACAGCATTTGCAAATTGTTCACGCGAACGAACAACAACAGCAAAATATTCGACTTTACCCGAACAATTTACTCAGTAAGCTCATAAATGGCAAGGACAATGCCAAACGATGCTTTTATCAACTGATTGTTGGCATTCATTCGCCCTTGGCCCATTCCCCATAATCATACCAAGAAATGGAATACAATCTTTATCCCGGAGGTGGAAAGGGTCTACGGAATATAAAAGAAGTGCCAAAATTGGGATGTCAAAGTCAAAATGCCCTGACAGACTTGGTAATGCCAACCCAATACCAACTTAGACTTGGTCCGGCATCGCCGTTCGTCGGCACCCGTGCGGTCAAATGTACAAATGGGACATGTGGAGTGTAAGTGGTGTCCGGCTCACTCACTTCTCAACACTTTATTTATTGCAGCTTTTCCACCCGTTCACTGAAACCACGTGGTTGGCCATCGGTTCGCAAAATGTCAAAAAATGTTTCAAATTCTGAACAACCAATTTGTTTTTAGTCCTTCCTTTAATTTTTCGCATCCATCGCTATTTGGAACATTGATGCTTTTCCTTCTGATTAATTAATTACGCCTTCCTTTATTAAGGGATAATGCTTCTCATTTGGATGACCCTTTTTCCGATGACAAATTTAATCGAGTCAAAAATTGCCACTAAGAAAAAGTGTGAGGGAATTCAGCAGGTGCCAACATTTTACTGAAAGGCTCAATTTGTAATGGACAATGTAATGATTCAATGGCATTGATGCCAAAAGACAAAATCTCCGCTTTTTGCGAGTTTTAAATTTCGTTTTGCTGTCCTAAGTTAGTCAAAAATTGTGCTTTTGAGGACCGATGAGCTTGGAAAGTGCCGGATGCATTTGATGTGCCCACATTTTCAGATCCTTTGGCGGATGTTTCGTCTCCAATTGCAACAACCCGACGACATTCGCTTTTGTTCCGTTTCAGGCCGTTCATTCAAAATTTGAAATTGCAATTTTCGCCGTTTTAGGCAATTTTTCTTTCTTTCTCTTCGGCCTTCTCCATGTGATGCTCTTCTGCTCCCTTTACCAAGTGATCAGCCAACCCGCAATTAGGAGCTCTATTTCCGCGTTAAGTCGTGGATTGTGACCACATTAATCAGCGGACAGCGACTCATTCCCTTCCAAAGTCTCGAGGAACTCATCCCTTTGCTGGAGAGCGGGCGGTACAAATTCGCCGCTCTTCCAACAAATCATTGGTTTTGTCTTCGCTTTGCTTTTTTTCGAAAACCGATCCAAAGCCCCCCCCCCACGCCCGACTCAAAAGGTTTTTTGAAACGGTCGAAAGTTCCAACGACCCGCGGCACATTCGAATTCGAAATGCGATGCGCAAATATCCGCTTGAGGTTTACGAGGACGAGTCGCAAGTGATGGAGCTCGTTCAGGTCTTACTGTTGGCCTTCAAACATGCGATGCCCATTTCTGTTTTAGTCCGGCACTCACGTGGCCATCGTCCAAGGCGGCAATACCCTCGAATGGGTGGCCAATTCGTTTTGTGAGGTCGTTTTCGTGAGGGGCGGAATGCCGGAAAAGGCCATCCATTTCGCATTCGCAAAGGGCTCACCGTTTGTAAAAATGTTCAACGAAGTTCCAAACATTTGGCCAAATTGGACAAATCACCAACAGCGATTAAGGCAATTGGACATGAGGCGGTGTTTATGCACAGAAAGCGATGGAAATACGAATATTACACGGAGAAGCAGAGAGAGCGCTTTTGTTTGGAGAGCGACAGAGAGAGAAAGCGCTTCAAACCTTTGGGTGGGTGGCGAAGACTAAATCCTCCTAACGCAACAAAACGGCCTACTCAGAATTGGCCACTCATAAGCGTACCAAGCGTGACTTTCCTTGTGGCTTAATCCCTTTTTGGTATTCCGTCCATGGCTTGTTTGTCGGCCTCCCTTACCAAGCGTGACTTTCCTTTAGGCTTAATCCCTTTCCTTGGTCCTTGCGTTGTGCTTCTCTTCGGCAATGCCATCGCTTTGGTTGCGTTTTCTATGGAAACAATCGTTCACTTTTTTACGCGCCACAACATAAGGAAATCGGAAGAATGTCCGAGAAAACAAATGGAAGAAGCAATCCGTGCCGAAAACCTTTGCACTGACAACGAACTCTTTGAAATGCAACGAAGAAAAGAAAAATGAACGCAAAGATTGTATGATTATCTGATTATGTACATTGATAACTGCCATTTAAGAGGGATTAAGTTTCAAAATTGCCGCTGACAATAAAAGTCCATAAATTTAAGTCAATTAATTGGTTTTACTTTCGCCAATTTGGCAAGACCATTTTGAAGAATAAAAGGCAAAAATTCTTGAGAATGAGCGAGTATTTGAAGAGGATCCTGTCCATGTCCATCTGCTGTTGGTTGCTCAGATATGAATCTTTTTCCGCTTTCGCCATTCTCCGCTCTCTCCGATTGATTCTTCCCCTCTCTCCCCCCCCCCACTTTTTCTAATTGCTTTATTCACTCATAATTTTCCCTCATTTATTCTCTTATATTTTCCCAATTTCCCCCTCCCCTTTTTCTTTTATTTAAATCGTTCTGAGAATGCGCCGTCGTAATCTGTTCAAGATGTTCTTCAACAAGTATTTGTTTCTGTTTGCCGCTTTCCTTGCCTCTGATTATGTGCTCTATTCGAAATTGTCAAAATTTTTGTTGGATGAAAATTTGGATTTGGAGGAATTAAACGCGAAGACATTCCATCGGGTGACCATTGACCAACTAATTGCCAATGTCAGCCGCAGCACTCCGTTGGATTTGCTGACCAAAATTCCGAGTCGGAACGACATCGACCCGGAGGAGAAAAGCGCGTTCGCATATCAGAAGGTGAAGCAACAAAAAGGTGGGGTTGCTGATCAGAGTGATCAGAGGCGAGTTGAGCTGATCAGTTAGTGATTAGACTCGCGTCTTTCAGCAGAAATTTCTTCAGTTTTATTTGAGCTGAAAATATCTCAAAATAACGGATTGTTTAAAGCCCTGTGCTATCTCTTCTAAAGATGTCACTTTTTTCAATGTGTTTATTTAGAAAACTCATGCGGCTTATTGAAAATAATTTTCATTAATATTTTAGATGAAAAATAAAACTCAGAAACCGATGAATAGTCACCCTATCCGAAATTGTGTGATTTTTATTTTTGACAAAATCTATTCAAAAAACGATGCTGAACCAAGGGACGAAGCTGAAAGTGTTCACGAAGGTGTGCTCAGAGGTCGGAACACACATTGACAAAACTTTTTTGAACAGAAGAACCAATGGACGACGGAAGACGGACAATGGGAGGAGGGGGCGGACGTTGTGGAGGATGTGAACGTGAAGATTTACACGGAGGAGGAGGAGGACGAGCACGGACAGAGCCAGACGGGCATCAAGGACCTGATCGACTCGCAGGACGATTACCATCTGATGGAATTCCTCAAATTCGAAATGAGCAGTCAGTTGAGGGAGGGGGAAGGGCGGGTGCTAAACGTTCGTTAAACCACCAATTGAGCCATTTTTGAACTTAAATCCGTCATAACGTAATTCTACTCAAAAGCACCAAATAGCAATTTTTGGTGTGTTAGACAGCTCAAGTGTTCTAAATTAGCTTGCATGATTTCAAAAATGTTGTTCAGCTTTAAACAAGTTATGATATGAAAACCCGACAACTTACCAGTGATAATCTGTCAATTAAAGACAATTCATATAAATTTTATTTTGGGCAATGATCAAAATTTTGTTCGAATCAAATTCCAAGAAAATATTTTACTGTTATGTTCAACGGGAACACAACGAAGAATAAAAATAGTTTATTTGTCGGAGGCAAAAGAATAAATAATAAAATGATGTGTCGGTGGATGAAGAATAAAATAAATAATAAAATGATGATGAATGAAGATGAATGTGGAACAAGCAAAAGTGAGTGACAAAATGATGGCTATTTATGGACGATGCTGAGAGATGGGTATTGACACGAATTGGGTACAGTAAATGGCGTACATTTGAATATTGAGTGATATACACAACATTTACAAAAAATTTTTATAAGATTTTACAAGTTAAATAAGAACCCATCATTTTGTCTCAGTTTTGATTCTCCCCCCCCCCGCAAAGACTTGACCGATCCCATCGTTTTCTCCATAAATATCCCCGTGTTCGCCTCCCATATGCTCATCCGTCTCGATCACTTCTCCTACAACGAATTTCGATATCTGATCAAAAGACTCGCCTATGCCCTTTATTTTCCGTATTCAGTGAGCACAATCGAAATTCAAGCTGATAAAACGCATTTCTTTCCTCAGATTGAAAGTGATCGGAAACTTCGAGTGCATTTCGTGTCGCTAATGCACAAATATTCCATGGACAGATATAATGTCATTGGATTAATGGAAACTAAATGGGCCGAAAAAGCAATGAGTGAATGAAAGAGAGAGGAAAGAAAAGTTCAACCGAATTAAAAGATTCGATTTATCCAATTGTTTGTTGAACATTGATTATGCAAAAATATGCTATTTCATTAGTAAATGGGCTGTGGGTGAGGGGGTGCCATCAGCGGAGAAGCCGAATTGGGGCCAAGACTGATTCGTCGGCCTGTTGCTGCATCAGCTGGGGCGGAAGGGGCGCGGATTGGTCGACACAAATGGCGGGGGTTGGGCAGCGGCCCCATTGAAAAACACCTGTTGGGACAGGGAGCGGATCAGATCGATCAAAATGGGAAACATAATAAATGAAAAAGTGCCAAAATAGGAAAAAGGAAACGGCACCAAAATCGGGTAAAATGAATATAGAAAGGTTAATCACCCACCTGCTGTTGCTGCCGATTTGGCAATTCCATTGGAGGGAATCGGTCCCATGGAAAGTTAAAGTCGAGCTCGTGGAACTCTGCGGGAAGGGGGGGGGGGGGAGATTCGTTGAGGGTTCGCTGACGCAGCGGCTGAACCCACCGTCCAAACTCAGCTTTTGGTTGTTGTCCCGGTCGAACTGCCGAAACACTTCCGGCAGTTGTGCCACACTCCGCTGCAATGTTCCATTGATGTAAGTGCTTAGTTCGTCCACGCTGAGTTCACCGTCTCGGTTTTCGTCGTTCTTCTGAAATGCCATTTTGCTTGGGGGCATTGCCCCTGAGGCGATCGCTTTGCCTGCAGCGTGAACTTCGATGCCTCCAGCATGGCCGTCTTGCGCTGCTCGTCCAAACGGCGGACAAACGCGTCGAATTCCGCCTTGGTCACTTTCCCATCGCCTGTTTTTCTAACATTTTCTCCTTATGGCTTTTCCTCCCTACGATTTGTGTCAATGTCGTTGAATTCAGTCCGCACCGATTCCACGTATCTCAAAATAACGGATTGTTTAAAGCCCTGTGCTATCTCTTCTAAAGATGTCACTTTTTCAATGTGTTTATTTAGAAAACTCCCGCGGCTTATTGAAAATAATTTTCATTAATATTTTAGATGAAAAATAAAACTCAGAAACCGATGAATAGTCACTCGCAAAGCAATAACTTCTTCTAAACACATTAAGCTTTTGAATGATACCAACAATGTTGGATTTGGATGACAAGGAAAAAAGTTATAGAAAGTTATAGTGGAAAAACATGCTGGGGCCGAATCGCGACGGGCGAATCGTGAGGGCCGAACTGATGTAAACCGATCTGATATGGTTTTTATGTATAAAATAAATTTTGACATTTATTGGCGCGCCAATGATTCGTCAACTCAGCCAAAAATTATTTCAGAAACCAGCTTACATAGCTTTTCATGGCGTTTAACACAATTAATTATAACAGTAATTAAACTAATTTAGAACCAAGAATACTTAAGACCTTTCTGAGAAATAATCAGTTAAAAAATAGCAAAAAACAAATTTTATTCAACAAAAATTCAAAACAACAAATCGAATCAAAATAATGATTATCACGAGCTTGTTAAACAAATTTCAACCGAGATATGTCTTCGTCGGTAATACAGTGCCGTCGAGAAGCGACTTTGCGCAAATTGGTCGCGCATTCTTTTGTCCTTTACCTGATCTATGCCGGATTTCCAGATTAAATCCTAATTTTCCTGGTCCCGATGCGCTTTTCAAAGTGTCCGGGCCAGGCAGGACCATGACCCCGGCAAAACCCTGACAGAACCCGAACCCATTATTCCGCGGTTTCTATGAATTTTGACTGGAGGGATTTATTGGCAAATGAATAAATTTCAATAAATTAGGGCCAAAATTGAAAAAAGAGGAAGAATTAAAATTAACGCGCATTTTGGAACTCCTTTCCGAGTGCCTTTGTTTGTTTGTGTGTTGCTTTTTTGGTGATTATTTATTTGCGAATGGCAGTGACAGGCGAAGGCGGCGGAGGGACGGACTTTTGTTCGGACTGATCGGCCGGTGATCGAAGCACCCAAATAAAACGCAGAAATACATTGGAAAAAAAGCATTTGTACAATAATTAACTAATTAATTAAGAATTGATTAATTAATTTTGGATTGAATTTTTTATCTTTTACAATTGTCTCTTTCCCCTATTTTTACAATTTTAAATGTTTCTTTTTAATTTGGTTTTTTTCTTTTCTCCCCTTTCCTCTCTTTCTCTTCTCCTCTCTCCGTTCTCCCTTCTCTCTCACGCCCCATTCGCTCATCCGTCCGCGCTGATCACTTGTCCGCTGATGAAACTTGCCCGGGAAGGGCTACAAAAACTTCAAAATTTCGAGTTTTTTCGCAAATTTCATGTATAACTTTTTTGTTAATTGTCTAATCGCAAAGCAATAACTTCTTCTAAACACATTAAGCTTTTGAATGATACCAACAATGTTGGATTTGGATGACAAGGAAAAAAGTTATAGAAAGTTATAGTGGAAAAACATGCTGGGGCCGAATCGCGACGGGCGAATCGTGAGGGCCGAACTGATGTAAACCGATCTGATATGGTTTTTATGTATAAAATAAATTTTGACATTTATTTATGTGTTAAAAATGCGAAAGTGAACGGAAAAAAACAATTTAGAAAAACAAGATCATTGAATTGAGATAAAGTTAAAAATATGTGATTATTCGAAAGTCCATGCTACCAATGTCAAAGTTCGTCCATCTCTCAGTGAGTGGCGCCGAAGGCATGGAAATTTTTGAAAATATTTATAATTTTAAGAAAATTCTTCAAATCTAAATGCGAATGGCGTTTATAAAGATGTACAAAAGGTCAATCGACGGATGTCACTTTAACCACCGGTGGTCCGTTCTTCCTTTTCCGTCCGTTTCCTTCTCATTTTCGCATGATTCGTCTGCGAAAATGACAAAGCTCCCTACAATCGGTGCTTCTCAGCAGTCGGTCGTTGTCATACTGTAATTTCATTTTATTGTAAGAGTGGTACTGTAAGTCCCCATCTGCTGCTCGTCTCTCACCATCACATAATGCGTCCGGACCATTCTGTCCGCTGCTCTGCCACTGTTTTCCGAAACTGTGCCTTCGCCTCGTTCTTCCAAATCTGCGCTGAGTTCGCCCTCGTCAAAAAATCCTATGCAAAAGAAACAACCGTTCACAATGCTTCCTTTCGTCTTCTCCAAATACGGAACAACCAATTGACTTAGTCTGATCATACTGAAGAGGGAAATGAGTGAAATTCCAAAATATTAAGTAACTGACAAATGAGTAATTCAAAAATGGATGGCCTGGTCGATCCAACGACGAACTTTGCCATTCGACGACTCTCACATAAAAATGCCTGGACCTGGATCCAGGCCGATTTTTTTAAACTCATTTTAAAAATCAAAAAAATTTTGAAAAATTCAATGTAAGTGCTGGAAAAAGAAGGATTAATTAATTAATGGGTCACTCCTTTTGAATGAATTGAAATAGGTCAGAATAAGCAATTAATGCTTGAGTAATTTCGAATTCTCTCGCAACAATTCAAACAAATTGAATGGAATTCACGTGAATTCATTCAATCAGTCAAATGATCGGTGTCATCTTTGTAGTCAAGCAAGAAAAAATTGAAATATGAGAAAACACAATTAAAGAGAACGAAGAGGAAGAATCCAGGTTGTCAAAAAATGACCTGGACCTGGATCCAGGAAAAAATCCAGGCCTGGATCCAGGTCCAGGTCGAACTCTACTCAAAAACATAATTAGCAATAAAATCAAATTTTCAAAAATAAATTTTTGTTCTTTTTCATGAAATCTGCAGGATTATTCATTCATTCGCTCGTTTTGCCTTACCTTTTCACATTCACATTCATCAAACCATCCAAAACTGAAGTCGGAGTGTTTCGGCTCCTCCGGACGCAAACACCGGCACAATTAACCTTCAATTTAGTAAAGAACATCCTTTTCTAATTAGGTATTTATTTATTCAAAGGTCTGACCAAAACATCGATTCGTCCAAAGCTTTCATCCGTTCGTTTCACAATGTTTTTGAAGCTTTCTCCTCACAAACGTCGCCAATTATTGTCAAACCTAAGAGAGAGAGGTGTGCCCAGTTTTCAGCGTTTACTTCCTTTTTCGACCTGTTCTCGGGTCAGTCCGCCCTCTGCCAAACAATTCGACGCCACTCCCTCCAACGCTTTTTCATTACGGCCACAAAGTGAGAGATGGTAGCCATTCCGAGCGAACAAAACGGCCGTTGCTTTGCCGAGGCCCGAACTCGCCCCCAAAATAAGCAAAAGGGTAAAGGTGAAATACACAAAAATAATTAATTAATGCTTCACTTCGTTAAGCTGGGCAGAAATCCATAATTTGCTATTTAATGTTTTTTTTTCGTTGGCGAAATGTTTTATTTATTGTTTTCAGCGATTGGTCCTTTTCTCACGCAAACGTTCGATGCTTTATTTTAATGCGCGCATAAATATTTTTTAAATAATTCTGAGTGAATTGAAACTGACAGGGAAAGAGTCTTAAAGAAGCGAAGTCGGCCCAGAACCAACCATCGAATTGAGCTAATAGAATAACCAAATTCTGATGCAATTTTGATTTGTGCCTAATGAATGTTTTTACCCTTTTCATAAAATAGGTTAACGATAAATGAGCTTAATTATTTAAAGGATTTTATTATTAAGATTAATTAATTAATTATTGTACAATGACAATGTCCTTCTTCCATTGTAAAATTGCCTTTAGTTTATCAATAATAATTGACAAATGTTTCATTCCCCGTGATTTTTTTCATCCCATGACCCATCCAAAAGCAATAAAATTGAAAAGTGTGACGTTATTTGGACGGGGGATAAAATTTCAAATTAAAATTAATCAACTGATGACTGAAAAAAGTAATTTATCAAAAGAACGTCCAATTGGGAGTTAATTACCATTGTATTGAATTAACTAATTATTGGCAATTAATAGTTGGTCCTTTCCCCAAAATGAGGATGATTCTTCTAACTAAAAATTCGGACATCTTAAGGACTGTACTGATATGAAGTTCAATTGCAATCGAAAAACTCACCAAACTTTTGCATTTGACCATGAGGTGAATAAATATTCAGGCAAATCTCTCGGAAAGTGAGTCGCGCACACGAAGAGCAGCGCAAAGTGCAGGTCGTTTCGGCACAAGTGCACACACCGTTCTGAAGGCACACAGTCTCAATTGACCTAATTGGGATGGGGATGATCAGCTGATCATGATGAGAATATGATCACATCGGCCGAAGGCTGTCTGCTTCGGTCCAACACCATCATTTGCATGAAAGAATTCCGCGAATTTGGAGAGCCCTGAAGGGATTTGGGAAGAAAGAACTTTGTGTTTCATTACACTCAAAATTGGCAAAATGTTAGGGTGATCAAATCGCCCGCATTGGACGCTTAACAAATAAAAAATGGGAGGTAAACAATTTATAATAATTATTAAATGAATTACCAATTAAACGGAGCAGAAAAACACCATCGGAACGTAAAAAACTGTTGACGAACTTTCCAATTGCACGCTTTTCTGAGGGATTGGAAGTGATTGTGTCGTTTTTGGGAGTAAAATTTACGATGAATTTGAATTACCATTGGGGTCGTCCTTTTTTAACAGATGGTAAACTTGGAGATACTGACGAATGAACGGCACATTTTTACGAGACGTCGTCAGCCAATAGAAAAAGTTGAGGAGAGTGGCGATGCCGACAAGCAAAAGCCACCACCAAACGAACAAATACACCTTCTCATTGAACTGAAGAACGTAGCGGAAAGGCAATGATCAGTTGCGATCGAATTGATCAGACTGACCATGTTGATCATCAGCACACATTGCACCGTGTGCCGGTGTTTGTTGCCCAAAACGCGCACTTCGAAGTCGCACATTGTCACCCTGGGGAAATGGCCCGACTCTTGCCATTCGTGCCCTCGGGCAAGGTCCCGAAGGATTTCGAAGCCCCAAAAAGAGTAAGAAGAGCCGAGGAAGTTGTTGAGAAGGACGAATTGGAAGACGACTTGGACAAGGTAAAGCATTTTTATCGCTGTAAGCAGAAAAAGGCATAAAAACAACATGGACACCGCTGTCACCAAGATAAAGCCAATTTAAGTAGGTTCCACGACGGAACATTCCGGAAAGCAAGACTAAAAATGAATGTGTTACTGTACTTACTTGATTGTGACCGTCTGCTGAATGAAATTGGTCTGCGTTCTCAACTGCACAAGGTCAAGAGTGACCGGCTCAGCATCGCTTGGTTCTCTTCTCGACCGGCGCCTTTTTTCCACGAGGACACGCACTCCGAGAAGAAGCCTTAAAAGGAAGAAAGATTTGCTTAAGCTTCGTCCACCCATCAATCAGCTCACCTTGCATCGCCTTTGGTCTCAATTTGCATTCGGCTCGCCGACGGAGTGACACTCAGTGAAAAGGGCAATTCGTTCTCATTGAATTGCCGTGACAACGAAGGCGCGGATGGAATCGAAAAATTGCCCTGAAGCAATCAATGCACGGGACTATTATTATTATTGGCACTCACTTGGACAGAGCCGAGAAGTGCTAACCGAACGTGGCGAGCGGCGTTCACTGAAGCGAATTGGAAAAGGGCGCGGGAGGCGAAGAAAGTGTCCTTTAACGAATGAATGGGCGACAAATTGGACCATTTGTCCTAATGGGCCGACCAATGCGTTTTCGTATTGCCTTCGGCTGTCCTGCTGTTCGACCAACCAATTGCTCAGCGCTTCGAAGTCGAATTCGTTCTTCCAATAACGGTACACTGAATGCTCGCGAGTGTAAGCGAGCAGAGCCAAAGCATTGGCCAACACATTCGAACTCTTACAATTAGTTAATGGACATTAATTGACCATTTGCTGACCAAAACGTACTTTATGAAGACTTTGCTCCAAAAGGCCATCAGTCGGCCCTTTCTTTGCAAATCCCTCAACAAATCCCCAAAAGGGCGCTTTGTCGTCTCGCAAAGTGGAGGAATTTGTCCAGAAAAAACATCAAAAATCAGCAGAAGAAGACGGAGGCGGAGGAAAAGACAAAGGGACAAATGCCAAGAAAACGAGAAGAAAACATAATAAGCCAAGGCGGCGATCAGACGGACGTCGTATCGCTTGTCGAGATCCACAGACCGGTAGAAGGAGGAGTGGAGATGCTTCCACGACTCCTTCGCAAACGGGGACTACCGCTCAATTGCATTTCGCTGATTGGCCTAATTGGCTGAAAAGGCTTACTGCTGCACACGCATAAGCAGAACAGTCCATGACCGTTTGGACAAAAAGAGTCTCGAGGAAAAGCCTTTGTTCGGAGGGATCATTCTGAGCAAAATCCGTCATAAGGGCATGGGACGGGTGCAACCAACAAATTGGGCGTGCATTCCGCCGCCCATGGCGCCGAATTGCGTCTCCGTCCCTTTGCCACCGTCCGTCCCATTCAGCACAGAATGAACTTCGCGAGCCAAAAAAGCGATGGGCCCACAAACCGAAAAAGGGAGAAAAGAAAAGCACAGTTTGAAAGGAAAAGCGTAAAACGAACAAATTCCTCAGACGCTCTTTGCTCACAAAGCAGCGAAGTGGCCAAAGTGGTCAAACTGAAGCCAAATGAGCCAATTCATTTGTTAATTGCCATTTCTTTCCCTCAATTAGTGCTCACATTAAATTGCGTTCCGATTTTTCTTTTGGCCTTCCAAATTCGCCAAAAGCGCATTCTCTGAGCCGAAATTCGCAGTCAGAAAAGGTCAACAATTCGGCGAGCACTGTCATTATTTCCAATTGTTTTTTCGCTCCTTTGTTTTGCTTACAATTGCCCAGAAGCTGCTCCCTCTGTTCCGTCCATTCAATGCTTTCCGTCGTTGGCTTTTCCTCCCCCTCCCCTCTCTCTCCGTCGCCCACCCCAACCGTCATCATCGTCCTCAACGATTTCAGTTCGTAAGTGAGCAACGCGAGCTCCTTGAGCAGGTTGGGCAGACTGTACCCCTGAAGGGGTCGTTCTGATGGGTCGGGAATTTGTCCGCGACGCTTTTGTCGGTATTCTGAGAAAGAATTTTTAGGGGGGGGGGTGGATCAGCTTCTACCTTTTTCCACTGTTCCCGAACTTCGTACAGCCCTCTCGCTTCTCTCCTCCCCATTAAATGTGTTTAGAGGGGATCGGTTGCGCACTCTTTGGAGGGGGGCGCTTCCCCGCGGGTCGAGCGGAGAAGCGACGCTCAAAAGTTCGGTGCTGAGAGCGGGCGGAAAACTTGGCACAAATTCTGCCAAAATTGCTCTTTAAGCCCATTTAACCACAATTAATTAATAAATTAATTACCCAGCAATAAACTCACTTGAAAACTCCACTCCCAAATTGTACACCTTCCGTCCTCCCGCATTTATCAACACTTTCGTCTGCACCGGTTCTGCTGCCACAGTATTCCGCTGTTGATCAGTACGGTCAGGCAAAAATGGCTGCAGCATACTGTAACTGATAACGTCGGGAGAAGAAGTAAGCAGAGAAGAACGAGGCGAGGGGGCAGCAGTGGTTGTGGTTGGTCTGAGAACGGACAGAAAATGAACAGCTTAAGCCGAATGCTTAACTGGTCCGATGGGTCGAGTATTTGCTCAAGAGTCAGCTCCTGCCCCCGGGCGCCCTCCCCGTGGCGTTGCCCTTTCTCCCCTTCCTCCCTTTCTTCCGCTTCGTCCGTCTCTTCTTCCTCCGCCCTTTTCCTTTTGTACACGACAATTTGCCGGAAGTGTTCCTCCACGTCGACCCTTCTCTGAATTCCATTTCAAATCATAATTATTTGCAAATATTTTGCCTCTGCTCACTTTGACTTGGATTTGCTTCACAATTCGGTCGAACACTTCAGTCTCGCTGTCTCTGCAGTGCCAATCGTGCCCCTTAAGCACGTTTTCCGAGCGCAATTCAAATGACAAATTGTGCATTCCGTGACGCAGAAAACGGACAAAACTGGAAAAGATTTGAGTGGATGATCGGAAAACACAGAAATTTGTTATGAATTACAAAATTTTCAGTTGGACTGGGTTCTCGGGGGTCAAAACCACGCGAGTGAAGTCAGTTTCGCCAAAATTGCCTTAAAGATACAAAAAGGCAATAAATAATAAAGGGATAAATTGTAAATAATTAAGTAATTAATTATTTACCCTCGCGGCCAACATCACCACAAACTTTTGGAGAAAGGCCGTGAAAACAAACGGATAACTTCAAAGGGGGGGGGGATTTGTGGAGGGTAAATGAATTTGGCATCGTACGGGGCGATTTTGGGTCAAATTGGCAGCAGAGACCGCAATGTGAACATTCACACTTTCGTTCACATAAACGTGTAGAGGCACCTCCACATCCATGAACACTGCGATCAAAAAGCAAGCTTAAAATGACCGCGGGGCATTTTACCATTCTTTTGGGTAATTAGCGATTGGCTCGGCGAATGACAAACGCCGGAGCGACCCGCAGACCAAAAAGTGGCGAGGAAATGCCATTCGGTGACCGAATGGGGCGTCGAATTCAAACGCAATTCCTTTGACCCGTCCATGCTTAACATTCAATCTATCAATTAACAAATGGAGGAAATGCCAGCAGAGGATCAACCCAATGTTGAAGTCGTTAAACAGCCAAACTTCCGGGAAAAAATCTCTGACGCCAATTTCGGTGCCCTCCTCCCCATTTTTCGGTTGCTCGTCTTTTCCCCCCTTCGATCGAAGTGCTTTCACATCTTTTAAATGGTCAATTAGCAAAGTTAAACTTCCGCTTAAATGCCTTCCATTCCGCTGGGCGTCGTTTTCAAAGGCGGACGTCGGATAAGCCATTGGACATTCCCTGCTGCAAAAGTGGAAGAAGACAGCACTTCAAATTCATAAGAAAGTGCCGACCCATTTTGATCGGCGCCTCCGCCGGTGCGTTTCCCCCCAGGGGCTTTTCCGTCAGAGTCTCCGCCGTTCCCTTTGCGTTTTGTTGGCGTTCGCATTGTTCCTAAATATCGTTCATTTTGCTTTTTCTTTCCTCCCCCCCTCCCCCAAAAGTCACTTTCATTTCCCTGTAACAATCCTCCGATATTCGGGACGACATTCGCCCCATTCGGCCGTTCTCAGTTTGAGGGCACTGTGGGTTCAATTTCCCTGCCATCCGACAGATTTCTTCTGCCAATTGAATTTTCCAAGCTTAAAATGACTGATTTCTTAACAGACTTCGCCTTGCTAATATTCCCGGAACATCGACCAAATTGGAAAACAGTGAAACACTTTCAGCGTTTTGTTCGTCCGGCTCGGGACTCAAAAACTCGGCGAAACTCCAAAGTTGGTCAGTCCGGGAAGAGTCGCCATTGTCCGACAAAAGACCGTCCAAACGGCTGTCTTAAAAATTATGAATTTAAATTTGGTAAAATGGTGAACCGTAAGCGTGGAGAAGAGCCAAGGAGTTGGGGCGAGCCCGCAAAAGGACAGACAAAGGCGCACCGACGGAGACATTGTGAGAAGAAAGCGTAAGGGAATATTGCTGGAGGGGAGGGGTAATTAGTAGAAATTAATAAATGGAAATGTGTTGCTGGAGGATTTCATTCATCATGAAATCCTCAATCAAATCTGTTTCTGATCCATCGGTCCGCACCACTTGAAAATCAACAAAATCCATCAAAATCTCCCTCCCCCCTTCCCGCAAAGGGATGACGGACGGCGGAACGACAGCACCGATCGATTGATTGACCCATCCGTACAAAACTTTCAGTTAAAGTCCCCCGAATTCTCATTTAAGAGACACAAAATGACACAAATATCCCCATTGATTTTCTTTTGCTTTTTTCTGCTTGACCATTACAAAGGCATCATTGGTAATTATGGCTAAATGAGTAATCAATCGGCCGTTGGACTCATTAATTTTCCAGCAGACTCCGCCTCTTCCATTTACGGTGGCATCCCCGTGCCGGGTCGGCGTGTGTCGGCCATTAGAATGTTTCAACTTTTCCTCAACACGTGTCGGTCATCGCCCACTCTTGAGAAACTTTCTAAGGCATTCGAAACCCAAGAAATTTTCATTCCTAAAATATCGTAATTAGCTAATTCAAAATGTCAATGCGGACCAAATTGCCGAAAAGTTGCAACGGAATTTATACTTTGCTGTGGACGATGTGAATGTTAACGCTTTAATGGGCAAATGGCATACGGTAATATGATTACAGTAAACAGTCAAAACTGTAGAAATTTACAGGTGATTTATTCGCCTCTTGTTCAGCCCGATTACTGTGCGATAAGCTACTGTAAGTCAATCAGAGGCTATTCAATTTTCAGTCCCAAATTGACCAGACGAATTGCTCGACCAAAGCATCTATTCGTCAATCTTCACAACAGTGCAATACTCGCTCAAGGCAAGCGATTCAACCACAAATTTGGCCCACGGGACAGGCCAAAAATACGGGCCCGAGCCGGGGAGTTTGCTCATTGTGACGGGCCGAACGAATGAACCGTGTCCATGTGAGAATGAGGGACAGCAATTAGCACTAATTGATGCCTTTAGACTTTCCGGTAAAGGTCGGCCCAATTGACAAGCGCAACGGACAATACGCTTATTTGGTGCTCACCCAGGCACTGAAACAGCCGACGACGGTGTTGGCCAGGGACCCAAAAGAGTAAGTCAAAGTGGGCCCGACCCCAGCAAAGGTGCCTTCTGCACCTGCAGATTCGACGAACTGTTCCGGGAGGAAGTGGTCGATTATCTGCGCCGTTTTGGCTATTGGCAAAATGCGCTAATGGGCAGCGAATTGAAAAGTGCCAATTGGACAAAATGTGACAAGACATCGCCATTTTTTTCACAAATCGAAATGGAAGGCATCGGCGACGGAGAAAAGGCGGAAGGGCAGAGAAACGAATGATCGGAGAGTTAATTTTGTGAAATGGCAATGCCATTTTAAATAAAAGAGATAAATTCACCTCGTCCGGGCATTTATCAGTTCGGATGAGAAAGAGTCGCATGTCCACAACAAATCCCTGGGCGGCGCCAGTCGCGGCACTTCTCCCAAAAACGTAGAGAATGCATGGGCCGGAACGCATCCGGGCACTGATCGGCACCAAAATGCGTTTGTCCTCTCCGATCGGCTCCATCGCAACAAGGTCACGTCCCCCGTCACAAGTCATCTGCAAAAACGCCGTTTATTTGGATTGGTTGCCAATTTCGACCGCGTAGTTTAGCCCATTGGCCGAGTTGACGCGCACTTCCATCACTTCACCCTCAAAGTAATCCACCCGGTTTTGTGGGCTTTGATCGGCGATCAACGAGAAGTCCAATGCTTTAACGTCGCCACCAGTCAATGCCGGGATGAGCACCGATTCGGCGGTACTGAAGTTGCCATTTGGAAGTTGGCGACGCGCCTTTTGGTGGAGGGGGGGGGGGGTAAAGCGAGGGGGGGGGGAGGGAGCAGCACTCGGATGATGTAAACAATGCAGCCGCGGTTCGTCTCCAACTCGGCCAGTGTTCCCAATTTATGGAAGGACGACTGGTTGAGTCCGTTCAGCGCTTTGTCTTCAGAAATGCATTGGGCCACAATTTCGGCACGTCCATTGAGTACAAAAGGAAGCGAAGAAAGGGGCCGAAGCTGAAAAGGAGAAAAATTGATAAAGGAAAAGCATAGGGCAAGCGAAAATGAACACATAAAACAGAAGTTTGGTGGTGTTTTCAGTGAACGCAGGACGCATTGGAAGCTGAACAATTATAAGAATAATAAAATTAAGTGCCGTTCTCTGACCAATTCGAAAGCCGGCCAAAAAGGGTCAAAGTCCCTTTGTGCCGTTGCCGATTGGAGCGTGCCGCGCTCAAAAACTTCGGCAACAATTCGAATTCGTGTGGAACTTTTGAGGTTGCCGAGGCAATTTGACAAGTCCAATTTGCCACTCCAAATGCCGGAGACAAACTGTCGAAAAAGAAAGGCAAATGATGATGAGCATTGGCACATGATAATTTATTCACTTCGGTAGAGAGAAGCTTTTTAAAAGAAGAAGCTGAAAATGCGGGCGCTTGTTCGCTGCCGAAAGAATCCGAAGAAATGTTAAGGGAATTGGCAGACGAACAGCGAAGGGTCAATTCACCGGTGACGGGCAATCCATGCGCAAAACTATCGGAAAATGTTGAATGACATTAAAAAAATGCCAAAATGGGGAAACCGGGCGGAAAGTGCCGTCGGAAGTGATTGACGACGACGAAGAAAGGGAAGTGATCAGATAACGGCGCTGTCTTTCTTTCTCGTCGGCCATGTTTAAAGATAGTATTAATTAGTGCCCTTTTATCGTAACTACGCTACAGTATCACTCAAATCAGTCACGACATACCGTACTCTCTGACACGGATGGACCTCTGAAAGTGATTGGACATGACCAATTCCTTTTGTCCGTTGTTTTCAATCGCAAAAGCGGTGATTTTCCATTCGCCAAATCGCAGAAACTTTTAATGTTGGCATTCAAATTGGCATTTTGAATGTTCAAATACTTTTGGCAAATCGAAGTGTTCTGCCAAAAAGCCTTCCCCTCGCTTTGCTTTCTCCGTTTCGGCATTTGCTTCTCTTTCAACAGTTCCCTCTGCTTTCGCTTTGATTATTTTGTTAAAAATGCGAAATCCGTTTGGGTCCTTTAATGGGAAAGTCTTGCTTTCCACTGCTAATTGCCAATGGGTTAATTACCAGCAAATTGAATTGGACATTCCCTTTGTACGGCGTGCCACCGCTCGCCAAAGGCAATGCGCGGACATTCACTGCCAGAGTGGTGCAAAGTGTCATTTTTAAATTGATAAACTGAAAAAGACTGACCCCTTTCGCCGGGTCTGTAAAAGACTTTGTCCGTTTGGATGAACATTTGGCGAAGGTCAGAAGTGCCGGCCAAAACTGAAGCAAATTGCTGGTGCCCACTCACGTCGATTTTGACATAAAAATTTCTCAGCAAAGCCCCGGAGGGATCTCTTTTTGGGACGAACACTTTGAAGGCACTTGCACTTCCTGAGTCAAAATAAGTTCATTCATTTAAATGAATAATTTCTCTTTTCTCTCATTTTTGGCATTGTGCCTTTTCGCTTATACATATTAATTTTAATTAATTAATTAATTGATTGATTAGTTTCTTCCATTCATTTCCTATTGTTTACTTGTGTCTTTTCGCTTTTGTTAATTTTTAATTAATTGATTCATTAATTAGCCAATTAATAATTGATTGATCCTTTCGTCCCTCTTTGTTTACTTGTGCCTTTCTGCCGCTCATTGAAAAATTCGTTCTTTTGTCCCTTTTCATTTTCACTTTGAATTTTCACCGACACATCGACGGACTGAAAAAACATAAGATTTGCCATTCTTTCCCATCAGTTTGTCTTTCCCATCCGCCGAAATTACCTCCACTCCTTTCAAATTTGGCGTAACAAAAATTCGATTTGTCGCTTCCCAATGGAAAACGGAGGGCAAAATTACGGCGGGGAGGGGACGCTTTTGATCAGAGCTAAATTAAAATGAGAAAAAGCATTCGGGAAAGAAAGAAAAACGCACCAATTGCCAAATATAACGAACAAATTTTGGATGAAAATTGTGAAGAGACACGGCAAAAACCGACGCATTGGCAAATTGGGAAAAGAAAAATGGGGAAAAAGGGGAAAGGAAACAAAATCCAATGGAAGAGCAAAAACTAATGAACAGTAAATGGAGGTAATTATTTGCTTTGCTGTTAAGTTGCAGGGCTTTATTAGAATTTCGCTTTACTAATCGTTCCTTTTGGTTCCCCCCCGGGCTAACATCACTTTCCGCTGATTCTCTGGCATGTAAAAACTTTGGCATTTTTTAACCCGGTACTCGTGCTCATTTGGCAAAAATTAGAAATTTATTTTTTTAATGAATCGAGGGGTGCTTTATCCGCCCACAAAATTTCATTCAGAAATCCTACGGCTGGGGACCATTCTTTGTCAATGCATTTATCCAATTTACTTTCATCGGATCAGTCAATAAAAAAATGTAAAAAGCATCAGCTGACGAAGGAATTACAAATGGAAGAAAATAAACAAATCGAAGGCGGAAGGAAGGAGAACAATTAGTGGGGGGGATTAAGTTTCTTGACAGATGACCAATTAATTAATTAGCCGATGAATGAATGGGTGGGGATTATAAACAAAGTGAAATTGCAATTGGTAAATTAAAAAATGAAAATTAAAATTAAAATTGAAAAATGGAAATTAAAAATTTAAATTGAAATAAAAATTGAAATTGAAAAATGGAAAATGGAAATAAAAATAAAAATTGAAAAATGGAAATTAAAAATTAATCCATTTGATCGTTCGTTTTACAAATGATTTATAAATTTATTGGTTTTTAATTTTGATTATTAATTAGGACTTGGAATTATAAATCACGAAATATGAACAAAAAATATACACCAAAAAACATTCGAGTCGGCTAAGTATTTTAATAAAATAAATTTAGAAGGAAAAAACCAAATAATGCTAAATTTGTTAGAAAATAATGGACCTAAAATCGAATTTCCATTTTTTGGCTTATTTTTAACATATTATTAGTCGAAAAGTTTTCTTATAATTTTTTTGGTGCATAAAAATAGAAATTCCATACTCTTTCCACTTTATTTATTCTCTTTAATTGTTTATATCAAATGATAGTCATTTTGTTTTATTAAAATCTTTCAATATTTTTCTGTTTTCTTTGGAGAAATTTTCCCCGTGTTTTTTCGGTTGGCACTTAGCCATTCCATCTTCTTGGAGCCCTTTTCAAAATCATTGGCCAAAAGCACCGCCGAAGTCATTCCCATGCTGCCCAAATGCATCCTCCCCTCCCCCAATAACCCAAAAATGTTCAATCATTCACTCACTCATTCCTTCGCACATTTTGCACCATTTAACATTTTTTCTATTCTGTTTAATTTTTATTCATTTTTGCCAATAAAATATTTTTTTACATAAAATGGTTAATATCTAATAATAAAAATATAATTACTATTTGTTATATTAATCCCAGCGATGAAATTTCGATCAAATGATGAGGATCATTCATTAATTCACTCACGACTGCTTTGGCATTTTCCTCTGATCAATTTTGGCACTCCGTTCTATCGCTTTCTCCCCTCAGAATAGCCTCGCTTCCTTTTTCATGCTCAGCTGTCGCCATCGCGGCAATGTGTCGAACTGTTCCCGACTGATGCCGAACACCCTTACGAACTCGGCTTCGCTTAGGTACTGCTCCAAATATTTGGTGTCGCAGCCCGCGGGCAATTCCCTCCGGCGGAGTTCGTCCGCCGATCGGTGTTTCGTCCGTTCGGCGATCACTTCAGTCAGCTTCTCTTCTGCCGAATGCTTCTTCTGCTCCCCCTCTCTCACTTCGTTTTCCTCCTCCCATTCCGCAAAAAGTGCTTTGAATTCGTCCGGTTCCCCTCCCCCATTAATTAAATGTGCCGTTGCGTCCGATGTTTTTCCCACTGACTTTTCGAATGCAAATTCCTGCCCGTACCAATAGAGAAAGGCCACTTTGAGCACAAAAGTGGCAATTGGCTGTTCGTTGTCGGCCCATAGCCAAAGGTGCTTTCCCTGGTCCACCACAACGCAATCCCTTGGCATTTATTTGCATTTCTTTTGATTTTAATGGTGAATTGGCCAACTGTACCTCAAATCCTTTTGGGTGAAGGTGAAATTGGCCTGCGGATGAGCAGTGTTCATCTCCCAAAATTCATTGTCCCGGAAACGAAACATTTTCGGTGCCTTTGTCCATTCCCTCGGCTTCGCAATGTCTTCCCCCAAATGTGCCACTTCTCCGGTCCATTTCAGTCCCTCCGCCTCGGCTATTTTCTTGGCCAATGCTTTCGAACTTTCCAAAAGTGCGTCGGGGCATTGTTCGCCCCTCAAACATTTAATGGACCCATCGCAAATTCGCACGTAAATGCCCTGAGAACGGAATTTGACAGGGAAGCGCATTTCCTGTGCCAAGTAGCAGTTGCCGGAGCTTCCGATCACGCAAAGGACGTTTGAGCCGGTGCCTAAACAAATTGCGCCGATTTTCCGCGTGATTGGACGGTCTTTGGCCGAGCGATGGCTAACCCCAAACGATCAATCCGTCCAAAATGTGCAAAAGCATCGGCGCTTCTTTGCCCGCTTCCACTCGAATGTGCTCGCACAGTTCGGTGTCCTTCTCGCGCAGTGCCAACGCACAACGGCTTTGCTCCGCGGGGGTCGAACGCGGGCCCAGCCAATAGAAAAAGCATTTCCTTCGCCGGCCGCACTCTCTCCGTGCCGCGGCACTCCCGTCCAATTTGCGTATTCCTAAACCATTGACGGTCTTTTACCACCCCAATTTGTAAGACCTGTCCTCTCAATTCGGTACTCCCATTCGATCACATAACATTTGTCCGCTTCGAATTCGACCAATCCCTTCCTCCGCTGCCCTTTCTCTTTCAATTGCTCTCCAACACTTTCGTAAATTCGCAATGCTTCAGTGAACACATTCTTTTCATCCGGTCTCAAAATGTTGTCCTCTAATCGCAATTCGCCGCTTCCGTTCGGACTTTTTTCGCTCATTTTCGCTGCCGTTTCTCTGATCAGCGCTTTTTCACTGCTAATTTTTGCTATGCTTTTGGCCTCACACGGAACGGACGAAACACTCTTTGGCCTTTGTCTTCAAAATTCAAATTTAATTTTGTTTCAATTCTCTCAAATTACGAAAGGCTTTTCCTTCTCCTCGAATTGTTTGACCAATTACTGAATTTGTACTTGAAAAGTGTGTCAACAATGCCTTCGGAAATTCTTCTCAAAATGGTCCATTCCATGGTTGAAGAATGATCATTTTGACAAACGATTCGTTTGGCTTTGACATTTGGCAGACCCTTTTAAAATTAATTAATTAAAATTGCGAATTTTGGGATTGAATGGCATAAATAATTGGATGGAAAAACGAACCAATGACCGAGCAAAATTCATGGCATTTTCAATAAGCGATTTGTTCGCCTCGGAACCAACCCAAACGTAAATTTCAGATACAAAATAGAAGACCAACACCTTGTCAAATTTGGAATGAAAGAACGAACAGTCGAACAACTCTTAAACCTTTGCCCGGTCGAACATTGCGATTTCGGGCGCTTTTCCTTCCGACAGAATTTTTGTTGTGCCATTCGCCATCACTTCGAATATTTTGTCCTCCTCAGAAGTTTCCACTCCTCCGCAGCATTCGTTTAGCAGATTTTCCTTTTCTATTTTTGTATCCGCTTCATCCCTTTTCAAAAGCCTCCAAAAAAGGCACTCCGTCTTCTGATCATCATTGGCAATTTCCACCCGAATGGCACTCGTAGGCAATTCTTTACTCGCAACAATTTCGTACGCCATTTGAGCGATCTGTTTCACGCATTCACAATTAACCCAACTTCGGAATTGG
This sequence comes from Heterodera glycines, assembly GCA_004148225.2. NCBI lineage: Eukaryota > Metazoa > Nematoda > Chromadorea > Rhabditida > Heteroderidae > Heterodera > Heterodera glycines. The sequence goes on along the minus strand of CP049705.1, from coordinate 6,246,509 downwards.
CAAAACCTTTGAACGGCAAATAATCGCTGCTTCGTTCCCATTGTAAATAATAAGTCGCTTTTGAGTAATTAATAAATATGAGCAGTGATCGTTGATGGAGCAGCAGCTTGGCAAAACGAGGCGAACAAAGGGAGGGTTAGCTGAAGGGAATTCGGTTGATGGCAAATGCCGAGAGTCTTGCCCGATGCGCGGATTAGCATTGGCAGTGGGAACTGTTCTCGCCGTCTTCGCTCTTCTTCGGCCGAGTCCCTCAGCTTCACGCCGCAGTGTTCCTCACCAATTATCGGCTCTTGGTACTTTTGGGGAGTGGACGGCACAGACAGCGACATAATGTGCCGATGAAATAACAAGCGGACTGACTGTGCTGCTCTCGACCACACTCACATTTCTCGAAGAATTAATTAATGGAAAGGGGGTGGGGCGTTATTAATTGATACCCTCGCCGAGAAGAGCCATTAATGGAGATGACCGATTGAAGCACAGAATTCAGAGAGTGAGGGAAGAGATGGCCAAATTGGAAATTGATCAGCCAAAGTCCAATGAGTGGCAGACGAAATAAATCACCACTCAATGGACGGTTTGTTGAATTGCGCAACGCAATGAATTTTGACTTTGGTTTCGAATTTGTTTTTTTTTGATGTGAGAATAATCCGATTTTGAGAAGTGACACAATTTCAAACAAATGGAAGCACCGAAAGAAAGAACAAAAGTGGCAAATTCAGTGAACAATCAAATAATAATAAAATAAATGTGAAATGTGCGACATTTATTAAAATTAAATTTTTAAAACTTACAGAATAAAAATCCCCCGCCCCCCGCCCCTCTCTCTCTTTTGTCATCCCCCTCCCCTCCCTTCCCCTTCTCTTCTCCCTTCTCTTCCCTCCTCCCTCTTTTACGATGAGTCTCCTCTCTCTCAACAGCCATTCATTCAGCCATCCGTAATTCATCATCCATTTTCGGAAGAATGAAAGAGGCCCTTTCTGTCCACCGAGAAGGGAGGTTTTCTGCCAATGTTTGCGCTTTTTGTGCTTTCGATCAGTGAAACCATTCTTTTCTCGTCAACATTTGACAATGCCTTTGGCTGAACAAATTGTTCAAATTAATTAAAATAATTGGAAGGGAAGGGAAGGAACAGCAGAGAGACGGAAGTTTCTGTTCATTATTTGGGTCGGTAGCAGGAAGGGAAGGAACAGCAGAGAGACGGAAGGGAAGGGATGCGATTTATGGTCCTGGATGGGAAGGAATGGGATGGGAAGAAGGGACTGAATTGGATGAACGGACGAAGGAAGCTATCATTAAGCAGAAGCTAAGCGATTAATCATCTCACCAAAAAGTTATCATTTATAAGTCCCATTTGAAATTGTACGAAACGCCATTGTACGAACTGCCATGACACCTCATTATTTGGCCCATTTTTGTCCAAATTTCCCTTAATTTGGCCCATTTTTGTGCATTTTGTCACCTTTCTCTGTTCGTCGTCCATTTGCCATCTTTCGTTATTTTCTCCGACCATTGTCATTCCCACTTTTCTGCTACCCATTTTCTTTTTTCCTTGATTTTCTTCTTTTTTAATTTCGTTATTCCCCAGAAATTTAGCATAAATTCGGTCAAAACTAAAAAATAATTAAATAATTTTTATAGAATTTTCGAATTTATTTTCTTTTTCAAATATTTCCTTTTGATAATTTGTTCTTTCTTTGTCTCTTCCACCTTTTATTTCCTTCAATTTCATCACAAAATTCGATGTTGATCAGCCCGAACATATGTCCAATCGCTCTTTCTAATTGGGCGTCTTCTTTAAATAATTCCCTCCCAAATTCAAAATTGGCCAAAAGTCGGGATGAGAACGCGGTCACGGAAATGGCGTAAAATGATTTTACGGATTTGAAAGTTTGGGTTAAAGTGCTAAATTAATAATTAAAGGCTATATTTGGGTGTGACTGACCTGAAGTGGGTAAAGCATTGCGAAAAGCGTTGGGATTGACTGGCAAAGAGAGGTTTATATATATATATAATATATATATATATATATATATATATTATATACAGAGTTCGGCACGGCGTCCCCAATTACAACAGGCGAACAATTGAACATTTTGCACGCATTGTTCTCCAAAGTTAAGGCAATGGCCCCGTGCTAAAGGAAAAGCGAACGGAAAACGAATGAAATTGGCCAAGCTGCAGTAATTTGCACCTCTCGCTGCCACGACCAACGCACTCCGCCCCCCCCCCCACTTATCCACTCCCTCGTCAGTCACCGCTTCATCCCCCCTCCCCCCCTATGCCCTGGCATGTGTCCCCCGCCCCCTCCGTTTCCACTGACTTCTTCTGACGCAATGAAATCAATTAGTTCCATTTTGTCCTCATCACTTTGAACTGCTCGAATTGCGTCCGCAATGGCTGCCTTTGCCAGGAAATCGTGCTCATTGCCTCGCAACGCGGAGATAATGTCCAATTGGTAGCTTATGAGAAAATGTATTATGATGAGAGAATGTTTGATTTTACGAATTGGCAAATTCCGGAAGGCTTAAAATGCCCTGAGGGGGTGAGGGGTTTGACGGAGTGCAAAGCTGAGAAATGTTGTCCGGAGAAGTGATCGGACCTAAAGAATCAGACTCAGCTGAAATTATAGTTAATGAAAAGCAATTGCTGACTTGAAGACTCAGTTTTTGGTTCCGAAAGCATTAAATTATTTAATGAACTGATTAATTAGTCTTATGCCCTTCTTCCCCCGATCGATGTCAATCAGCCTTTTTCTTCCAATTTCGTCTCCGCCGATCAATTTGAACTTTGTTTGTTTCAGCTGATTCGTTATTGCGACTGCGACGCTTTTCGCACTTTCCCCGTCTCGCTCCTTCAAATGCTTTAATCGGCTTTTGCCCCCTTTTCCATTATTATTTTTATGTTTTAATTTAAATAATGCCTTTTTTTATAGAAGAGAAACTAGAAACTATTTAATAATTTAAGGCTGTTTTGCTTTTTCATATTGTTCATTGGTTTTATTGAAGTACTTTTGACCAAATGCTTTTTTCGGGTGGTGGGACAAAAGGTTTTTTTATGCAACGGAAGGGAAGAAAATTTCGGCTTTTTAAGGCACTCCCCCAAAGGAACAACGAAAGGAACGGAAGCCGGACAGAGAAGAGAAATACGAGGCTAATCTAATCACTATTGATTTATCATTTTGATCATTTTTCAGATCCAAGAGGCCGTTTTTGTCCGCTGGGCCAATTCGATAATCGACGACGACGTTACGGTACAGGAGTTACGGTAGCAAATGCATTTGTAAAGCCCAAATTTCTTTGGCTTTCATTCAGTGATCTGACCGATGTCCGATTTCTGTCCAAATTTTCCAAACTTATTTTGGGTGTCCCTGTCGTAATGTTTTTCCCTTTCAAAAAATACCGGTACAATTCGCTTTTTCCTAAGGCAATCGCCGGGAAAAGCGAAACGGATGCCATCGATGCCATTTTTCACGCGATGGTTCCTGACGAATCGGACGACAAACTGTTACAAATCTCCGTCAATGAATTGCTCTCGGGACAGCAAAAGACCCTTCTGGGGATGTGCTGGAGACTAATCCAAATTTACTGGGCAAAATTTGCACCTTCGCCGTCCAACGAACGAAAACTGACGGAGGCATTGAAAGAATGGTAAGCAAAGGCATTTAAATGAAAAAACAAATTAAAATATTAGGGAGACAAAAACCACATTTTATTTAAATTTCCGCAAAGGTGCCTTGAGGCGACTGCTTCTTGTCCGGACGTGCTCATCAACGACTTCACCTCGTCCTTCCGAGACGGAATGGCCATTAACATTCTGATCAAGTCCTTTGACGAGTCACTGATCGACCTTCGCGAAATCAGCGAACTGAGGGGCGAAGACCGAATCGAAAATGCTCTCAGTTTGGCAAGACGGCATTTTCGGGTGCCGCGACTGATCCAACCAAAGGAGTTTTACAGCGAACATTTGGACATGAAAAGCGTCGCGTGTTATTTGATGATGGTTTGTCGGATGAAGCAAAATTGGGCCGAGTATTCGTTTCCCGCGTCTCAGCTTTATCTGGGCATGTGTGAGAAGACGGGCACGCTGCAGCAACGGCAGCCCACGCCGCTCAGCAGGAGACGGTCGACCATTTCAGCACATGCACCGGCCGATCAGTCGCCCCACGCGACCGTTCCGTCCATCGGACGACCTTCGCTAGTGCAACAGTCTTCACATTCCATACAGCAAAGTGATCAAACAATACAAACAGCAGTTGATCAGTTCTGTTCAGTGCCGCAGTCCGTGCCGACAATCGTTCACCCGCCCCAGCAAAGTCCGCCTGCGCAAGTGCCGGTTTCACCAGCGATTCAAATACCGACAATTTCAGTGGGCACTATCGTAAGTGTTGTTCAATAATGTGATTGATTTGTTCTTTTTCTTTGCCTTGGAGCTCCTTCAATCCAAACCCAATCAATTCCACTTAATTAGCCCAACACTTTGCTGACCCCTCCGGCGATGTCCCAATGCCCCAAGGCCGTCGTTCCAATCAGTGTCCCCACAACAGTCATTTCCCCACTGGCCCAGCAAACACACAGTCAAAATGAACTGCTCACTCATCAACAACAACAACAACAAGCCATTATTTTCCATCAGCAGATGCAACTACAACAACAGCAACAACAACCCATCCAACAATTTGACCAATTGCAACAAATTCAGCGAGACACAGCTGCTCAAATTGTTCAGCCATTATTTTTGCCTCAAAATGCAGCCAATACTTCTCAAGCAGTGCAGCAAATTACCTCCGAACTGCAGCAACAGCAGGCAAAAGCCTTTCCGAGTCAAATGACGGGACAGTCATTGGCCGATCAGCTACAAAAACAGTCGATGGAACAACAGCAGCGATCAATGGGGACTCCGATCAGTGCCGATCAGTCGATGGGTCAACCGCCACCCCTTCTGCCCACTGCTGTTTATGCTCCTACTCCATCATTTGCTGCTGGTGCTGTTCCTCACCTTTCCCTGCTCTCTTATGAGGCTTCGGTGGTCCCTCCCCTCCCCTCCCTTCCGTCCCAACATTCGACCACCGCCGATGCTTCTTTCGAGGGATTTCGTTCTCGAAAATCATCCAGTTCAAGCCGGTCGCGGAGCAGAAAACTACGAAATCCGGATGAGTTGGTGCAGGAATATGGGAAATGTCTGCAGCAAGTGCTGAATTGGCTGAACGGTCGGTTAATTAATTGAACCTTTCATTCGCCGTTCACTGAACTCTTGTCAAAATTGAAGAAGCAGAGCAGGAATTGGACACGATGAAGAAGACGGCCGAAATGGACGAAAGCATCACCAATTTGGAGATGGCCAAGGAAAAGTTCCGCGAGCACGAGCAGTACATGCAGTCGTTGGCCCAAAGCCAAGAGAGTGTGGGCCGCGTTCTGCACAGGTAATTAACAATAATTGGGGAATTTGTGGGTGGGCCGGAGGGTGGGATTATGACTTTGTGAGATTCACTGTTTTCAGAGGCCATCAGCTGAGCCAACGTTTAGAGGGAGAAAAAGCCGCTTCAATTTTCTCTCAATTGGAGGCGGTCAGTGGCCGATGGGAGCGAATCAGAGAGATGGCAATGAGAAGACAAACGGCACTGCAGAACCAAATCAACGGCATTCAACGAAGACATCTGAAGGAGATTTCGGCATGGATTGACCAAGCCGAAAAGGTAATAAATGCGAACAAATGAAGTTGACAGGCAAAACAATTATAGCCAATAATTAAGCTAATGAGGGAGCAGGAGAAAGTGGCCGAAGGGGTGGAACAGTGCAGAGAACAGCAGAAGAAATTTATCAAGTTGAAGCGCTACATGGCGGACAAACAGCACGCCATCGGGAGACTGTCCACTTTTGTGGCTGTGGTGGACCAAGGCACACAGCAAATGACAGAAACGAAGGGGGGAAAAGGGAATGGAGAGGGAAAAAGCGACGAAACGGACATTTTACAATTGGAAACATTTGTCAAACAAGTAATTAATTAATAATTATGGCAATTGAAGGAAAAAAGAAGGTAATTTAGGTGACCAAAAGATGGGAAAATTTAAACGAATGGATGGAAAAGCGGGAAAAAGTGTTGGAAGGAATTGACACACTTTTGGAACAGTACGGACAAAACAGCGACGAAATGACAAATTGGGTGGACAAACAGAGCGAAAAGTTGCAAAAACTGAGACCATCGAACCAATTGAAAGAAGGGGACGAAGTGCAGGGACAATTGGACAAATTAAAGGAGACAGAAAAGGTAATGGAATCGGAGGTGGGCAAGGGGCTAATTGTAAGCGCTTCTCCCATTAGCCACCTCACTTTGCCGGACTTCCCTCACATTCCCCCACCCCCGGGGGCCCTCAAGACCGGCTCCCGAAAAAGTAGACATACACCAGCAGAAAAATGGACAACGATAATTAGAGACAAACAGAAAAATGCAAATTTAGTATACAATTAATTACCCGCTTGTGCCCACCCCCCCCCCCCTCTTACAGAAATCATAGGCTCGGTAAATACGAAAATGTTAAGGCATTGGACACACAACACGAGGAATTCGTCCGTCTCTCACAATTTAGCACAGAATTGGCTGCCAAATTTGAGAAAGGCGGAAACACGGAAGCGTCGTTTAAAGTGCGACAACAATTGGACAAAGTGTCACAGAAATGGGACAAAATTGTCGCCGAATTGGAAGAACATTCAGAAGCGGTGAGAAAAACGAAACAAAGTCACAACAATTATGAAAGAAATATTAAAATTTAGTTAATTCGGTCGGGAAAAGTGAAATTGGGCACAACGGAAGAAGAAACGGAAAACGGAGGAGAAAAGGGAGCCAAAAGGCGAGAACGATTGCAAACGATCATTTCGGTGGACGAAAGCCCGGAACCGGCGACCCCTCAGCAGAAAAAGCGCAAACAAATGCAACAATCGAGCGAACAGTCGCTCATGGAAGTGCCGGAAGAAGAGCAGCAATCAAGCGGAAGAACGCCGGCGGAAGAGAAAGGCGAAATTGGCGAAGAAACGCAGGGGACGAGCGGAAGGGAGGGGACGGAGCAGTACACGGAGGAAGAGGAGCAACAGCAGCAAATTGGAACAGCAACGGACACAACGCCAAGAGATGCCGAACAGGCGGTGTCGGTGATGACTTTTGTGGGCAAAGTGAGCACATTGGACCAGAAAATCGGACCTTTGGTGGAATGGGCGGCGAAAACGGAGCCAAGCGGAAACGGTGGCACGGCCAAAGGGAACATGCGACAAACGGTGCTGATGTGCCAGGAAAAGCTGAACGAAGTGCGCGAGTTGGAGCCGGAAGTGACACGGCTGCAAATTCTGTTGGAACACACGCACAACCGGGCAAATCTGAACGCAAAACAGTTACACGTGGTCAACGAAATGTTCAACATGTTCATGTACAACAACACATTTGCTGTTTGCCATTCATTCATTCACTCATTCTTTGACAGGTCGCGTTGGTCCAAAGTTGTGGCCACAATTAGCCAATTGCTGAACGCAATGGCCAAGCCGGAACCGTTGCTGCCAAAGAAGAAGGCCAACCAGCAGGGAAGCACGGACAAGGAGGGCCGTGTTGCCAAAATGGCCCAACAATTGTCCAATTGGCTCAGAGCGTCCGCCAAATACGTCGACGAATTGCCTCCTCAATGCCCCCCAGGGGAAAAGCTGAGGAAAATCGCACAAATCGCACGACAATTAAGCGAACAGCAAAGCCAAATGAGCCAAATAAAACGAATGGTAAGGCAAAGGGAGGAAAAGCGGACAAAAGGAAAACGAAACAATGGCAGGCGAAATTAACGGAGGAAGAGAAAAGCCAATTGGAAGCATTGGAGGGACAAATGGTCGAACTGTTGGGCCGAATTGACCAGGAGAGACGAGAAGCCAAGCAGAGCGAAAGGCAAAGCACTGTCCCTTTCGAACTCCACGGGATTGGGTCGACACTTTGCCGTTGAGCCAAGCCGCCCTTTGCTGACAGTCAATGGGCCGTTGGATCGTTTTGCCTCGTTGGATCAAGCCCATGGCTCCCAGCTTTTCCTCGTGGAAATTGAAGCTGGACGGAACCTTTCCTGAGGCGACTGGTCACAGTCCAAGTGCAAGTCAAACACTAAGGAGTATGGGGGATAAAGACAACAAACACTAAGGGGGATGGGGGATAAAGCCCGTTTCGTTTCCCGCGCTTTTCTTCGCCAATTTATCATTCCTTTTTAAATGCCAATGCTCAAATTGGAACTGTTTTGAACTTCAGCAAAAGTAACAAACACTAAGGAGGGGGAGGGGAAGGGAGGGGGGAGACGAAGCGGTCAGTTCCGCCTAAAGCAAATTTTTTGGTCATAATTTTTTTTCCAATAATGGCCAAATATTACAAAGTTATAAAGAAGAAAAATTAACAAAAATATTTTTCAATGTTATTAAATTATATCTCTTTAAAATTATCTAATCACTTCGAATCGTCTAATAAACGATTCTTAAAACATAGACTTTGAAATCGTTGATGGTATGAAGAATGAATGAATGCACTTTTGAAATTCACATTTTTGCCAGCCAACCACCACCGTTCAATTGAGAAAAGATGACTCATTCCCCGACGAATTGTCCGATTTCCCCGGGGCCCCCGCCACTTCAAACATTTCGCCTCCGCCATTGAATGAAGCGGAGTCATTAAGGCAATCGTTTTGCTTTTTTAAATTTTATTTCAAAGGCTTTGGCAATTAAGGCAGAAGCTTCTCATGGAAGAAGCGGAATTGGCCAAAAGAGAAGATGAGAAAAGAGAGAGAGGAGACAACGAATGGGAAAAATGGCTGAGGGAGAAAGAGAGTCAGCTGAAGCTGAACGAACAAAGTGTGCCGGGGAATTTGGACAGTTTGACGACGGAATTGGAAAACTGTGACAAGTGATCGAATGCCAAATTTGGCCACTCGAAGCAAAAATTTGACAGAATGATCGACGAACTCAGAAAAAGGCTCAGAGACGCATCGACCAGCGAATCGGACGCCGAAATGGTCGAACCGATAAAGAAATTGCTGAGAACGGCGGAGACAAAGCGCAACCATTGCATGGACAGCATAAACAAAACGCAGGCAAACAGAAAACATTGGCCCAAAACTGAACAAATGGATTAAGTTGGCCATACACAAAGCAGTGAAAGTGGAGGAGACGGGGGACAAATTCAAGAGAGAATTGGAATGGATGAGAAGACATTTGGAAGAGACATCGCCGAGGGACATGGAGGAAAAGCTAAAGGCAGGAACAGGGGTAAACGAAAATGAAACGAAACGGCAAAATGCCGAAGAAAGAGGGACAAAATGCCGAAAAGGAGGGTAATTCAGAACCTCGCGCGGAATGCCCATCTTCCGTGTTGAACCCGAGTCATCTCCGTTTGACGTGGCCCCATTGTTCGGTGACATTTTTGCCAAGGAGCGGTTGGATTCAGGGCGATATGCGTTCAGAGTTGTTGCCGTAGACTCAAGCCGTATGTTATTAACAACTATTAGCAATGCTTTTTCACAGCCATTACTTTTTAGCAGCTGAAAGATGCTTTATTCGCTCAGTTGGCCTCAAAAGATGAGGCCGTTCAGTCGCTTGGCGAAGTCATTCACTGGGCCAAATCGGCTGGCGACAACGAAAATGTCGCGCAACAAATGCAACAGCGAACTGCCAAATTGGACGGACAATGGCAATCGATCGGTGCCGAAATTGAAGTGTGCCATTCCTTGCGATTCGAATGAATGTTGCATAACGCAAATGAATGGCGAATTTTCAGCGAATTCCTTTGAGCGCCGATGAGAAAGTGTCCAAAATGAATTCGAAGACCAAAGAGCAACTCATTGAACAATTGGAAATGGCACTGAGGGAAAGTTTCGAGTCGGCCACCGACGCGGAGGAATTAAGCGAACATTTGGACAATTTGGAGAGACTGCTGGACAAAATGCACGCGCTGGACGAAGAGGCGGCCGAGGAGGGCACTTTCGCACTTCTGAAGGCACTTTCCAACGCATCGCAAAACGAAGCGGTCAATTTTTGTTTAGGAACAATCGGAGGAGCAATCCGCGGAATTACTCAATATGCGTGGCGAAAAATTGGCGAAAGCGGTGAACGAAAGATGTGCCCAACTGCGAAATGCGGTGTCAAGATGCGAACATTTTGAGCAAAAGCTATGCAAAATGCAGGGCTGGTGCATGTGAGTTATGCGAGTGATTCTTGGCACTTGGCGATGGGGGGAGGGAAGTGCCAACAAAAGTGGCAAAAAAGTGCCAAACAAACTCATGTGGATGGGATGATATACCGAATCATACTTGAGCCCATTTCCCCATTTCAGGAACATTCACCAAATTCTTAACCAACGAATTGCAACCGATGCCTTTGCGTTGGAAGTGCCGAATGAATATAAGGCAATGAGAAGAGATTGATTTTTATTTAAATTATTATGTATTATTATGCCATTTAAGGATGTCCAAAGAAGCGGCACACTTTTCAAAGTTAAAAAATAATGCATTTTTTGATTTAATTTTAACATTTAGCAAATGGACATGGAATTTTCCGAGTTTTGTGCGTTGGTCGACGAGTTGGAGCAGTACATTGGCCAATCAAAATTCGAATTCGCCTCAACTGAACGTCTCAGATTACAGCTGAATCATGCTAATGAACAGCTTGAACAGCTTAAATCGAAATACAAAGAGTTTAAACAGCCGATAAAACTGCACGAACAAATGGAAAGAATTCAAAAACATTTGGAGGAGGCGAATTTGGCACTAAACGACTTAAAGGAAGAGATGCAAGTGAGGCAATTAGCATGGAGAAAGCAAATGAAACCCATTAAAATTGCAATTAGAGGCGGAGAATTGCGAGTTTTTCGTTGCGCACGCGCGACAAATTGCGAAGCAATTGAACGATTTGGGCACAGAATGTGCCGCCTGTGAAGTGGGCCGAGACATGCTGATCAGAGAAGGCCTTCTGGAAGAGCAGCAAGTGATCGGAATATCCGCAAGACTTGGCCAATTGAACGCAAAATGTGTGGAAGAATTGGAACCAAAGGCATTTAGAACGGTCCAAAGGCTTGAGAGAGCGGCCGAACTCGTGGAGAAGTTGGAGCGGGAAAAAGCAGTGATGGAAAAATTGGCCAAAGAAGCGGAGAACAGAGTGGAAGAGGGAAAGGTGGGACAATGGGGAAAAGAGAGAGCAAGGGAGAGAACGAGCAGAGGGATAAAGATAAAGAAGAGGGAGAAATAGAAAGGGAGAGATGGTTGATAAGGGTGGGAAAAAGAAAGGAAGAGGGAAGGGTGGGACAATAGGAAGAGAGGATGCGGAAGAGGGAGAGCAGTGGAGAGAAAGAGAAGAGCAGAGATTTGGATCATGCGCTAGAGAAAGACCGAGAGAGCGAAAGAGAGACTGATTGAGAGAGAAACGAGAGAAAAAGCCAAAGAGAGAGATAGAGACGGGGGGGGGGGGATAAATTGATAATGAAAAGGCCGCCCACTTTTACGTAAAAGTTCAGAATCACCCACTAACAAAAAAGTCACTGAGTGAATTGAACCGACAAGTGAAAGCAGCAATTGAAGCGACCGGAAAAACGAAGTTGGGGATAAACAGAATAAAAAAAGATAAATTCAGAAATGAATGGTAATTTAAGAGAGTTGGAGCAATTACTGAAACAATTGGCCATAAAATTGCAAAAGAATATTTGCGAAGGAATCGCAGCAACGGAAAAGAAATGTGAACAATTAAAAGAGCAAATTAAGCAATGGAATGAAATGGAAGAAGTAAAAGAGAAAAAGTGACAAAAAAGGAAAAATTTAAATTTAGGAAAGACCGGCGGAAAATGACTTAAAAGAAATGGGAGAGATGGGACGGACACTCGGAGAAAGCATCGGAAGAGCGGAGGCAATGGCGGAAGAGGGAGCAGTGTTGGAAGCGTAATTAATTAATTAATTAGGGGAATTAATAAGCGAGAAAGGAATCAGCCATTTTAGACAAATGAACGAAATTCGACAATTGAAGAAGTGCTATGAGAAGAAAGCCATGGAAATGATGGGAAGCAGCGAAAGTCATAAAAAGTTTTTGGCAGCGGAAATGGAAGAATTGGAATTCCGATGGCAAAGACTGTGTACGAAAAGCAAATGGATAAAGAAAGGTGGAGAAGAGGAGACGGAAAAACACTGGGAAATGGGAGGAGAAGCAAAACAGGAAAAGACGAGAGAGGGACTAAACAATGCAAATGCTGAAGAGGGCATCAGAGAAAAAGAGGAGGGTCGAGAAACACGGGGCGCGGGGAACGAATTGTGCCAAAAAGTGCAGACAATGATCGAGGACTTCGAAGAAGCGGCTCAGCAGTTGGACTTCCAGAAGCACCCTCTGCACAGTGTGGAGGAATGGGAGCAGAGATTGTCGGTCGGTTTCCGAATCATTCACTGATCTGTCGATGACAAATTGACCACTTCAAAGGGTTTGAATCAATTTGTGACTACGCGGAAGTTGAGTTTTGACGAGTTAATCGCAGTGGGCAAAAAGTTGGCCGAAAGTGGCCCAATGGAATTGGAAGTGTCCGCGGCATTGGCCGAGTTGGACGGACTGATTGAACTTGTTCACCAAGTTGACGAGCAAATCGAGGCTCAGGAGAACCGCCTATTTTCCATCAAAAAGCAACTCGCAAAAATGGACGAACAGGCGAAATTGGTCGGCGAGAGAATGCGAACGTTGGAAAAACGGGCTGAAAGAATGGGCGGAAAGGGCACGGCTGACCCAACTCCGATCATTGTGAGTCGTCCTTCTCTAATCAGTGAAATAAGCAGTCGCCAATCCCTTCCGTATTATTTGTCGATTTGGTCCAATCCCTTAAATTTTGTCTAAAGTCTGATCTCTTAAATTAGTCTGATCCCTTAAATTTTGTCTGATCCCTTAAATTTGGTCTAATCTTTTAGATTAATCTGATCCCTTAAATTTTGTCTAATCCCTTAAATTAGTCTGATCCCTTAAATTAGTCTGATCCCTTAAATTTTGTCTAATCCCTTAAATTACTCGGATCCCTTAAATTAGTCTAATCCCTTAAATTTTGTCTAATCCCTTAAATTACTCGGATCCCTTAAATTAGTCTAATCCCTTAAATTTTGTCTGATCCCTTAAATTTGGTCTGGTCCCTTAATTCCCCTTTTTGGGCTGTCCATCGCTTTCTTTGTACGCTTTTCCCCCGTCCGTCGTCAATTGTTCCTTTTCTGCTCATTCCGCTTCCTAATAGCTTTGGTCAGATGCTCTTTGGCTTATTGTGTTTCGGATTACAATGTGTCGTCCGTCGTCCCTTGGGGGCAATGAATGAATTTCGCTGTCTTTGGTCCCCCCCCCCCCTTCGACTTCGCCCTTCACAATAATTACTGCTTAAGGGTGCGCGTCTGTTCCATGTCCTCCCTCCTCCCTTTATTACCCTCACCGCCGCCCTTCTCAGCTTTCATCTTTCTTTATTAATTTTCAATTCAATTACTAAGTATAGTTCTTGCGAATAGCTCCTTTCTTGTCTTTGTCCGCTTCTTTTTCTCTCTTTTCCTCTTTCCTTTTCCCTCTTCTCCTTTTCCTTCCCTTCTCTCTTTTCCTTTTCTTCTTTCTCCTTCAACTTCCCTCTTTTCCTCATCCTCTTTTTCCTTCCCTCTTTTCCTCTTTCCCCTTCCCTCTTCTCCTTTTCCTTCCCTTCTCTCTTTTCCTTTTCTTCTTTCTCCTTCAACTTCCCTCTTTTCCTCATCCTCTTTTTCCTTCCCTCTTTTCCTCTTTCCCCTTCCCTCTTCTCCTTTTCCTTCCCTTCTCTCTTTTCCTTTTCTTCTTTCTCCTTCAACTTCCCTCTTTTCCTCATCCTCTTTTTCCTTCCCTCTTTTCCTCTTTCCCCTTCCCTCTTCTCCTTTTACTTCCCTTCTCTCTTTTCCTTTTCTTCTTTCTCCTTCAACTTCCCTCTTTTCCTCATCCTCTTTTTCCTTCCCTCTTTTCCTCTTGACAAAGTGAGTGAACTACTCGACTTCCCTTCTCTCTTTTCCTTTTCTTCTTTCTGCTTCAACTTCCCTCTTTTCCTCATCCTCTTTTTCCTTCCCTCTTTTCCTCTTTCCCCGAATCGGACGAGAGAATGGTCGAGTGGAGCTGGTCTCCGAATTGGACAGAGATCCGCCCAATGGCACGGCATTTTGGCGCTTTATGGTCCAAGCGGCGGACAGAGATGGGCATGGATTGATCGGATATGCAGACGTGGAAGTGCAGGTGGGTGGGCGGAAGAGGACGAATTGGCGGACGATGATCGGTTGAGGTGTTGGACAGAAACGACAACTCGCCACACTTTCCTGACGAAATGATAGGATTTGTTGATGAGGAACGGGAGCCCGAGGCATTCGTCACAAAAGTCGTTGCGATTGATCACGACGATCCGTTAACGGAAAATGTGGGGAAAAAGGGGGATTTTAAGCAAAATGGACAATTTAGGCACAATTGGAATATAGTCTGATCAGAAACAAAGCGATGAACGGAAAGGCAATGTTCAGAATCGAACCCCAAAGCGGCAAAATATTTGCCATGGTTTGGAAACGAACGAATGGCGAATTTGATAACAAATCATTCATTTCTTTGTACAGGTCCGATTAGACCGAGAAAAATTGGCAGAAAGGGAGTTTCAAATTCAAGTGAGAGCGACGGACGGCTTCAACTTCCCTCTTTTCCTCATCCTCTTTTTCCTTCCCTCTTTTCCTCTTTCCCCTTCCCTCTTCTCCTTTTACTTCCCTTCTCTCTTTTCCTTTTCTTCTTTCTCCTTCAACTTCCCTCTTTTCCTCATCCTCTTTTTCCTTCCCTCTTTTCCTCTTTCCCCTTCCCTCTTCTCCTTTTACTTCCCTTCTCTCTTTTCCTTTTCTTCTTTCTCCTTCAACTTCCCTCTTTTCCTCATCCTCTTTTCCTTCCCCTCTTTTCCTCTTCCGCTTCCTTTTTAAATCGCTTTATTTATTTTTTCTTTTTCATTGTTCGCCTCTGCCGAAGTTGGCCGGACGAAGGGATGGTATCACAATTTCACCCGTTTCTTTTCCTTGCTGGCCAGGCAATGGACACAGCGGACAAAGTTAAGCCGAGTCCGGCTTAAAGCCAGGCCTAAGCTTTTGCTTCCTTCCGTCCATTTGAACAAAAAGAAATTCTATGGGCGATCTTTTGTGTTTCAATGAAGGCTAAAAGAGCCCCCGGGGGAGGGAATGGTCACTGATTAACTCACAAAAGCTTCACTCATTCACTCGTCCCGCCACATTCCAGCTAATAAGCGTAAAATTCGAAGGCAAGCAGCAACACATAATTAAATAATTCCCATGGCTAATTACCACCTCCTCCTTCCACCCCCACCTCAATTGACCACTTTCCCAATTCGATTTCGCATTTTCTAATCTTCAACTCCATCCGCACATGGAAGGGATGGATGCTAAGGAATGACCTCGTCCCATTCCCCCGCCGATCATTCCCTCTTTTTGCCTCCGAAGGAATTAATTATGGCGGATTTGGGGCACTTCTTCTTTCTTCGCCCCACTTCATCCGCACCTTTCTTACTCACTTTTCATGGGACTTCCATACCAACCATCTCATCCTTTTCACACTCATCTTTTGTTTTAACTGATGAATCATCAAAATTATCGGTGTCTTTTGGCTTCTTCCCTTTCCGCTGATCACTTTCGCTTCCTTCCCATTTCCGCTGATCGTTCCTCCATTTCTCTCCCTCTCTCTCTCTTTCGCTCTCTCTCTCTTTCGCTCTCTCTCTCTTTCGCTCTCTCTCTCTCTTCTCTCTCTCTCCGATCATTCCTCTCCCTCCCTCCCTCTTTTTCACTTTCTCCGATTGATTGTCCTTGGCGATAACTTCGAATTCAATAGAACTCCCAGGTGTTGGAGAAAGGCGATACAATGCTTCACTCTACCGCCAATATAATAAATAATTAATAATTTCCTTAATTAATTCGTTTTCCTTTGCTTCTCCTCCCTTTTTATGCGTCATTTTCCGTTTGTTTTTTACATTACAAAATCAAATTGTTCTTTCCCTTTGAATCTTTGATCGTTTGTCCGATCATTTGGCCATATGTTTTCCATTGTTTTCCATTTTTTGCTTGCCTTTATTTCCCTCCATTTTCTTTTCTTTTTCAGACCATCCAACAAGAATTGATGGACACAAATGGCCAACTCCAACTTCTTCAATTATCCGCTGAAGAATTGTGCACAAATTTGCCGCCGTCTCTGTGTGATCAGCGAATTGGTGACGATGTGCTGGACGAGTTAAATCGGCAATTGAATGAAATCGAATCGCGCGTTCATTCCGCGCTGATTTTTGCACTCCGAGACCAAAAAGCGGAAAGGGGAGAAAGTGCGGCAAAACGGGGCAGGGAGGGGGTGGGCGGCAGAAGGGTTGCCACAGGACGAGAAAAATACCGGGATTCGGGTTCAGGATGCCAAATTCGGTCGGAATTTGGGATTCGGACGAGAAAAAAGGCCGGGATTCAGGCAGCAACCCTGGAGGGCAGGGGACGAGGAGGGGTGGGATTTTGATGGAAGGAAGCCCAAGGGAAGGCACAGGCGTAAAATAAAGGGAAATTTTAATGGTCGCCAAATATTCTGAATAAACATGATTCAGAATCAGTTATCAAAAAATTTGTTATTACATTTGTCTTTGAAGATGAGAATTCCATGTGATTTATGACTAATTCCCCCCAAAGGCGAACGACGGACAGACGAAGAAACACCGGCGGAGATAGCAAAAGGGAACGACGGAGAGGGCAATTTGTTGGCATTGGACGCGTACGGAACGGAGGACGAAAAGGGCAAAGGGACGGAGCAGCAAAAGGAGGGAGAGGAGGAGGAGGAACTGTTGATGAGCACATTCAGCACGAGGGTGACAATGCAAAGTCGGCCTTTGCAACGGACGAATGGCACCCAATGGAACGGAGAAGCGGCGGCGGAAGACCAACTACAGCCCCAACTGGACGAACAAGTGGGCATGAGCCAGTTCTACGTGAATATGGACACCATGGAGGAGTTCATGGAGCAGCCGGAACTGTTGCCATACGAAGGACTCGAAGAAAAAGCCGAAATTTTAGAGGCAAAGAAAATGAAAAATTCAAAAGCCAAGTCAAAGTTAATTTAAAGGATTTCGAAAGTGAATTGGACAGGGGCGAACAGCTGGTGAACGCCAAACAAATGACCATGGAAGTGGGCGAAGCGGAGCATTTGCTGGGCCGAATCAGTGGACTCCGAGGACAATTCGCACAACGAAAGGCCGAGTTGGGCAGGCGCAGGGAGACGGTACACACTTTGGAGGAACTGTACTCGCAATGCGAAGAGATGTTGGACGAACTGTCGCAACAGTGCCGAACGGAGCGACAAATGCCGAAAAAGGACAAACTGCCGGAGAAGGAAGTGAGCAAAGAGCAAACGACAACAATTGTATTCAATTTCCAGCAAACAAAGTCTCCCGCTCGGAATGAATCGCCCGACTTGGACGAGTTGGAAGCCGTGCAAATGGCACTGGAAAACCGCGTCCCTCCCGTGGCATTCCGTCTTCAGCAAATCCAAAACCGACTGAATGCAATCTCTTCCCAACTCTCAACGTCGGCAAGAGACCGTTACCAGCAGCGCATTCAATTATTTGTGAACGACTTTAATGAGTGCGCGAAAATGGTGAAAGCGAAGAAACGAGCGATGGAAGAACGATTAGCGGATCAGACGAGGATAAGCGGACAGATGGAGGAGTTGGAATTCTGGTGCGACGAAACGGAGGCACTCGTCGTAAGAACGGCACAAACCGAACCAAACGCCCAATTCACTGTGCCATTTGTAGGAATTTGATGAGCCATTGGGCGCTTTGAACATGGCGAAATTGGAGAAACATACCGAAAAAGTTCGGGAACGGCACGAATCCGTCGATGCCAAAATGAATTCTTTCCGAAATTTGGACAAAATGAAGGACAAATTCGTCGCACTGGACAATGTTGAGCAACAGGCAAAGCATGAAGTTCGCAGAAGTGTGGCCCTATTGGGGAAAAGGATGAGCGATGTGAGTTTTGAGGAGGGGAGGGGTGGGGGGAAGTTGTAAGCTAAGGAAGGATCAGCTGTGAATGATCGGGCGGGGATGAGTCACCGATGAGAAGATGGCAATTCTTACACAAAAAAAGGGGGGGAGTGGTCTCCAATTAGTAATCTTTGCCAAAATGCCAAAAACCCCTTTGCCAAAGATTACTCGTTACTCACCATACGGCATGCCATCCCCACCCGTCCTTCTCTCCCATCCCCCTTTTGCCCATTTCTTAAATCCCTTGGAAAAGGTGGGTCATTCTCTCCCCCCCCCGCCCACCCTATCGATTATCCCTCTAAATTTCCTTTCTTCCCCTTCTTTCTTCCCCTTCTTTCTTCTTCTCTTTTCCTCTTTTCCCTCCTCTTTTCCTTTCTTCCCCTTCTTTCTTCTTTCTCTTTTCTCTTTTTCCCTCCTCTTTTCCTTTCTTCCCCTTCTTTCTTCTTCTCTTTTCCTCTTTTTCCCTCCTCTTTTCCTTTCTTCCCCTTCTTTCTTCTTCTCTTTTCCATTCTCCAAAATTGCCATTTTCCTTTTTCGAAAGTGCCCATTTCCCACGCAATTAATTTGGCGGCAAAACTTTCCTTCCCTTCTCTCTGTCCACTTTCTCTTCGCCTTTCCTTTTTCGCTTTTGTGACCTTTCCTTTTTGGGCAGAATTGAAAATTTGAATTCATTCAATACTAAGAAATAAATTAACACAAAAGGAACCGAAATTATTTACTTTTGTTTAAAAATTCTTTTTTTAATTATTAAATTGCTTTTTCCAAATTCATTTTTATCCCTTCCGCTGCATTTTTTTGCATTTTTAAACATATTTTAATTAGCTTCTTGAAATAGCATTTTAATGTAAATATGTGCTTCTTAATTGTCCTTTCCTTTTCACTCCTTTTCCGTTGCTTTCTTTCCCTTTTTCGCTTTTCAATTCCCATTTTCCTAATTGCCCCCCCCCCTCTCTCTCTCTCATTTTTCCTTGCGATTGTTTTTCTCACTCTTTCCTTCCCCTTAAGTGTTGCTGCCAATTCTTTTTTCGCTTTGCACTTTATTCTTTTTCTATTTTATTTCGCTTTATTTTTTCTTTGATTTCTCTATTTCTTCCTTTGCTTTTTTCCAAATTAAGCTAATAATTGTCCTTTGGTCACTTTCCGCACATTTCCTTTTGCTCGTAATTTTACCATTTTCTCTATTAGTTCACTTTCCTCCTCCCCTCTCCTTTTCCCATTTTCTCATTTTGCCTCCCCCCCTTCTCTCTTCCTCTTCCGCTCTCTATTCTTCTTTTTCTCTCTTCTCTCTCTCTTCCCTCCCCACTCTCTCTCCCCACTCTCTCCCGCACTTGCCATTTTGCTTTTCATTCCTTCGTCCGTTTATTTGCCCGAGGCTTCTTCGATTGTTGATCAACAATTTTGGTTGAGGAGACGGGGAGGGGTCAATCTCTGATCAAGCGCTTATCGATCGAACGGCTAATTAAGCGTGTGTAGGGACTGATCGGCTCATTCGAATCAGTCGCCGGTGCCATGGAAAGACTGCTCGAATTGCGAGATTGTCCCCCCCCCTCCCCCTGGCCATTCATTCACAACCAACCAACTGTTGTTAAGTGGGCTTCTGAGTTTGTTGAGGGGCTTTAGTGTGTTGGGCTTTTTCTCCCCCGTCCCTTTGGCCATTTCAGCGAGGAGCTGCGACCGACGAAGTTCGAATATGGCACACTCAGCAGTGAGGGCGAATTGGAAGGCAGCCGAATGTCGGCGGACGAAACGGAGCAACGGCAGGACATCGCTGGGATTGCTCACTCCGCGCGACCGCCCCGACGCAAAATGAGTTTGGGCGAGCAGACGCGGCTGGACACGGTCACTCGACTCCGTTCATGGCTTCAGGTGGATGATTTTTGCAGGTCAACAACAAGCGAAGTTGGATGAGTTTAGGAAGTGGAGAGGGACGTGTCGGCAACGGTGGACTTGTCCGATCAGCTTCTGATCAGACAGACATTAGGCAAAGTGCAGGTGCGCAACTGATTTGTCCATCATGGTTCGTCCCGCATTTTGCAGAATTGCGTGGATGAAATTCATATCAATCTGATGGAGATTGTCCGAGTTTTGGAGAGTGCCAAGGATCGGCTGATCATCGAACGGGCTCAACTTTGCGCGACGGAGATGGAGCGCGTGTTGGCCATTTGCAAACGGCGCAAGGCGGAATTGCAGCACATTTTGGAGCAGTGCCGCATTTGGGAGCAGTTGCGCTCCTCAATTGAACTTTGGCTTGCTGATGGTCGGTTTGGAGTTTGACCATAATTGCGTCAAGACTTTCTTTAGCGAGTGATCGCCTTTGTTTTGGGTTGCTCGTCGTCGAATTGTCAGATGGCGAATTGACAGAACAACTCGAACTGTGCGAGCAGCTGGTGGACGAGCTGAACAGCTGGAAAAGCAAATTGCAGGAGCTGAACAGAATATCCAATCAGTGAGAAAATGGACAGACAAATGGACAATTTGGCGAATCGTTTAGACAATTGGACACCCACCGAAGGGACAATGGTCACAATTTGTCACATCAAAGCAGCAAACTGAACGCCCAATGGACCAAATTCAACGACCAATTGCGAATTCGCCGCGCCGTTTTGGAGGCAGCCAAACGATCGCGGCACGACTTTCAGACGGCACTTGGACATTTCCAACAATGGCTCAACAAAATGAACATGGAAATGCGCAAACTGAACGAAGAGACGGACAACCTGCAACGACTGAAGGACACCGCGCGACGGAGGGAATGGTTGGCCCAGGAAAAGGTGGCAATAGTCAAATGACAATAAGAAGGCACCAAAGCGATAATATAAGAAAATTAAAATAAGCGGATACGGTAATTACCGTAAACGCCAGAGGATGAACAGTAATTTTTAGGAGGCCCGCGTGGAAATCGACGCGCACCGCGAGATTATGGAATCGGTGCGGCGCATGGGACGGAAACTTATGGAGGAGCAGCAACGCGAACTGAGCTCATCGGCAGGAGAAGAGACACCGCCGCCGAGTGGGAACAGAACGACGGAGCAAATGAAAAGTCAAGTGGAAATGGTGGAGAACGAATGGCAGTCGCTGTTGGAACAGGCGAAAAGTGTGCGGGACAGATTGGAAAATGCGCAGGAAGAATGCGAACGGTTAACGTAAGTCGTAAAGGGAGTGGAGGGAGGAGAACAATGCTAATTGGGGGTGATAATGCTTAATTAGGGGATAAGACAGTAATTAGTGGGACAATGTTTAATTGGGGAGAGGCAAGGCTTTTTAGTGGGAATGTGGCAGGCTTAACTAATAGAGGGCAATTCGGGCAAGGCTTGATTAAAGGGAAATTTACCCAATCAATAATAAGCAGAGCGGCGGTTGCCTTTCAGACAATCTCTGACCGACTTCCTTTTGTGGACCGATCAACAGCTGAAAAGCATTGCCGAGTCAAAACCAATTGGAAGTGATTTGGAAGCTGTGCAAAATCAAAACGAAATCGTACGTACCATCGAACGCACAATGGAAGCACGGGAAAGACAAGTGGAGGTGAGTGGCACACTTTGGCAGCAAAAGTGCCAACGATTGGATTGGAATTGCTTCAGTCCACCATCCAATTGGCTAACACTTTTCTGATGCAACACGACCTTCGGTCCGTCCTCCAAGCCCCCGCACTCCTCGCCGATGTCTCTTCCGACCCTTTCGCTCCAAAAAGTCGGGGTTATTTTCTGTTGGCTTTGTGCCCATCTTCGCTTTTTTCATTCAGATGAAGCTGAGCGGGAAGAGCGTCGCATTGGCATGCAAATTATGGCGGATTCCAACAGACTGCAGACCCAATGGGCATTTCTGAAGGAGCAACTTGGTCATTGGTCGGAACAAGTGGCGAACGCTCTCAGAGAAATGGGCGAGTTGGACAGAGCGATGGCCGAGGCTTTGTTGGCCATTAGTGCGGTGGAAGAGCAATTGGACGCGCTGAAACCCGTGGAGCAACTTCGCCTGGAGGAGCTGAAAGTGCCAATGGACTCTGAAACCCTTTTCAACTTTCGTTTTGTTTTGAGGGTGCGCGGACGGAATGTAAAGAAGTGCGGCGCAGAGTGCACGAGGCGGGGACGAGTGTGGACGACGTCAACGACTGGGCCAGCAACTTGCAGGCCACGGGCATTCAGCTCAGCGACCGCTTGGACTCGCAAGTGCAGACGGTGAACGCGCGCTATGAGCGGCTGAAGAGAAATGTCGGCTGCCGGGGCGCCGCGCTGGAGAGGGCGTTCAGCGACTTTGGACCGGCGAGGTGATTGCGGGCAACGCAAGCGCGGCTAAAAGTGCATCCCTTCCCTTGCAGCGAGCACTTCCTCGTGGATCTCGTCGAACCGCCTTGGCAACGCGCCATTTCCACCATGAACAGATTGCCCTATTACATCGAGTGAGTCCAACTGACAAATGAGGGGAAACGCGCTTTTCCCCCGCACAGTCACAGCAGTGAGCAGACGCAGTGGGACCACCCGGCGATGGTGGACATTCTCGAGCAGTTGTGCGCCTTCAACCAGGTCAAGTTCAGTGCCTACCGCACCGCCATGAAACTGCGCGCCCTTCAGAAACGCCTTTGCTGTGAATTGCCATATTAATCCATCCCATTAAATAATTGCTCATTTATTGGCAGTTGATTTAATCGACTTGGCCGATTTGAATGTCCAATATGAGAGACAGCTGAGCAATTACACGGACGAGCAGCGAATCCAAGTGGAGGATATGGTCCAATGCCTTTTGCCGCTCTTCGAAAAAGCGCACGAGGAAAGGCCGGCTTTGCTTCCCAATGTTTCGCTGGCGGTTGACCTTGCGTTGAATTTGCTGCTGAACATCTACGACCAGTTGCGCATTCGTCTTTTGCTTCTTCACTTTTTCTTTTTTTAGGTGCCGTGACGGCAAAATGCGCGTCCTTTCGTTTAAAATTGCCCTTGTCGTTCTGTGCCATGTCAGTTGGTGAATTAGTCGGCCATTTGTGAGTTGATCGAGAGTTGTTTAGGCCAGTCTCGAGTCCAAGTACACTTATCTGTTCCATTTGGTCTCCGGGCCCAAAGGCGTGGACCACAAACGCTTGGCCATTCTCTTCTACGACCTCATCCACGTGCGCTTCATCGCATGTTCAGTTTTGGCATAATTCTTCCTTCTCCGCTTTTCAGATACCCAAATTCCTCGGAGAGGCTGCCGCTTTCGGCGGTTCCAACATCGAGCCTTCCGTCCGTTCCTGCTTCGAACATACCAAGTTCCCACCGACCATCAACGTGGAGCAGTTCCTGGATTGGCTGCGGAAAGAGCCCCAGTCGCTGGTGTGGCTGCCGGTCATGCACAGATTGGGCTCATCGGAATTTGCCAAACATCAGGTGAAAAACGACTATTAGAGTTACTTATCAGGAAAATGCTTAAGCCAGAGATTTCTTTTGTTGCAATGAATCATTATTCTGCGACTCTTTAGATTTTCTGATTTTTTATTTTAGAATTTTTTTTTGTGGCTTTAACTTTTAAATAATCCGTTCCCCCACAGGCCAAATGCAACGCTTGCAAAATGTTTCCGGTGAGTGAAAGCGGCGGTGCCCCCCCCCCTCTCCGCTGCTTTTCGTCTTCTCCATTTGTTCATCGCCATTTGCTTCTTCAGATCGTTGGACTTCGCTACCGCTGTCTTCGCTGCTTCAATTTTGACATTTGTCAGAATTGTTTTTTCAGTCAAAGGACTGCCAA
Source organism: Heterodera glycines (assembly GCA_004148225.2). Lineage (NCBI taxonomy): Eukaryota > Metazoa > Nematoda > Chromadorea > Rhabditida > Heteroderidae > Heterodera > Heterodera glycines. The sequence continues at coordinate 6,222,737 of CP049705.1, read as the reverse complement.
AAGTCACAAATTGTCTCACCCGATGCAGGAATATTGCACACCGGTGCCAATGAGCATTTGGCCAAACTGAGCAAATGCCAACCATTCGTTCCTTTAGACAAGCGCGGGCGATGACATGCGTGACTTCACAGTGATCATCAAAAACAAAGTGCGGCAGGGCAAAAGTCGAATTGGCTATTTGCCGGTCGAACAAATAAACGAAGGACCGCCGCTCGAATGCAACGACCAAACGCCACAGAACGCGGAAACAGAGGCAATTCACCAGCGAATGCAGCTGATAGCCGCGAGATTGGACAAGCGGCAAACCGAAGCGGCCGAGGCTTTTCCGAATGCCATTGTGCCGTCTGAAGAAGGTCGGAAAATGGCAAATTGGGGGAAGCAAATCGGCAATGATGACATATCAGGGAAAGTGAAGAACGGAAAGGGGGACGAAGTGGCGGCGCAAGTCGGCCAATTTGGCACTCAAAATGCGCAAATGCCAACCGCAATAGGCCCAAGGAATTTGCCAAATGGCTCGGCATTTGCATCGGAAAGCCAACGAGCCAATTTCTTGGCGCCCCAACACGAGGCGAAGTCGCCCAATCAGTTGATTTCGCAGGTGGAGCAGGCGAGCAAGGAGGAGCTGGGACAGATGCTGCAGAAGCTACAATACGAACATGAGTAAAAAGAAAAGCACACCAAATAAATAAGAAAATTATCATTGGAACAGCGAATTGAAAAGGGCAATTGACGAGCGGAAGATGGCACTGAAAGCGGCGGGAATGCCATTCCCTTCCGGAACGAAATCCACGCCGAATTTATTCCATCAACGAACACCAATGATGGGACAAAGCATAAACGGAACAGCGTAAGAAGAAGCATTTGGTCCTAATCACTTCTCTTGTAATGAAGAATGCCATCGGATGGCCATCAGTCACTCGAAATGGGCGAAGAATCGCGGGGAAGGACGGCGGCGTCAGGTGGAGGATCAAACTGTTCAGCGACTGATCGGATCATATAAAATTGGTTTTCAGTGCCGCGCAGTTTGCCGCCTCAGAATTCGTCGTCGGCTTTTCCCGTCCAGCAACAAACTGTGCTTCCGCCGCCCATCCAAAGGCAAATCCCCGCCTCTATTCATCGTCAACATTCCCTCGCGGACGCTTCTTCCACGGCTTTTGCCGCCTCCGCTGTGTTTCCTGATGGGCCTCGTTCGCAAGCGGACCAATGGCAGGAAATGGCCGTGCTGGCGGAGGCACACCATTTGAGACAACACCAAAAAAGGCTGGAAGAGAGAGGGATTGTGCTGGAAGATCAAAACAGACAATTGCAAATGCAATTGGAAAGGCTTCAGATGCTAATGGCAAAGGTGGACAAACCCAAAAAGGAAGGGAGAGAATGGAAATTGGATGATTAAGAAGGGAAACGCCCTCCAAACACTGCCAACAACAGAAGAGCAACAGTCTCACAATCAGCCCGGCTTTATCTCCTCAACCGACGCGGAAGACACAGACATGGAAATGCTTGCGCTGGCGATGCCAATCAGAGAGATTAAAGCGATCGGAATCAGTTCAGGCCAATTGGGCACGGAAATCCGTCGCAATCGGATGGACAGGTGAAAAAGTGGGGAAATGAGAGAATGGAAAGGCATTGAATGTTAAGGCTGAGAGAGACGGTGGACGAATTGAACAGGGCCATGGAGAACTTTGTGGTTTTCACGCAAAATTGTGCCCAGAAGGAGCAGCAGCAGGACACGGACGACAGTGGGACAGCAGACAATCACCAGCAAACGGTGGAGGAGTTGGAGAGGTAGCGAGGGAAGTGGGGGAAGCGAATGGATGAGAACGAAGGGGGAAGCGGAAAGATTGGAAAGAGCCGGAGGAAGTGACCGCATATGCACAAAAGCACATCACATAAGCATTGTCTCATTGCAAAGTCGTTTTTTGCTCATTTTTTTGTTTGTTTTTCATTGCCTTTTTTCTTTTGCTCAAATGTTTTTTTCCATTTTTCCGTTTCGTTTTTCCCTTTTCCGTCCGTTGTTTCTCCGTTGCTTTTCGTCTTAATTCGTTCCCTTCGCTCCGTTCCTTTTCCGTTTTGCTTTTATCTGCTGATCCATCATCACCATCGGTTCGTTCCCATCGTTCGTCAAAATTTCGAAGTTTTTCCCATTTTCGATCCAAAATCGTTCAACGCATCTGAAGGGAATGCGCTGCCTTTGCAAATCCCTCCCTTTCTCACACTCCCGTGTAGAAGCAAATCTCGCGGGCGATTGAACTCGTCGTCAGGCCAATGTTGATCAATTGATTTGGGATGCCTTAGGGGTGACAAAGTCAAAAAGTCAATCCCCCGGGGGTTTGTTGTCCATTCGGGTGAACCTGCGATTGTTATCGCCTCGACGTAAGTCAACCCATCAGCTTTTCGCGTTCCCACAATGCCGGTGCCGCTATCGCCCTAAAAGTGCTTTCCTAATAAGACAAAATGTTTCGGGATGGAATTTAATCCCGAGTTTTGGTGTTGGCCCTTTTTTGAGTGCCCTTTCCCCTTTTCCCATTTGTTTATTTTTCGCCATGCCTTCGCTCCGTCTTTCGTGTGCACCGATTCGGGTGATTGCAAACAGATCAGTTTGTCAGAGTCGCATTCTGAACTTTCGTCAATTATTGCGATGTCCCCGTTTTTCGCACTTTTCTTTCTTTCCGCGTCTGCTTCAATTTCCCTTTTTCCCAGCAGTGCCATTTTGATCTCCAGCAAATGTGCCGATGGGTTCGATTCGTCCATTTTTCTTTCTGATATTAGTCCCAAAGGAAAAGGATTATCGTTTTGCCAATTTCCTATTTTATTTCTTCTTTTTTTGTCATTTTGCCGGTTTCCCAGCTTTCCAATGCTTTTGCTCACCTTCCTCGTCCTGTGAATTGGTTCTGTCCATGTTCCTCTCCGTGTTCCCCCACCCGTAAACATTCATTCTCTCCGATAGCTTTTCAAAATGCGGTAAACATGCAATTTGCACTTTGGCGTTGTTCTTGTTGCCCATTTGCCGTTTCTGCTCTGCTTTCAATGGTACAACGTTCAGATCCTCCGCCAACTCCACAATGGCAAAGTCCGTCTCCCGACGTGCAATTTCCCTACTTTGCGGTTTTCCCCTTTTCCCCCGCTTTTCAATTGCCATTGATGCCTTAGGGTAAATCGCTCGGGAATCTGTAAAGCATGCTTTTTGCGTTCTCATCGGTGCAAAACTTACACGGCACGTCGAACATGTCCTTTTTACGGCATCCGTCGGCCAAGTCCACCTGCGCACAAACACCGCCCACCTGAGGAAAAGCCAAACGGAATCGCGGGACTTGGGGTGCTTCTCAGTTTGGGCATTTTTACTTCGAGCCACCAATTTATGTGGTATTGTTTCTCGACTTCTCGAATTGCTTCCATGCAATGCCGTGCAGTCAAAACGTGCCGTTGTGAAATTAAAGTGCCTCCGCAAAACGTTTGTGTGCCGAGGGCGGAACTAATTGAGAGAGCAACCGCCTTGAAGGAAGTGAAGCTTTTTTGCAGCTTTTGCTTTGTCCGTCTTACCCAAGGGTATTCACCGGGCTGAAGCGGCCTTCCTCCGCCGATAACCATCCCACGGATTTTCACTAAAATGCGCAGAATCGGCGAATCATTGCCATTACAGTACCAAAATATTTTAATTTATTTTGGCATTTAATTGATCATTAATTAATATTAATCCCCCAAATCCTCCTTCGTTCTTGTCTGTTTTTACCTCCATTTGTAAAGTCGGGATTTCGGCAAAACTTTTGGATCCGTTCGTTCTCTTCTGCGCTTATTCTTTTCAGCTGCGATTTGATTTTGCCGACGAATGTCAGCAGAAATATCACAAGACAATGAATTGGCAATGCTTTTAAATTCATTTTCTCTTTCTTTTTCCTCCGTTTGATTTTTCCCTTTTCGCCGCCCTTTTAAACGGCAATGAATGCTTTTTCTTTGCTGTTTTATGGCATTTTAATCAGCGCATTTTATTCTTTGTGTGCTTCATAATAAAATGTTTTCAAATGCATTTTAATTGTTTTTCATTTCAATAATTTTTCGTTTTATTATTTTAATTTTCCATTTAATTTCCTTTGCCTTGCCAATGAATGCCCCGCCGCTCCCTATGGGCTAAATTAAATTATTTTTGTCTATTTTTGCCACTTCCATCAATCCTTTACCCACCCGAACTACACAAATAATAATAGGTAATTCCAATTAGTTATTTTGCCCTTTTCTGATATTCTGATGTCCCAAATTTTATGCAAAGGTCCGAAAAGGAAAATTTAATTAAAAGTGAAAGAAAAGAAAAGGAAGGACAAACGTATTCATTCATTCAGCAGAAGAAGAAGAAGGGAATTGTTGAAAGTAGGGTTCAGCCCCGACCCCGAGCCCCCCGGCCCCCGACCCGACCCGAGACGTTTTTTGGACCTATTCCCCGACCCGACCCCCGACATGTCGTCCCCCGAGGTCCCCGACCCCCGACTTTTTGCCCCCCGACCCCCCGACACTAATTCGGGGGATTGGGGACTCCGAGCGTTGTAAAAATTTAAAAGTTAATTATACAATGAAGGAGGAAAAGGTTGAAAATTTTTGAAATTTTGAACAATTTTTCTTAATAAAATTAATTTAAAATTCCGAAAAACGTTTTCGGCGGCGCCTATCGGCACCGCCGACCTCCCAAAACTCCAAATTTTTTCCTAAAAATTGGCTCGAAAATCACAAAATATGGACAATTTTTGGACAAAATTCTCTTAACAAAGTATACTCATTTTCAAAAATTTTCCCGACGGCGCCTATCGGCACCGCCGGACCACTTCCCCCACCCCAAGTTTCCAAAAAACTTTTTGAGAAGCGCACCACTAAAATTGTCATAGTTTTTAGATATTTTGAAGCTGGGAATTCGATTTACGATTTCTGAAAATTTTTGGGGCCTAGGATTCCTTGTTATAAAATGCCAAATTGGACGTACTTTTACTGGCGCCAATGAATGAATTTGAATCAGATGATTAAAGTGAAAAAAGGAAGATTTACGAGCATTAAAAAGAAAAATTTTTTTTTTTGTTAAATAATTTCGTTGATCACTACCCGATCGGGGTCCCCGACCCCCGACAATTGAGCTCCACCCCGACCCGACATGTCGCCCCCCGAGGTCCCCGGCCCCCGACTTTTTGCCCCCGAGGGCTCGGGGCCGAACCCTAGTTGAAAGATTCGTCACAATTGGAAAAAGTAAAAATAAAAAAAGAGAAAATGTAAAACAAAGGAAAAAGACAAATTAAGTTAATTGGGCTAATTAGTGCCATTTGCAGCAACGACCCGCGCTCAATTAGGAGTTCATTTGATAATTTATGACGACAAATAAAAGGAAAGCATATGAAGAAAGTAAAATGGTCAGATTTGTTCTAAGGGCAAATGTTTGGTCCGATTCATTTGGTCGTATTTTGGAGGCGAACAACGGCAAAACATTCGGAAGAATTGTTGCCGAAAACGACGCCCAAAAAGCGAATAAATGAGAATATTTGTTGCACTGAAAGGGAACTTCTGACATTGCTCTACTTAAAGTCATGTCAAATTCACCTGTTCAGACACACCAAAAAGTTGCCAATTGGAATTCGCATATTCCGTCCGTCGTCCCTTACCAAGTCGAATGCTTCGATTACGTGGTTAATACCTTCATTAAGGACGGTAAAGCTTGATGTTGGACCTTTTTACTGCTCACCGGCCAACCAATTGAATGCCACGAAAGCGGCGATTGTAACCACCGCCATTTTGGTGCAGCGCGAGTCCAACGCATTCGAGAGGGAAGAGCCCGTCTCGTGCTGGTGGAGGGAGAAGCTGCGCATTGCCATGGCATTTCCGTTTTCAGTGCCTTTGGCATTCGCTTTTTCATCTGTTGTTGCCGATTTGCGCTCGTTCCTTCTGATGATCGGCGGCTGAGTTGGCCTTTTCTGCTGCTGCGCTGTGCTGCCTTTCAGCAGCGACTGTTTCGGCTGAATGACTCCGCCCGCGAAACCATTCCGTCCGCCTCCGTCGCTGGTCGTTGTGCCGCTGCCACGGCTTTCTCCCGTTGTTCTGTAAATGCCAAAGTCATAGAACGAAATGCGAACGTAATTTTTTTGCAAATTTGGATGGAAAATGAAAAGTCAGTCATCCTTTGATCACCTCCTTCTGATCACGCGCATTTGACAACGTTGCGCATTGGCCTTTCGAATGATGGACAGAATTTGAGCATTCAGCACAATTATAAACAGAAAGGGAGCGGCCAACATAAGCAGCAAATAGCCTAAAATGGGAGTGGGGTTAAATTAATTAATGGATTCAAATTAGATGAGGAAAAACTCAAAAGATTGTTGCAAATTAACCACTGAATGCGCTTTACCATAAGTGTAATAAATGATGAAGTAGAGGTGGTCCTGGCGCAGTTCCGTCTTCGTCAGTCGGCCACATTCGTTCAGTGCGACCTTAAACAATCAATCAGTGAGTGCGAATGGCACTTTTTGCTATACTTCAAAAAAGGACGGCATTTTGAAAAGGACGGCCACTGCGGTGATCGAAAAAACGACAGTTCGCGCGCGATTGGCGGTGCACCTGAGAAAGGGGCGACCATTGGCGAGGCTAAGCAAATCGTTCATGCCATGCTCGCATGTGAAGCGGGTACTTAACAGCCAAATAACGGTCGATGGTTATGGCCACAACAGTCCAAACGCTAAATGCTTTTCGGGTTGGTTTACAGACATTGGCACGGGACAGACCTCGAAGTTTGGGCCATCAGAGAGATCGGATAGGTGGCCAAGGAAGTGCGCCAGAAGAAGTGGCAGACCAAGCCCCGGTTGCCCTTAATGAGGGAAAAGCGCGAGAGTTGGCTTTTGGCTTTTCCGCTCCAACTCACTTTCTGAAGGCACAGATTCATACTCGGGTAAATAATCACGGCACAAATGAGCAGCACAAAGTCGAAGCTACTCAAAGCAGCCAAGTAAATGGAGAGGGAACAGCGCATTTGGCGACGTGTGAAAATGAACACGCAAATAAGCGCACCGACGGAGCCTTGGAAAAGCGAAGGAAAAGCGGCTGATTCACATTTTGGCACTTCTGCAACTCATTCCGACCAACCAAGAAGACACACGAAAGGCATCAGCATGGAATAGATGATCCGCGACAGTTCGTCCAGTGTTGGCGGGTCGTGGTCCTCCTCCTCACAACGCCATTCGGCTTCTGCTGGTGAAGTTTCGGTCAATCGCTCGTCGAATTTGGCGGCCAACACTTTGACAGATGAGTAATTTTGAGTATGTGCGGACCCGGCACAGATTGTGAGCAGTGCCAAAATGAGAGGCAGAACAAAGCGACGGATGGGCAAAGGCATGGCCAATGGAAAAACAGCAAATCCAATGGAAAGATAAAGTAAAATGAAATGGGAGGGGGAGGGGGAGGGAAGAGTCACTGCTGCAATTTCGATTATTAATCTTTAAACTTAAGCAATGAAAGCAAACACTGCGTAAGTCAATTGTTGCTATCGGCGGAATGAGAAAAAAAGCCTTAATAATTTTGGGACCGACAAATACAAATGACACTTCCCGGGGGGGGGGGACGGAAAACGGATCGAATGTCAACGCGAAAAGCCGACTAAGAAGAAGCATCGTGCCAATGCTGGCATATTTATAATTTGTAGGAATGTTTAGAGCAGCAAAAAAGTGAGGGAAAAGACAAAATTGGTTAATGAAAGGGATGAAGTCAATTCGGACGGGGAAAGGTAAAACCACAAAAACACAGCATGGAATTGGAATGGAATGGAAGGATTGCCTTTGACGAGGGAACCCACGAAAAGCCTTGCAAAGAAATTGCAAAAAAGAAAACAAAAAGGGATTTGCAATTGGTGAAGCCTATTGTTCTTTCACCGAACCCCCAGCAGGTGAAATTGAGAAAGGCAATTGTCAAAAGGGCGTTTTTTAAGTGTCCAACTTTTGGTCGATGGTCAGTACCGACTGCTGAGAGAATTGGTGCCGGACAAAGAAACGGCACTTTTTGTCGCGAGGACTTTCTTTGCCGGCAGTCAGCAAGGCCAGCAGGGCTTCCAAGGCTGCATCGGCAAATTCCACTACAACAGTTTCGAGATGGGCCTTCGCCTCGACGAAAGCACCGTCGAGGGAACTCTGAACGTGGCGGCAGGGAACGAACTGCAGCTGAACATGGCTCCGGGCGGGGGACCGGCGGCACCCACGCGACCGCACAGGGAGGAGGACAGCGAGGGGCGAGTGCGGAGGTACCGCCCGCACCAGCACAGACACCGCAGGGAACCGCCAAACCCGGGGATTGTCCGTTTGGACACCGTCAAAGGCGTCGTCCAGGGATGCTCACAGGTGCAGTCGGTGATGAACCCACGCACTCCTCAACTGCTTTTTGTTTAGTTGGCCACCTGCGATAAACTCGGCGCTCAGTTTTGTCCCCTTGGGCAAATTTGCGCGGACACGTGGAAAGGTACGGACGGATTAACAAATATTAATTAATTAATAAATAAATAATCAAATGAAAGGTGCGTTTTGTGTGTGTCCGGAGGGGAACCACGCGTCTTTGGACGTGAATGGTAGGCTGAGCAGGTGCAATCAGCGCGAAGCCGTGGCCAGTCTGGGCATCAGCAACTCGGCCATGCTCATGATCTTGGCCTCTCTGCTGCTGCTCACTCGTAATTAATCCCTCCCCCTCTCTTCTGACAATTTGGCACAAAATAGAACCGAAAAAGTCGAAATTAAAGACCAAAAATCAAAAAGTCACTGGGACATAATCATAATAAAGAAAAGGAAAGGAACCAATTAGCAGCATAGGAGAAGCAAAAGAATGATGAACAGAACGAATGATAAAAAGCCGAAAAGAAAAAGAAACGGAAGCGAAAATGCCAAAAAATTATCGGTTAATGGAAGCGGGGGAGGGGATGGGGTGGTTTCATTTTAGGAAAACGCCGAAATGTTTGAAAGAAGTTTTAAATAAATTGGCGGCGCATATCGGCACCACTGGACACCTTTCTTAAATTTTTGAAAAATAGCCAAAAATCCTCAAAGTTCGTTATTTTTTGGCCAAATCTCAACCATTCGGGCCTAAAATTAAAAAAATTCTCTGTAGCGCCCGTCGCCGTCGGCTCTGCGCCGTTTTTTCCCGTACGGAAAACGTAATTCAACATTTTTACTTTGATTATGATAGAAAATTTTCGACTTTTTGTTCGAATTCAGTTCGGCTTCGTCGAAATAGACGCAGGAATTAGTGATCAGCGGACCAGAAACCTACATAGGTTTATAGGTATATTGTCATTTCCGTTTTCATTTTGAAAGAAAATTATTTTTTCTTTTCGCAGACTCTTGGAAAGAATAGCAAATCGAAGATCAATCAGCCAAAAGCCCAAAGGAACAGAAGAAGCCGAGGGCAAATGTTCTCCTTTTTTGTTCAATTTGTTCGCTTAATAAATTCGTTTTTCATAATCCAAAAATAATTTGCAAAGGCAATTCCATCGTAAACAAAGGACAGCTGGCCAAACGAACAAACGCGACAAATGGCCAAACATTTTCTGCAGAGAAAAATCTTTCATTAACATTCATTGAAACGCCTTCTTCATAACGTAAAATCCTTTTGCTTTTCATTTATTATTTATACATATATTTTTTATTTAATTTTGAATTTTTTCACGAAGAGACACTCTTTTTTATTATGCTTCTTTAATTTGTGGGGGCGGAATGTCCGGTGGTTATAAGAATCAATCACCACCACCAATGATTCTTAAGGAATTTTAAAATGGGATTAAGAAACGGAAATGATTATTCATTTGCCATTTAATTCAGCAGATATTGGCAATTTGACCGAAGATCCAACCCCAACTCTTTTCCCGGTCGGCGAATGAACTGAAAAGAAATTCGGTAGAAAATGTTATGCTGTTTCTGGTGGGCTTTTTATAATCCGCCAAATGATTAGAAAATAGCTCTAATTCTCTATTTGGATATGTAATTTTTAAAAATTTCACCACTTTTAAATTGTTATAACAAGAAGAATAATGACCAAACATTTAAATTATTATTTCAAAATTATGAGCTATCGAAAAGATAACAAGAATTTTTTTTCAGATTTCTGCTTCCAAATAACATAAATTATTTAAAACTTAATTTAATTTTATAATTTACAATTAAACAAAACAATTAAATTGATGTAGATGAACATATGACCGACCATAAATGAATCTTTTTTAAAAAGCAGCTCTTTCCTCTTTAATAACCAGAGTCAGTATTGACCGGTGTTGTGTCACATCAGTGTGCATCCGCTTCCTTCTCGTCCCGTTGCTCCTCCTCCTCCTCCGCCCTCTTCCTTCTTTCCTTCCTTCCCTTCTCCTCCTATTTCTTCCATTTTCTCTCTTCCTTCGATATTCGTCATCTTCTTCTTCTGTTGCTGTTCTCTTATCGCACTTCCCGATAGTCCCATTGCCGGTCGCAACTCGTCTTTGGCTGACTCTTTATAAGCGATCGGTTCAGTGCCGTTCCGTTGGGGTCGTGCCATTGTTGGAAGTTGAAGGGACAGAGGCGATACGCCAGTCAATCCGCCGCCGTGGGAACACAGAGACAATTCGACGGATGCCAAATTTGGTCGAGGGCAATGGAACCAAATTGGGAACTGAATCATTAATTAATTCAATGAAGGACTCAAATTGGGACTCATTCTGCCGCGCTCAATAGTACGAATTTGTGCCGAGCACCAATCTCTTCTTCAGAAGCATTACCACCAGAGAAGAGAAGAAGCTGAGGAGGGAGATGAAGCAGCCGACAAGCAAAACGAAGAAACTGTAGTGGAGGGAACACTTTGCGACGGGAGACGACGAAGGCGAAGACGGGGAGGAGGTCAAATGGGAGACGAAGTCTGACCAGGCCAAAGCGATTAATTGGGTCAAATTGATTTAAATGATTACTGTCATTTTCGCTGCATCCTCTGAACAAATAAATGACAGCGGCGACCGATGCCAAAGAAAAAGTGGAAAATGCCAATGCCGGAAGAGCCCACCGAGGTTTATTCTCCCAACCGGAGAACAAATCAAACAGAATGACCAGTGACCAGAGGAAGGCGAACAGTCCGACGAAGACACCAAAAACACATAAAATGGAGACAATCCGTAATTCGATGTGTTGCGCATTATTTAAATGGACAGAAAAGGCACTTCGAAGTTCCATTTGTAGAGAATCGACGGAGGAAATTACCAAAACAGTGAATTCATTTTGGGCCCCTTAAGGCGAGCGAACACAAAAAACCGAATAAGCCGGTGCTGACACTGAACGATCGAATTGGTGGGTTCTGCAGAAGACGAATTTGGCCTTTTATCGAACGCCATCCTAAAAAGAAAAATGAGGAGAAGGAAAAAGCGAAAAAACACCTGGGGTAAGAGAGGCGAAGCCAATGAGAAAAGCGGAGACGAGGCACAAAAAGGCGGAGGCGACGAGGCACGATTTGATACTTTATCAGAAGAGGCGTGTCATTTCAGTACGGAATAAATTAGCAAATTATATTTTTATGAAAGAAATACAGTGCCCCAAAAAATTCTTGACTCAAACCTGAAAAACTATCTTATAGTTCATTTAAAAACTTGAAATAATTCATGCTTGCACAACTTTTGGTGCTGATCAAAAAAGTCTCTTACACCAATTTTTATCATAAAATTACAAAAAAAAATTGCTTAAAAATTTTTTTTCTTTAAATTTTTCCTTGTTAAAAATTTTCTAAGAATTTTTTCCTTGAAAAAATTTCTGTTTGAAAAAAATTTTTGAAATTTCTGCGGCGAGAATAAGCTTTTTTCTTTGGCATCCAAATCCAACAATCTTGGTATCATTCGAAAGCTCTTAACATGCTCTATTAGCCTTATCAAAAACGAAAAGTTTTTCAAACCTGGAAAAAATTTTATTGAGAAAAAACTTTAAAATTTCGACTTTTTCTCAATTTTCATGTATAACTTTTTTGGTATTTGTCTAATCGTGAAGCAATAGCTTAGAAAAAGCTTCTAAACATATTAAGCTTTCGAATGATATCAAAAATGTTGGATTTGGATGACAATGAAAAAAGTTAGAGAAAGCTATAGTGGAAAAACATGCTGGCGCCGAAACGTGAGCGCCGAAACGAGGTGGACCCCCTCTTCTGATCACCACTCATTCGCACTTTTGTCACTTCGACACAGCAAAAAGAATATCCTAAAATTTTATCAGCAGAAGAGAATAAATTTGAAAGTGCTTTGATCAGCAAATGGACAATTAAAAAAACATTTTTATTTAAATTTACGTGATTTATCTTTGGCATTTTTCTTTTTTTTGATTTTTTTTCATCCGCCGATTAATTTCCATGTGTAAATTTTGTCAAGCAAAGAGAAGCGACAATTTGGCAGCAGATCAAATTTCTCATTGTGTACTTAAGAGAGCACTCACATTCAAATGCTTTCTTTTGCTGACAAATTCTTTCCCCTAAAAAATAAAAAAAATCGTCTCCTTAAAAATGTTTCTGCGAAATTTTTGGATTTTGGTTTTGTCTTTGTCCATCCCTTGGCAAATTTTGTGCCGCGAGCGAAAAACGGAGAACGGAAGGGCCAACCGAACGGACGGAGGCCGCACCATCCGCGTTTTGTTCTACCAAAACCCGCCCGACGCGTTCAGTGACTGCCACCGCTTTCCCTACCTCAAAGTTAGCTCCATGCGCTGTCGTTTCCCTGGCCATTGCGTTGAGGTGGCAGAAGATCACCACCAAGGATGATGTTAATGCTGCAATGAGTTCAGAATTTGATGCAAATCGTGAACTTTTTGGGACTGAAAGTTGAGCCGGTGATTGATCATTCGAATTTCCTCGGGGGATACGTAAGCGTTCGGATGGATTTGTCAGTGACTTTTTGACAACAAATGGCCTTTGTTGGCTATTTGTTTGTGGTCATGTGACATGTTGATGCAAACCGTAGCTGAAGTATCGTAATCGGATTGGCTTTTTTCCTCAAAAAGATCAATGGCACCCCAACGGGACTCCTTTCTTTGCTTGCCAACCGAAGCGTGGACAGCATTTGCAAATTGTTCACGCGAACGAACAACAACAGCAAAATATTCGACTTTACCCGAACAATTTACTCAGTAAGCTCATAAATGGCAAGGACAATGCCAAACGATGCTTTTATCAACGGATTGTTGGCATTCATTCGCCCTTGGCCCATTCCCCATAATCATACCAAGAAATGGAATACAATCTTTATCCCGGAGGTGGAAAGGGTCTACGGAATATAAAAGAAGTGCCAAAATTGGGATGTCAAAGTCAAAATGCCCTGACAGACTTGGTAATGCCAACCCAATACCAACTTAGACTTGGTCCGGCATCGCCGTTCGTCGGCACCCGTGCGGTCAAATGTACAAATGGGACATGTGGAGTGTAAGTGGTGTCCGGCTCACTCACTTCTCAACACTTTATTTATTGCAGCTTTTCCACCCGTTCACTGAAACCACGTGGTTGGCCATCGGTTCGCAAAATGTCAAAAAATGTTTCAAATTCTGAACAACCAATTTGTTTTTAGTCCTTCCTTTAATTTTTCGCATCCATCGCTATTTGGAACATTGATGCTTTTCCTTCTGATTAATTAATTACGCCTTCCTTTATTAAGGGATAATGCTTCTCATTTGGATGACCCTTTTTCCGATGACAAATTTAATCGAGTCAAAAATTGCCACTAAGAAAAAGTGTGAGGGAATTCAGCAGGTGCCAACATTTTACTGAAAGGCTCAATTTGTAATGGACAATGTAATGATCCAATGGCATTGATGCCAAAAGACAAAATCTCCGCTTTTTGCGAGTTTTAAATTTCGTTTTGCTGTCCTAAGTTAGTCAAAAATTGTGCTTTTGAGGACCGATGAGCTTGGAAAGTGCCGGATGCATTTGATGTGCCCACATTTTCAGATCCTTTGGCGGATGTTTCGTCTCCAATTGCAACAACCCGACGACATTCGCTTTTGTTCCGTTTCAGGCCGTTCATTCAAAATTTGAAATTGCAATTTTCGCCGTTTTAGGCAATTTTTCTTTCTTTCTCTTCGGCCTTCTCCACGTGATGCTCTTCTGCTCCCTTTACCAAGTGATCAGCCAACCCGCAATTAGGAGCTCTATTTCCGCGTTAAGTCGTGGATTGTGACTACATTAATCAGCGGACAGCGACTCATTCCCTTCCAAAGTCTCGAGGAACTCATCCCTTTGCTGGAGAGCGGGCGGTACAAATTCGCCGCTCTTCCAACAAATCATTGGTTTTGTCTTCGCTTTGCTTTTTTCGAAAACCGATCCAAAGCCCCCCCCCCACGCCCGACTCAAAAGGTTTTTTGAAACGGTCGAAAGTTCCAACGACCCGCGGCACATTCGAATTCGAAATGCGATGCGCAAATATCCGCTTGAGGTTTACGAGGACGAGTCGCAAGTGATGGAGCTCGTTCAGGTCTTACTGTTGGCCTTCAAACATGCGATGCCCATTTCTGTTTTAGTCCGGCACTCACGTGGCCATCGTCCAAGGCGGCAATACCCTCGAATGGGTGGCCAATTCGTTTTGTGAGGTCGTTTTCGTGAGGGGCGGAATGCCGGAAAAGGCCATCCATTTCGCATTCGCAAAGGGCTCACCGTTTGTAAAAATGTTCAACGAAGTTCCAAACATTTGGCCAAATTGGACAAATCACCAACAGCGATTAAGGCAATTGGACATGAGGCGGTGTTTATGCACAGAAAGCGATGGAAATACGAATATTACACGGAGAAGCAGAGAGAGCGCTTTTGTTTGGAGAGCGACAGAGAGAGAAAGCGCTTCAAACCTTTGGGTGGGTGGCGAAGACTAAATCCTCCTAACGCAACAAAACGGCCTACTCAGAATTGGCCACTCATAAGCGTACCAAGCGTGACTTTCCTTGTGGCTTAATCCCTTTTTGGTATTCCGTCCATGGCTTGTTTGTCGGCCTCCCTTACCAAGCGTGACTTTCCTTTAGGCTTAATCCCTTTCCTTGGTCCTTGCGTTGTGCTTCTCTTCGGCAATGTCATCGCTTTGGTTGCGTTTTCTATGGAAACAATCGTTCACTTTTTTACGCGCCACAACATAAGGAAATCGGAAGAATGTCCGAGAAAACAAATGGAAGAAGCAATCCGTGCCGAAAACCTTTGCACTGACAACGAACTCTTTGAAATGCAACGAAGAAAAGAAAAATGAACGCAAAGATTGTATGATTATCTGATTATGTACATTGATAACTGCCATTTAAGAGGGATTAAGTTTCAAAATTGCCGCTGACAATAAAAGTCCATAAATTTAAGTCAATTAATTGGTTTTACTTTCGCCAATTTGGCAAGACCATTTTGAAGAATAAAAGGCAAAAATTCTTGAGAATGAGCGAGTATTTGAAGAGGATCCTGTCCATGTCCATCTGCTGTTGGTTGCTCAGATATGAATCTTTTTCCGCTTTCGCCATTCTCCGCTCTCTCCGATTGATTCTTCCCCTCTCTCTCCCCCCCCCCCACTTTTTCTAATTGCTTTATTCACTCATAATTTTCCCTCATTTATTCTCTTATATTTTCCCAATTTCCCCCTCCCCTTTTTCTTTTATTTAAATCGTTCTGAGAATGCGCCGTCGTAATCTGTTCAAGATGTTCTTCAACAAGTATTTGTTTCTGTTTGCCGCTTTCCTTGCCTCTGATTATGTGCTCTATTCGAAATTGTCAAAATTTTTGTTGGATGAAAATTTGGATTTGGAGGAATTAAACGCGAAGACATTCCATCGGGTGACCATTGACCAACTAATTGCCAATGTCAGCCGCAGCACTCCGTTGGATTTGCTGACCAAAATTCCGAGTCGGAACGACATCGACCCGGAGGAGAAAAGCGCGTTCGCATATCAGAAGGTGAAGCAACAAAAAGGTGGGGTTGCTGATCAGAGTGATCAGAGGCGAGTTGAGCTGATCAGTAGTGATCAGAATAAAAAAATGTGTGTAAAATGGGAGTGTCAATGGAGGAACGGTAATTAGTGTAACTTTATCTGCTGCAGGCAGTGTGCAATTCGTTGACGCGGATTCGAGGAGATCGCAACAATTTCCAAATTTGTTATCCTCCTAAAAGAAATCTCACCGGACAATTGGCAAGTGAATGAAGCAACCGAAAATCAAAGTGCGGAGAATGTTTTAGGCGTATTTCATAAATGGGAAAAGGGACATTCCATTTGAGAGGAATTTCAAAACGATGCTGAACCAAGGGACGAAGCTGAAAGTGTTCACGAAGGTGTGCTCAGAGGTCGGAACACACATTGACAAAACTTTTTTGAACAGAAGAACCAATGGACGACGGAAGACGGACAATGGGAGGAGGGGGCGGACGTTGTGGAGGATGTGAACGTGAAGATTTACACGGAGGAGGAGGAGGACGAGCACGGACAGAGCCAGACGGGCATCAAGGACCTGATCGACTCGCAGGACGATTACCATCTGATGGAATTCCTCAAATTCGAAATGAGCAGTCAGTTGAGGGAGGGGGAAGGGCGGGTGCTAAACGTTCGTTAAACCACCAATTGAGCCATTTTTGAACTTAAATCCGTCATAACGTAATTCTACTCAAAAGCACCAAATAGCAATTTTTGGTGTGTTAGACAGCTCAAGTGTTCTAAATTAGCTTGCATGATTTCAAAAATGTTGTTCAGCTTTAAACAAGTTATGATATGAAAACCCGACAACTTACCAGTGATAATCTGTCAATTAAAGACAATTCATATAAATTTTATTTTGGGCAATGATCAAAATTTTGTTCGAATCAAATTCCAAGAAAATATTTTACTGTTATGTTCAACGGTGAACACAACGAAGAATAAAAATAGTTTATTTGTCGGAGGCAAAAGAATAAATAATAAATAGATGTGTCGGTGGATGAAGAATAAAATAAATAATAAAATGATGTGATGAATGAAGACTGAATGTGGAACAAGCAAAAGTGAGTGACAAAATGATGGCTATTTATGGACGATGCTGAGAGATGGTATTGACACGAATTGGGTACAGTAAATGGCGTACATTTGAATATTGAGTGATATACACAACATTTACAAAAAATTTTTTATAAGATTTTACAAGTTAAATAAGAACCCATCATTTTGTCTCAGTTTTGATTCTCCCCCCCCCCGCAAAGACTTGACCGATCCCATCGTTTTCTCCATAAATATCCCCGTGTTCGCCTCCCATATGCTCATCCGTCTCGATCACTTCTCCTACAACGAATTTCGATATCTGATCAAAAGACTCGCCTATGCCCTTTATTTTCCGTATTCAGTGAGCACAATCGAAATTCAAGCTGATAAAACGCATTTCTTTCCTCAGATTGAAAGTGATCGGAAACTTCGAGTGCATTTCGTGTCGCTAATGCACAAATATTCCATGGACAGATATAATGTCATTGGATTAATGGAAACTAAATGGGCCGAAAAAGCAATGAGTGAATGAAAGAGAGAGGAAAGAAAAGTTCAACCGAATTAAAAGATTCGATTTATCCAATTGTTTGTTGAACATTGATTATGCAAAAATATGCTATTTCATTAGTAAATGGGCTGTGGGTGAGGGGGTGCCATCAGTGGAGAAGCCGAATTGGGGCCAAGACTGATTCGTCCGGCCTGTTGCTGCATCAGCTGGGGCGGAAGGGGGGAGCTAAACGGAAAAGGCACGTAAGGGGTTGGGAAAGGCAAAAGAATGACCGTCTGCCAAAGTGTCCAAATGGAAAAGGGTCTCAGCAGCAAATGGTTCCTCAATTTGGGCACAATTTCGCCAAAATTGTTGTTGTGACCGCGGAGCCAACGCAACAAATTGAAATTGGTGTCATAGTAAGGAGTCAGCTGATCAAAAAACCGACATTGGACAATTCGTCCGTTCGACATTTACCTGATCTTTGACCATTTCACGAAGAGTTTGGATTATGGGGGGGGGGGGAGATTCGTTGAGGGTTCGCTGACGCAGCGGCCGAACCCACCGTCCAAACTCAGCTTTTGGTTGTTGTCCCGGTCGAACTGCCGAAACACTTCCGGCAGTTGTGCCACACTCCGCTGCAATGTTCCATTGATGTAAGTGCTTAGTTCGTCCACGCTGAGTTCACCGTCTCGGTTTTCGTCGTTCTTCTGGAATGCATTTTGCTTGGGGGCATTGCCCCTGAGGCGATCGCTTTGCCTGCAGCGTGAACTTCGATGCCTCCAGCATGGCCGTCTTCCGCTGCTCGTCCAAACGGCGGACAAACGCGTCGAATTCCGCCTTGGTCACTTTCCCATCGCCTGTTTTTCTAACATTTTCTCCTTATGGCTTTTCCTCCCTACGATTTGTGTCAATGTCGTTGAATTCAGTCCGCACCGATTCCACATAAAAGCGATCGCGCTTCATGTAATCGTCCAGCGAAATTTCGTTGTCCCGATCGGTGTCAATGCGACGGAACATTTCATCTGATCATTGGATCACTCACTCAATTCCCTTCTCTTCGCTGTGCTTCCTCGGCTTACCTTTGCTTTCGGGCTTTATCCCAACGAATTGCGAATTGCCTTCGCTTGCCACCGCTTCTTCCGTCGGCGTTGGCGGCGATTGTCTGGCCACTTTTGTGGTTGGCCTCGTCCCTTCCGGCGTCGTTGCCTCGGGGGGGCGAATTATTTGCGATTGGGCGGTGGGGGACGACTGAGTTGTGGCGAGGGATGAGGACGGATTTGGGGAGGGAATTGAAGCATTTTGCGCGAAACATTCAAATGGCAAAATTGCAATAAGCAAAAGGACCGAAAGAAACATCTGCCGAAAAAGGAATTTTGGGATAAAAGGGAAAAATACGAAAGGAAATCGGTCGGGGGGGGGGGATTTGGCAATTGATAAATAATTAAGTAATTATTACATTATAAAATAATCATTTGCGAAAAGTGAACGCTTCGAATATGCTGTAAATTGCTTTTAACTGTGCTTATAAGCGCACTTTTGCTACCGTACCGTGTTTTGTTTTGCTACGGTATTTGTGCTTAATTTTGCATTCGCTCGCCGTCGGCGACGGATTATTCCCACGGAAATTTATCCGATCAGAGAGAATACACACAAAAACTCGTCGGAACATTGGAGGGAAACAAAGCCACCAATTCGAATATTTTGCCCACCGATGGGTCCCCCAAAATCGGATCAATCCGAAGGATCAATCGGCGGAACGAATCCGACCAATGCCTTCGTCTTTTTGCGGCTCTGTCTCAATGAATGGATACATTTTAATTCAAATCGAAATTGGCAGTCGTTTTTTTCCCTTGGCCAAATGTATTGTTTTATTTTTCCATGCCTTCGCCCCAATGCGTCCGCCACTCCTTCCGTTTGTTTTTTCGCTTCCTTTGCTTTTTTTCCTCTTTCCCCGTCTTTCGTCCGGTTGGGCCCCTCTCGACGTGATCAATCCCCAGCCCATACAAACAAACAATTAACCGGACAGAAGAAAGGGAAGCGAATGGATGAATAATGCTTTTGTGTCCCTAAAGACTCCCCGAAGGAACTTCTGTTAGTGTTTGTTTTTGTATTCCCGAACAAAAAGGCAAAAGAAGTCATTGTTTTATGATAATAAAACCGTAATGAATAAACAAATTCTTAAATATAACAAAAAATATAAGGCGAAGGCATTCTGAATATTCTTAAAATAATTTGGATATGTTTAAGTTGGGAATGGATTATAAAGGCATTATTGGAATAATTAGCTAATTAATGTTGCCAAAGGAAATCAACGCGGTGTCATCAGCGCTTTTCCGCCATCGATTTTCAGCAGCTGTCCCGTGGTGAAGGTGGCATCCCGTCCCAAGAACAGAATGCTGCTGGCCACCTCCTCCGGCGTTCCGACTCGGCCGAGTGCGTGAGTTTGGGCACCGCGACGAACAAACTGAAAGTCGAAGAAAAAAGAATAATTGAAGGGCATTTTGAGCAAGACTCACATCACTGTACTGCTCCTCGGGCATTCCCGAACGCAAATGCAATTCGGTGACGATTAGTGCAGGGCTTAAATAAGCACCGTTCGCTCTCGGATATATCAAATCACAATTTGCTTCTTTTCTCGTCTCCTTTTGTCTCTTTGTGCCATTGTCCATGGAAAGGCATTCCGTAAATTTGTCAACGGCAGCTTTTGAAATGCAATAGTAAGTCACAGCAGGAAACTGAACGAGGAAAAATAAACGCTAATTTTTACAAATAAATGACCAATTTTGAATAAATTAAAAAGCAAAAGGGGGGACACTTTCGGTTTCCAAATTTTTTTGTAGGAGAATGTCTAATCGTGAAACTTGCTTCTGGAGGTTTTCAGGTTGCTAATCACGAAAATGACATAAATCCCTGACATTTTAACAAAAAAAAATTTGGATAAAGAATTAGTCAAAATTGATGTTAGATTCGTGGTCAACAACCCCGAAAAACTACCGGAGCAAATTAAAAAATGAATTGGCAATAGAATTTAAATATAAAACGGCAAATTGAAAGGAATGGCTGACGAACCGCGCAAATGCCAGCGATGCTACTCACTAAACCAAATAATTAGGTAATTGCAATTAATGCAAAAGAAACAACCGTTCACAATGCTTCCTTTCGTCTTCTCCAAATACGGAACAACCAATTGACTTAGTCTGATCATGCTGAAGAGGGAAATGAGTGAAATTGAAGCCAAAATATTAAGTAACTGACAAATGAGTAATTCAAAAATGGATGGTCTGATTTTTGATTTTATTGCTCAAAAATAGAGAATTATTGGCAGTTTAATTAAATTGCATCGCTAACTTTTCCCGTCCAACCAATTAAATTAGCCAATCAGTCGCATTTCGTCGCTAATTTGTCTTTTGAAACAATGCACTCATTCGCCTGCTGCCGTTTCGCCGCCGTGCCATTGTTTCCTCCGTGCCAATAGTTTCGCGTTCACTCCTCAGCCGATGGCCAATGCTTTGGCTTTGTGCCGTGTCCTTTGGCCCATTCTCTTCGCTTCTTCTTTCGCTCAATCCAACACTTCTCCGTCCAATTTCCCCCCAAATTCGTTGCAAAATCACAACAAAGTCAATGACTGTGTGTACAATTCGAGTCACCGCAAAAGTGTGTTGACTGACATAATGAAAGGCTATGACAAAACTGTGGTGCCATCAAATGAAAGTGTGACGGTTCAAGTGGAGCTGACCGTACAGGTGGCCAATTGGGGGGGGGGAAGAAGCCGAAATGGACGAACGGTGCTGCGCAGGACATTTCGGCCATCTCCGAGATTACGGGCTCTTTCGTCGCCGACGTGTGGTTCTCGCAGATTTGGCTTGATCCTCGGCTCGACTATTCCAACTTTTCATGCAAATCGAACCTTTCTTTGGACAGTTCAATCGCTGAAAAAGTGAATTATTAATTTGTTTTAAAACTTTAATCTTTGCCAAGCTGTGGACACCGAATGTGTGCTTCGTGAACAGCAAACAAACGCAAATCCATCGTTCTCCCAGCAACAACGTTTTGCTGATCATTTCTAAGAGAGAGAGGTGTGCCCAGTTTTCAGCGTTTACTTCCTTTTTCGACCTGTTCTCGGGTCAGTCCGCCCTCTGCCAAACAATTCGACGCCACTCCCTCCAACGCTTTTTCATTACGGCCACAAAGTGAGAGATGGTAGCCATTCCGAGCGAACAAAACGGCCGTTGCTTTGCCGAGGCCCGAACTCGCCCCCAAAATAAGCAAAAGGGGAAAAGTGAAATAACACAAAAATAATTAATTAATTAATTACCTGTTATCACGGCCACCATTTTCGAAGTCATTTTGATCAAAAGAGAGAAGCTTCTAAAAATGTTTCAAGGCTTTTTCTATAAATAAAAAGTTTTTAATTTTTTGCCTAATTTGGCATTATTTTAATGCGCGCATAAATATTTTTTAAATAATTCTGAGTGAATTGAAACTGACAGGGAAAGAGTCTTGAAAAAAGCTTGTATTGTATAACTATTAAAATAATTTTCGATAGATTAGAAACAAATTAAATAATATTTATGTAAAATTAAAAAATTAAATATTCAAATTTCGTAAAGAATATTTTCTAAATTTAAAAAGATATGGCAAATTACTCAGAAAAGGTGATTTAAAATTGAAAAAATTTCTTTAATGAATTTTTGAATTAAATATATTTTAGACAAATTTGTTAACAGAGTTTGAACCAAAAAGGGTTAAAAAAACCGAATTTTGGGTAATAATGGTTTAAATTTTGAAAATTGGAATTATTCTATAAAAAAATTATAAAACTTTATTTTTATTTAAAATTTTTTAAAGTTAATGTTCTCAATGAAAAAATTATATTTATCAAACTCTGAATTTTTTCCTTTCTCTCAACTTTTGATCTCGAATTTTTATTTTTGCTCTCGCATCCCGCTTCAAGATGTGATCAAAATAATTTTATACGAATTGTACACAATGTTTGTTTAAATTAACGATGATAATTCTTCGACCATAAATTCTGAATTGTATTTTTATTTTATTTTTTTTGCGCGCCAAAACTGAATAGAATGTAATTAAGAAATTAATTAAATGGCCTTTTTAAAATTTTATTGCCTCTTCGCTAGTTTGGGTTTTTTTCAAAAATGTTTACTAATCATCTTTTGGGATTGTCTTTCTTTTCGCTTATTCCTAAGTGAGAGTCGTCAGCCTCTGTTTTTCGTCCGCGTTGTCCACGTCTTCCAAAAATAACTTGTCGTCCCCCCCTCCGACTTCTTCCATTTGGCCCAATGGTTCTCTTGGCGATTGTGTCCGTGCCATTTCCTCCTTCAGAAACATGTGCCATAATTGGAAAACAATGTCTGTGGTGATCAAATCGCCCGCATTGGACGCTTAACAAATAAAAAATGGGAGGTAAACAATTTATAATAATTATTAAATTAATTACCAATTAAACGGAGCAGAAAAACACCATCGGAACGTAAAAAACTGTTGACGAACTTTCCAATTGCACGCTTTTCTGAGGGATTGGAAGTGATTGTGTCGTTTTTGGGAGTAAAATTTACGATGAATTTGAATTACCATTGGGGTCGTCCTTTTTTAACAGATGGTAAACTTGGAGATACTGACGAATGAACGGCACATTTTTACGAGGCGTCGTCAGCCAATAGAAAAAGTTGAGGAGAGTGGCGATGCCGACAAGCAAAAGCCACCACCAAACGAACAAATACACCTTCTCATTGAACTGAAGAACGTAGCGGAAAGGGAATGATCAGTTGCGATCGAATTGATCAGACTGACCATGTTGATCATCAGCACACATTGCACCGTGTGCCGGTGTTTGTTGCCCAAAACGCGCACTTCGAAGTCGCACATTGTCACCCTGGGGAAATGGCCCGACTCTTGCCATTCGTGCCCTCGGGCAAGGTCCCGAAGGATTTCGAAGCCCCAAAAAGAGTAAGAAGAGCCGAGGAAGTTGTTGAGAAGGACGAATTGGAAGACGACTTGGACAAGGTAAAGCATTTTTATCGCTGTAAGCAGAAAAAGGCATAAAAACAACATGGACACCGCTGTCACCAAGATAAAGCCAATTTAAGTAGGTTCCACGACGGAACATTCCGGAAAGCAAGACTAAAAATGAAGAGAATTGGGGTGTTATTCAACACGGCAAACTGTCAATGCCAACACTGACATCCGTTGGACAGACTCTGCTGCATCTTCAGCGAGTCGCGGATGTGCGTGGCCACAACTTCGACCGAACCCATCCGCTTGTCCACTTGCATGTTGCCCACATCTTCACACATTTGGATGATCCCTTTCACGGCAACTCCTTCAAGCAAATGGTCAATTGGCATTCTCCGCCTTTCCCACCCGATTGCCAATTGAAAATGCGCCACACCAGCGAAGGCAAATAGAACAAAATGCCCTGGAGGCCGAGCACAAATGGCACCCATTGGTAATAGCCTAACAAATCGATTAATTAATTGTGTTAATAGCCTAAATGAATTGTCTTTTTAATCTTTTCCATCCAATTTCCCCTTGGCTGTGTCTTTTTGCTCACCGATTTCCTTTTGTTCCCTTTGCTCAATGTCCTGGGGAATGTAATGGTTTAAGGGCAGAAAATAAGTGTTCTGAACGAAGCAGTAGTTTTCACTGTATTGTTCCTGAACGAAGGGCAAAGAATTAATTTCAAAATAATTAATTATTAAATAATTAAATGCGAATAATAATAAAATAATTTATAAAATGTGAAAACCCAAGCGCCGGTGAATTGTGCGGGGATCCAACACTGAATCGGTTGGCCGACGTATCTGAAGGGACGGACGGAGCCATGGAAATGGAAACATTGGAAACGAAACTGTTTGGCGGATAATGTGAGAGCGAAAATGATGAATAACATTGGCGTGTAGTAATAGTTGAGTCTGTCCACAATGTCATCGTCGAATTGGGGCTTAAGCCCCTGGAGGAATTTGTCCAGAAAAAACATCAAAAATCAGCAGAAGAAGACGGAGGCGGAGGAAAAGACAAAGGGACAAATGCCAAGAAAACGAGAAGAAAACATAAAAGGGAAGAAGGGTTGAATTAAAATAATGGATCAAATTGAAATTCATTTAAATCGCATCGATTCTCTCCCCCTCTCACTTTCCTTCCTTAGAATGAATGGTCCATCGCCTTTCTCTCTCCCTTTTTGTGTCCTTTCGTCTCCGTCTTTTTAGCAGCAGTCTCTCCCCTCTCCTCCCCTAAAACTGCATTGAATTCCCTCAATGTTTTGGTCGATCGGTTGCCTTTGCCCGCCCCTTTCGTCTCTTTTCAGTGAGTTGCGCAAAATTGGCGGATTTGCACAGAAACGGGAAATTTCCCTGACAAAGTTGGGACATTGGGAGAATTTGGAAGAGAGGGGGTGAGGGGAAGAGAGAGAGGGAAGAGAGTGGGTGAGAGGAAGAGAAGAGGGAGGAGAGAGGTGTGAGGGGAAGAGAAGAGGGAGGAGGAGGGGGAGGGAAATTGAGACTTTTCGCCCTTTTTGATGCTTTTCGCTTTTCCTTCCAAAGACTTTCGCGGCGAAGTCAGCCGCCGCTGTTCACGCAAATGATCGCCGATTATTATGAGGTGACGAAGAACAAATCTTTTTTGGCCGAGTATTTGCCAATGGCGGAGAATGAATTGGCTTGGTGGGAGGCCAACAGAACGGTGGAAGTGCAGCGGAACGGGGAAAAGCATTCGCTTTTCCGATACAATGTGAAAACGGAAGACAAACGGACAAAAGCTGACCAAAGTGCGGCATTTAAGGCCATCACCGATTGCCCACGGCCCGAGAATTTCCTGGAGGATTACCAATTGGGCATGGAGTCCGACGACGCGACTTTCTTCTGGTGAGCTAACAATGTGAGAAGGCATTTGCAAAAGCGCAAAAGGTCTTCCACGGCGAGTGCGTGCGAGTCGGGCCTCGACTTCAGCTCGCGTTGGTACAAATGGGGCACCGAATCGAAAGCAATGCGAAGGACGGCCATCGCCACCAGCGAAGTGCTGCCCGTCGACTTGAACGTGTTCATGGCACTGAACTACCAAACTTTGGCCAAACTGTACGACGAGGAACTGAAGGAGCACGGGTAGAAAGAACGGCACGGCACTTTGGGACAAAGTGAACGATTTAATCACAGAAAGGCACGGAAAAACAAAGAGATTGCCGAAGCAATTAATGCGATTAGCCGGACTTACGGACTTAATGGCCTGCACTGTTCCCTCTCCCACTGCTGATCAGCCTCCCCTTCCATTTTGCCAAATTAGTCTTTCTTTTTTCCATCTTTCCATTTCCCTCCCTTCTCCCCCCCCCCTCCACCGTATTCCTTTTTCTTTTTTGGCTAAAAGTGCGTTCATTCCTTATTCTTCTATCATTAAATTTTCTATTCTCTGTGAAACTTCACAAAATGGACAAAAAAGGCATTTGATCAGATTAAATATGCCATTTTGCATAAACTTTCATTTGGATGAATCAGCAGAGACAAATTTACATAGGAAGGGATTAATGAAATAAATTTTCTTTGGGAATCGATGGAAGGGCGGCGGATCAGCAGAGAGTGAAAAGAAACGACGAAAAGGGGGAAATAATTCAAATCAAAAGTGACAGACATTGGAGGCGCATTAATTGGCCACAATTTGGCAATTCAAATGCAAAATGGGCCACTCGAAGATGCATTAACAACAGAGGACCTGAAAAGTTTGGCAAAAAGAATCTAAATATTCACAAAATGAGAATATTTTAAAAAATAAGAAATAATTTGGACAATTAATTGTGCCATTCTCTGCGCTTTATTTATGAGTCCTGTAAATAAATTGTCGCTTCATCTGTTAATTGCTATTAATATGTATTTGCATGTTCGTAAATTGTTTTCTCTCTGGTCCTCTTTCAATGCTTCTCCGCCCCGTTGCTGTCCTTTTTGCTTAGCATCGGCACCGGCGCGTCGTAAGGGGGCGGTCTTCGCTGCTCCAGGGAATTTGTCTGTGCTTGGTAATCGCGCCTTGAGGGAAAATAAAACTGAAAAGGGTTATTAGTTATATTGGATACCAAAGAGTGGAGATCAGTTGAGAAGTGACCAAGTCGCCATTGTTAAGCGCAATCAGCCGAATCAGCAAAAGGCCGTCGGGTCGCAAAGTTCGACCGATGAAATCGCGAATTTGGGCTTTGCGGGAAAGCCCAAGCCGAGAAGAGCTGGGGTCGATCTGAACTCAAAAAGATGGATCAGAAGCCGGAAGTGGACAATTTGCCCTGTCGAGGTAACTGCTGATCAGCTGAAAATTGCTTCTGGCGTTGAACACCCGCAGAAGCCATTGAAAACAGTTCAAAATGCTGAACAGAGCGACAAAACAAAACCAAAACCAGAAGAAAATGAAGATTTTTTCGTTGAACTAAATGAAATAAAGTGATCGATAGAGAAAGAAAAATGATGGTAGAGAAAAAGAAAAGCAATCGATCTAGTGGACAACAAAGTGATCGATCGAGAAAAAAGGGGCAGTGAAAAAGAGAGAGAAAAACGATAGTGATCGATCGGGGAAATGGAATGATGACGTAGAAAAAGAAAAAGGTCGATCGCGGAGAAATTGACGGATGACAGAGAAACTATTACCGTTTTGAAGCAAGTTAAGTACTGATATACTAACCATGTTAATCATTAGCACGCATTGAACGGAGTGACGATGCAAATTCCCGAGAACGCGTACTGAAAAGTCGCAGAGAGTGACCCGGGGGAAGTTGCCAGTCTCGGGCCATTCCCTTCCGACGACCAAATCGGTCAGTACGGTCCAACCCCACAGCAAATCGGAAGTACCGAGCATCCCTTTGATCATCACAAATTGAGCCAACGCGTTCAAAGCGTAGATCAGTTTAACAAGCTGCCAACAAAACTATTCTTCCGGGAGGACCAATGCTTCTTCACCATATAAGTCAGCACCACCGTCCGCCCATCCAAAAGCGATTTGAGCCGACCTCCGCCGATGTTTTTGGTCACGTCGTGGTCGAAGATCAAAAACCTGGCGACCACCTGTGCCCGATTTGTTCAGAAGTGCGCCCTCCTCTCACTTCCATGTTTTTGCTCCTCTCCTCCGCTTCCATGTTCGATTTGATGTTGCACGTCTCGCAAATGGCGCGCACTTTAACGCCGGTTGAGCTGTAAATGGCGCGCCATACGACAACGGGGAGGAAGAACATCAGCGCTTGAAGGGCCAAAATGAACGGCACCCATTGGTAATAGCCTAAGGGAAGCTCCGTGGGGGGGGGGGCTTCCGTTTCAATCCGTCTTTTTTCTTTGCTGTCACCAATTTGCTTCTGGTCCCGCTCCGTCCAATTCTTCGGAATTGGAATGATATGCTCGGCAATGTCAAAATAATTGTCCGGCTTTGCCATGTCAGTAAATGCGAGAAAGTAAGTGTTCTGCACGTAGCAATAGTCAAGCGCATATTCCATCCACCAACCGCGGTAATAAGCGGGAAACCAACACTGAATGGGCTGGCCGACGAAGCTAAACGAATGGGCAAAGTTGGCACGGAACGAGGCGAAGGGCGGCAGGGAAAAGGAAAAGGAAGAAGAAACGGAAGAGGAAGAAGAAGAAGAGGAAGAGTGTGAAAATGGACAGAAAAGGGAAACCGACGAAGAAGAAGACGAAATTGAGCGGATCATCATGAGCTCGTCACACTTGTTGAAATGTGAGGAAGTGAACAGACGGACAATGAGCCTGGTCCAAAGTTGTTCGGCACATGCCAATTTGGTTGGTTTGCAAAATAGGGAGGGAATGGAGAGAGATTTCTTTGGTTATTAGGGTGTGAAATAAAAAGTAAGTAATTTTTAATCTGGATTAAAAATTAAAATTTGATATGACAGCCAGAAAATTTTTTGAGAATATTTATAGTAACCCGAAATTTTTTGGTGTTTCGCCGCGAATATCACCGAATTATCGTGGCGATGGGCGGGGGGAGGGAAATGGGCGAATGAATTCCTCGCCGTGGGGCGAAGTGCGGGGACATTCGCCGGAGGATTGGAAAAGGCGAGAGAGAAGGGAAACAGAGAGAGTGTTAGGGGGAAGAAAGAAACTCAGGGAGCAAAAGGGCAACAAGTTGCAGGCAGAGAGAGTTGTGAGTGATTGGAGGTTGCAGGTTGTCAGGGAACGAGAAAGAGAGTGGAAGAGAGAAAAGACGAAATTGCGAGGGAAGAAAAAGATACACGAACAGAACACAGACACAGGCACAACAGAGAAATAGAGGCACAAGGAGACACAACTGAAACATGGGCACAACAGAGAAACATAGGGCACACACAACACTTACTGCTGAAGATGGACTATTTAAGTTGTGTTACGTTGTGTTTGTTGTCCTTCACTTGCGCTGTTGAATTTCGTTTTGTTTTGTCCTTTTCGTTTTTATCAGCGGAGAATACGGCAAGTGCACTTTCAACAGCCGGCGGAATTTTGACACTTTTAAAATTCGTCCAAAAAGGCGGAGGGCGGGGCGAACAAAGGGAAAATGCGAAAATTAAAAAAATAAAATTTAAATTTGGCCATCCGCCGTTGATTATGATCACTGATCACTTCCCAAATCAAATCCAAGAAGGTATAAGTTAATCTGAGCAGAGTCTGCGTTTTCTGCTGGTCGTAAACCATTGACACCCCCGGGGGATGGGCCTTTGGATGGACAGCAAACGAAAAAGGGCCATTTTCGTTACTTTTATTGGTCATTCGATTGGTTTTACATGAACAAATAAAACACTAAAAGGCAGACCAACAAATGATTGATCTGCTTTTCCCCTCATTCGTTTAAACATTTTTTATCTAAATTTAAATTTAATTTTATTTTTTTAGTTTAATAATTGCCATTGTCAATGGCAAAATATATTAAAAAAAAGTTTGTATCGTCAAAAAAAAACTTTGCTTTTATTCTATTTTTTCAAACATATTCGCACAATAATAATAATAATAATAAAACAAGTGAAAGCGAAGAATTCGAAGGGATGAGAGGAAAAAATGATTTTCTGATCATACTTTTGTAATCCAAAAAATCATCTGAACCCGTGAAAAAAGAATCCGCCACTACCGAACGATTAAAAAAACGGCAAAAATCATGGGGAAGTTAATTGTTGATATTAACACTAATAAATTAAGTAGAGTCAGAAAACTTGAAGAGAATGAGTCTGTCGAGCGGGACTTTCGATTTTGAAACGAAAATCATCGAAGCACCGCAAAAAATGGAAAGGAAAGAGCAGAAAATGATCAGAGAGTTGCGACGATTCTGTGAAAAAACGAAGAAAAACAACATTATTATTAATTACAAATTGATCAGAATTTGACTGACTGACCATTTCAATTTCCTTGAAGAAGTAAATGCTCCAAAGAGAAGCCACACAACCGGGCAAAGTGATCAGAACCTGGCCAAAAGAGGACAATGGTAAAAAAGAGCGAACAAAGTCAGGGGATCGATTCTTCTTGCCGGATAAGTGACAGTTGGCGTCAGAAGGTCATTGGCCAAAAATAAGCATGCCATGCCACAGCCCCAAATGGCCCCGCTGAGCAAAGAAGGTAAAATGACAGTGCCATTGACGGTGGGGTTATTGCGCCTAAGGGGGGGAGGTAATGAGAAACAAACAAGTGCCGACCATATCTAATTAGGGAACTAATTAACTAGGCAATTTTGAAAAACATTCCAATGTGATGACAAATGCGCCTAGTCAAAATGATAAATGACCAATTAATTGTTACTTAATGAGTGCATTGATGATGAAGATGATGGAAGCGGAGAGAAAGATTCCGAAGTAATGCGAAAAAATGTAATTGAGGCCACTGAGAGGGGCGTCGGGAAACAGCTGGGGATTATCTTGGATGACTGAGGGGACAAAACTC
Source organism: Heterodera glycines (assembly GCA_004148225.2). Taxonomy (NCBI): domain Eukaryota; kingdom Metazoa; phylum Nematoda; class Chromadorea; order Rhabditida; family Heteroderidae; genus Heterodera; species Heterodera glycines. The sequence goes on along the minus strand of CP049705.1, from coordinate 6,192,414 downwards.
AAAAACAAATGCTTTTACGGAACTTACAAAGCACCGGAATCACAGTGATGGAGTAGAAAAAGCCGCAGAACAAAGCGAGCGAAATGCACCTTCAGAAAGAAAGAAAAATAAAAGTCGGAAAGGCACAGCTAATCATTATTAACTAATTGGCATCATTAATTAATTGGTCCCTAATTGCATTTCTTTTCCACCCTTGCCACTTTCTGCTCACACTAATCGTTGGGAATTGCGCAATGTCCATTTGCGAAATCGCCTCAAAGTGCCGTCGGAAGTGATTGACGACGACGAAGAAAGGGAAGTGATCAGATAACGGCGCTGTCTTTCTTTCTCGTCGGCCCTTTGCACCGATCCTTCGCCCATTTTGAGGGTCAAATGGCGCCCTTTTTCTTCAGTTGCTGAAATGTGTTCGGTAAATCCAATTGTTAAAAAATGAATCTTTGACCGTTTTGCGCTCCAAAGGTCGTCGATGAACCCAAATTGGGGTAAACGTGCATTTTGTCCTTTGGCTGATTTGACTTTTTGACAAATGCAAAACAAATTCCCCTTAAGTGAACGGTTAAAATCTCTCCAAATCGGCGCCACTTTCTATGTACCCCGTTAAAAGTGTGAGAAGTCCGATCAAATTGAGCACTTCGTGTTCTGGCAACTTCTGTTTGAGGCCAAACAAACCAAAGCGACTGGCCGACCAACCGGTCAAAATGTTGGTGGTGGACCAAAGGAGAAGTGCCGGGGCCAAGCCCAACCCGGCGATGACATATTGGGAAATGGAATTGGCTAAATGGCAGATAAATAGGGCGGAAAGGGACTATCAAAAACCGATTGTCCAGGAAGCCCCGCCGCCGGAGACGGCCAATCGGAAGGGCGGCGAACCCATGGCCACGTTGACTGCGAAGCCGACGAACAAACTGCCGAGGGACATAACCCACTGGACGAACAGACAGTCCTTTGTGGTGGCGAACACGCGAATGGGCACATGCTAATTAAGGGCAATTGACAAATTTGCAGTGCCAATGCTAATCCCCCCAAAAATGCACCATTGTGCCGAAACAAAAAGCACCGAATAGCACAACGGCAATTCCGTAGGCAATGTCATTGCCGGAGGGGCTGCTGCTGGCAATGGGCACAATCTCATCAAACTGTTGGGCAGGTGATAATCCGATAAAACCAATTCTATTCTGAGTGACATTCAATCCGGGCACTCTCATCGAATTAGTTGACGAAATAATCAACTGGAATAAACTAATTAGCAATTCGATGGAATATAATTTTGATTTTTGGCCTAACTTTTTAACCTAAATTTAATGGGAATGTTCGGCTGGAAAGTGCAGCTGTTCAAATGAAAGCCCAGCAGTGAAAACCAATTGCTTTATGTTTCAAATCAAATGGTCACAAAACGAAGGGACACGGGGGAAAGGAAAGAAGCGACTTTTAAATGTTTGCTTAAAGAAAAAAATGACGCAAAAATGAAAATGGAAAAGAAAAAGAGAAAGAAATGAGTTGAAAAGTCCAAAAATCAGTTAAAAGGCTAACAAATTTAATGGGAAAAAGAAAGGAAAGGGAAAAGGGGAAAATGATCAGAGGAAAACGAATGAGTGATCAGTGGAAGAGGAGGAATCGATAAGTGCGAAATTGAACTTTCAAATCCACGAATAATTGCAAAGATAAGACAAAAGCAAAAGCGGAGAATGGACAGAAAGATAAGGGGAAGGAAAGGCGAAACAATCAGAAAAAGAGAAGGAAAACGAAACACTCATTTTGCCAAGTAATCAGAGCAATGGAATTTGGGAATGATTGGCATTGGCAGAAGAACAAAGGACGAAGGAGGAGACAAATGAGGAGAGATGGCCTTAAGCCATGAAAGAAATGTGATTCATTCGCTGTTTATTCCTTCCCTGATCACTTTCGGTGATCAATGGTCTGATCACTCCCCTCCCCCGTCCATTTTCACTGTGTTTTTTTGCTGCTCATTTGAGAATTTCACTCAACCTTTCCATGAGAATTTCCCTCAACCTTCCCATTCTGATTCATTCATTAAACTAGAAATTTCACATTTAATGTTTTTTCTTTAAATATTGATCAAATACAGTTTTTTATTATTTTTTTATTAAATCCAATGATTTTCTGTTGGCACTGATTGTGAGCTGTGCCATTTTTTAAATCTTTTTTCAAAATAAACAGAATAGCCGTAAAAAAAATTCCTCAGATATTTCAAAAGTTTATTTTTCTAAATTTCTTTTAATTTTCTGTTTTTTTGACTCGGTTAAGCTTTCCGCACTTTCCTTCGATTAATTTATTTATCTTTCATTTTGGCCCATTTACCTTTATTTTCTCTTATTTTCTCTATTGTTTTCTTCGTTTGTTCTCACTTTTCCTTTTCCATTTGATCGTTCGTTTTACAAATGATTTATAAATTTATTGGTTTTTAATTTTGATTATTAATTAGGACTTGGAATTATAAATCACGAAATATGAACAAAAAATATACACCAAAAAACATTCGAAAGTCGGCTAAGTATTTTAATAAAATAAATTTAGAAGGAAAAAACCAAATAATGCTAAATTTGTTAGAAAATAATGGACCTAAAATCGAATTTCCATTTTTTGGCTTATTTTTAACATATTATTAGTCGAAAAGTTTTCTTATAATTTTTTTGGTGCATAAAAATAGAAATTCCATACTCTTTCCACTTTATTTATTCTCTTTAATTGTTTATATCAAATGATAGTCATTTTGTTTTATTAAAATCTTTCAATATTTTTCTGTTTTCTTTGGAGAAATTTTCCCCGTGTTTTTTCGGTTGGCACTTAGCCATTCCATCTTCTTGGAGCCCTTTTCAAAATCATTGGCCAAAAGCACCGCCGAAGTCATTCCCATGCTGCCCAAATGCATTGTTTGGATGATCCTTATTAAAGTAAAAGCTCATTAATTAATCAGTGATTAATTAATGAAAGTGCCATTCGCCGGTCCCTCCCCACGCCGCCATCCGATAATCAAATTCCCCATACAAAAATATTCATATGCCTACCTAGATAGAATGCGCTGACCAACTCCGATTTGACCAAAATAAAGCCCCCCGCGTAAGCCATCGCTTGGCTCAGCTGTTGCAGTCCGTTCGTTGTGGCAAAACCAATGGCCTTTGATTATATTTTATTTCGTTAATTGGTTTAATTTTGCAACTCACTCGTCCATTTTTGCTTTTGTTTAAGTAATTGCAGGCCAAATGTTGAAGGAGCAATTGGCAGCAGAAAATGGCAGCGGCGAGAAGGCCCATCGGACGATTGTTTTGCAGGGAAGAAGCGATTGAGATCAGAAGGGAGCTGAGCCCATAAACGAATTCGACGGGAAGGAGGGGCACCCGAAATTGGCAAAAAATTGGGGGGGGGGGGAGGAAGCCGGGGAAATGGAAGGGCAAACCAACAATTTCAAGCAGTCCATGATCGACGACCTTTGATGCGGAGTCGTCGTGAAACTTTGAGTCTTTTTTGTGCTCCTCCAACAGTTGCAAGCCCATTTTGCCAAAAACAGTGTTCTGTGTGTGGAATTTGGTTGAAAACGTACAAAAAACAAAGGAAAACGACCCAAAGAGTGACAGCGCCGAAAACGATCATTCCCACAATGGCATAAGCAGAGCAAATCCAAAGCACATCTCCTAGCAGAGATTCATCTTTTTTGCCTATAAAATCATTGAAACGATTCACAAAGATTAACTGTAATTAAATCAGTAACCCATTTTTTGCTCAAAAACACTGAAGAAAAGCCCGGTTAAGCGTGTGAACACTGGATAAGCGAAGGAATGGGCCAGACAAGCAAAGAAGCCGACGGCACTTTGGCAGGGCCATTTTTTAAGCAGCGACAATTGGATTCCAATCCAGCAACGAACAATCTGCGGTTGTTAAACATAAGTGGACATCATTCGGTGTGGGGCAGGGATGTGCCTAGGTTTCGCTTTTCGCATTTCGCCTTTCGCATTATTTGCATTTTTTTGGCGTTTCGCATTTCGCATTTCGCTTTTTGGCGCGAAAAGCGACTTTTACACCCCTAAGAATTGGATTAAATTCCCATAAAATTTTTCAAAATTTTACCTATAAATTGGCTAATTTTCAGTGAAAACCAGTTTATAAATGATCAAAATTTCCAATTTTTTTCCCCGGCGGCGCCTATCGGCACCGCCGCGCCCTCAAAACTCCTATTTTTTCTTAAAAAATGGCCCAAAATCGCAAAATTTGGTAATTTGATGAAAAACTGTTCTCAGCGGCGCCCCAAAACTCTTATTTCTCATTAGAAAAATGATAAAAATCACAAAATTTGATCATTTTTTAGTGAAAATCTGTCAACAAATTTTAATCAAATTTTCAAAAATTTTCCCGGCGCCGCCTGCCCCCTCTTCCCAAAAAGTTTTTTTGGAAAAAGCGCGCCTCAAAAAAGCGTTTTATCGATTTTTAAATTTGCAATAAAATTTTAAAAAATTATTTTTGCTTTATGAATTTAATTATTAAAAAGTTGTAGAAAAAATTTCGCTTTCGCATTTCGCCTTTCGCATATTTTAGCTTTTCGCATTTCGTTTTTTTTAAATTTCGCATTTTTCAGTTTCGCAAATTTCGCTTTTCGCATTTCGCTTTTTATTTTTCAATTTGGCCCATCCCTGGTGTGGGGGTGGGGGGCGTTGATCTGATCAGCTGATCAGTGAGTGACCTCCATTGGCCTTGTCTTTCTGAGCCTGTCGCTCTCGTCGTCTGTCCAGTGTTTTCCCTTCTCCGCTTCGTCTTCTTTCGCTGTTTCGTCCGTCGTGTACTGCTCCACCGGGTTCTTCTCATATTCCAATTTGTCCAAATTTTCTAAATCACTTCGCCTTTCTCTTCTGTTATCCATCCTTTGCTTCTCCCTTTTCCTACCGTCGTGCACATAAAGTTGCGGTGCGTGGTGATTTACACTCAGCGGTTTAAACTGCGCTCGCGCCTTCGCGAATTGAATGGCACTCGTGCCAATGCCAGCGACGATTGTGAAGATAATGCCGGGCTGACTCAGCTGCTTGGCATCCACGAGAAAAGTGCCGTATCTGAACGAAAGAGAGATGAGAAGCGCGGAAGAGAGCTTTTCATTGATTGTGAGCGTACAGTCCGCCGAGAGACAAATTAACGAAAAAAATGCACAAAGGGCCGGCCAAAAACAATCCGCGCACAATGGGAGGCTTTTGCTAAATCAAAGCAATATAAAATATCATTATTTTTATTTATAAAATTATTAAACTTTTTCAAAAAGAGTGGTCCATGCGATTACGACAATTGGGACGACCAAAACGGGAATAGTCAACGACAGCGAACTTAAGCAGCCAATGGAAATGCTGGCCACAAGAAAAGTTAAATCCCTGACGAAAATGGCGAGTTGCCTGAAAGGAAGCGAAATGCGATGGACGGAGTTCGAATTGAATCGGACCTTCGGTAAACTGTGGACAAACGAACTTCGACGCTTTGATTGGCCGTATTAATGGAAAAATGATGAAGTATGGAGAGGAAAAAGCAAGCGATTCCGACACTAACGAAGTGAATGACACATTGGAGGAGGGCAAAGTGATCGGGACGACCATTGTTGGAGACGGACACCGTCAAATAACTGAAGAAAGGGGCAATTAATTAGGGAAATTAGGGAATGGGGTGGGGGGCAACGGACTGGCCAATGAACAAATTGAACAGGGCGAAAACGAAGCCGGACAGAACGGCCAAGGACAAGTCGCAGCTGTACAGAAGCAATTCGCCCAACGGAAAAAGTGCCGCCATCGGAGCGAAAGAAGAGAAACCAACGACCGATCAATGGGCAAACAGAGACAACAATTAATCAGTTATTAAATGATCGACCCTTACCAATCACGGGGAGAGGGTGGCAGCAGCCGAAGTAATTAATTAATTAATTATTAATTGATACCCTCGCCGAGAAGAGCCATTAATGGAGATGACCGATTGAAGCACAGAATTCAGAGAGTGAGGGAAGAGATGGCCAAATTGGAAATTGATCAGCCAAAGTCCAATGAGTGGCAGACGAAATAAATCACCACTCAATGGACGGTTTGTTGAATTGCGCAACGCAATGAATTTTGACTTTGGTTTCGAATTTGTTTTTTTTGATGTGAGAATAATCCGATTTTGAGAAGTGACACAATTTCAAACAAATGGAAGCACCGAAAGAAAGAACAAAAGTGGCAAATTCAGTGAACAAAATAATCAAAATAAATGTGAAATGTGCGACATTTATTAAAATTAAATTTTTAAAACTTACAGAATAAAAATTTAATGCAAAAATGCGATTTTCAAACTCAAAATATGTAAATCCATGCAAACATTAAAAAATATTCGCATAATTCAACTGCAACAGCATCGAATATTTATTTAGCATATTTATTTTTTATTGTTTGTTTTTTTATCTTTTTAAATTTTGTCGTCCCAAAATGAAACGCTTTTCGTTGGCATTGTCCGTGCGCGTTCTTTTCTGCCAATGTTTGCGCTTTTTGTGCTTTCGATCAGTGAAACCATTCTTTTCTCGTCAACATTTGACAATGCCTTTGGCTGAACAAATTGTTCAAATTAATTAAAATAATTATCTTTTTATTTTGCCATTTTTTCATTTTCCAATTTTTCTGTTCATTATTTGGGTCGGTAGCAGTTCGTACAATGGCGTTTCGTACAATTTCAAATGGGAATGACCATAAGTTTTTTATCCGTCAGTTAATTTCTTCAAAATTGGTATCATTCGAAGGCTCTACGTGTTTAGAAGCTATCATTAAGCAGAAGCTAAGCGATTAATCATCTCACCAAAAAGTTATCATTTATAAGTCCCATTTGAAATTGTACGAAACGCCATTGTACGAACTGCCATGACACCTCATTATTTGGCCCATTTTTGTCCAAATTTCCCTTAATTTGGCCCATTTTTGTGCATTTTGTCACCTTTCTCTGTTCGTCGTCCATTTGCCATCTTTCGTTATTTTCTCCGACCATTGTCATTCCCACTTTTCTGCTACCCATTTTCTTTTTTCCTTGATTTTCTTCTTTTTTAATTTCGTTATTCCCCAGAAATTTAGCATAAATTCGGTCAAAACTAAAAAATAATTAAATAATTTTTATAGAATTTATCGAATTTATTTTCTTTTTCAAATATTTTTCCTTTTTGATAATTTGTTCTTTCTTTGTCTCTTCCACCTTTTATTTCCTTCAATTTCATCACAAAATTCGATGTTGATCAGCCCGAACATATGTCCAATCGCTCTTTCTAATTGGGCGTCTTCTTTAAATAATTCCCTCCCAAATTCAAAATTGGCCAAAAGTCGGATGAGAACGCGGTCACGGAAATGGCGTAAAATGATTTTACGGATTTGAAAGTTTGGGTTAAAGTGCTAAATTAATAATTAAAGGCTAATATTTGGGTGTGACTGACCTGAAGTGGGTAAAGCATTGCGAAAAGCGTTGGGATTGACTGGCAAAGAGAGGTGGTGAACAGCTCGCAAAGTTCGGACAGAAAGTGCTTTTTCGTCTTATAATTGGACGAAACCAGCGGAAGTTCAGAGGGCGAACAATTGAACATTTTGCACGCATTGTTCTCCAAAGTTAAGGCAATGGCCCCGTGCTAAAGGAAAAGCGAACGGAAAACGAATGAAATTGGCCAAGCTGCAGTAATTTGCACCCTCTCGCTGCCACGACCAACGCACCAAAACCGCTGTTTTGTCTGCCAATGTATTTGACTTTGACTGCTGCTGAACATGATCATGATTAATACGTTGCATGTGTCCCCCGCTCCCTCCGTTTCCACTGACTTCTTCTGACGCAATGAAATCAATTAGTTCCATTTTGTCCTCATCACTTTGAACTGCTCGAATTGCGTCCGCAATGGCTGCCTTTGCCAGGAAATCGTGCTCATTGCCTCGCAACGCGGAGATAATGTCCAATTGGTAGCTTATGAGAAAATGTATTATGATGAGAGAATGTTTGATTTTACGAATTGGCAAATTCCGGAAGGCTTAAAATGCCCTGAGGGGGTGAGGGGTTTGACGGAGTGCAAAGCTGAGAAATGTTGTCCGGAGAAGTGATCGGACCTAAAGAATCAGACTCAGCTGAAATTATAGTTAATGAAAAGCAATTGCTGACTTGAAGACTCAGTTTTTGGTTCCGAAAGCATTAAATTATTTAATGAACTGATTAATTATTGTTAATTATTATTTGGTTACGCTCACTAAATACTTAAATTCCTTATCTTTCAACTAATGGACGCTAATCAGCCAAATAACATATTTTACTTTTAAATGGAATATATGGATAGGGCAGGGGGGCGGGGTGCCCAAGGACATAATATTGCCAATATCTTAACTTATTTATCCAATATCCAACAATAGCAGTCTTTATTTGGTGTCCAATGGTCATGGAACAAAGGGCGACCCCAACCGATTCGGTCTCGGGGACAGAGACTTACGATGGACGGGAAACCCCTGCTGCTGGAGGGAGAGAAGAAGAAGCAGAAGAACACTTACAAAGAAAGAGTCTCGATCAGTTAGTATAGCAAATAAAATATTCAATGACATAAAAATGAAAAAATAATAATTTTATTCATAAGACGGCATCATTTAAGACAATTTACTATAATAGCTTTAAATATCAAAATGCCTTTTTTAATGTTTAATTTGGCGGACTGTTCGGCATTGAGTCGGTCTGTCCTTTCATCATTTGCTCCGTTTGTCCCTCCCCCGTCCATAGGCCAATTTGGCCTCTCTCTTCCGCTCTCTCTGTCCATCATTTCCCTGCCCAACTTCACTTTTCTTCTCTCTCCGTCGCTTGTTCTTTTCCTTGCTTTGCTGGGTGTCTTCCGTCTTCTTCTCAGTTTTGCTCTTCTATCGTTTGTCATTCCCGACTGAGTTTCAAAAGTGTTTGTGTCATGGCATTCCCCGCCCCCCCCTTTCTTATCTGAATTAGAATCTCATCTCTTTTATTTCTCCAAATTTACACTTTTATTCCCCCTGCTAATGGCAGCTAAGCAGCAAAAAGAGTGAATGATAAAGGAAAAAAGGCCCTCGAGGGCACGATGGCTTTTTTCGCGCAGGAAGAGAAGAAAAATGGACGGACAGAGAAGCAGCAAAAGGGAGAGGCAAGGGTAATTGACCAGCAGCAGCAGCAGAAGGCGGCAAGTGGAGTATGAATTTCAAAGCTTTTAACAACTGTTAACTGCGGTCACTCCGCTCGGAATAATTACGACTCATTATCGGCTAATTGACCTTTGTTTTGCCATTGCGTCGTGCCGTGACTTTGAATGAATGCCCCCCACTGCCAAAGGAAAGTCCGCCTAATACATACATCGCTTATTTCCCGGTAATTTTGCTCATGTATTGCAGCGACCTGTGAATGGTTAATAAAGCGGAAACATTGGCCTAATGAAAGGGCACCTCCCCTGGGCTTTGGAGGGGGAAGCAAAGGGACGCAATTTGGCGTTGACTATGGCTGAGCCGGTGGGGGAAGGGGCGAGGGGAGCATCGGTCGACTTATCTGTGGCGCGAATTGTCCAGGACGTCTCAGCACAGCAATTCCATCACGGCGACCATTAAGCACAGAACGGGCAGAGAAGCCAATTACGAAACGCAGTCGACAAGTGCTGTCGGACAGAAATGTGAGAAAAGGAAAAAAACGGGCCTACGAAGTGCCGTTGGGTTTGAGTCGCTTTTGACCTGACAATGGTAAATCCGCCGATCGATCGTTTCGTTTCCAATTTCCTCCACCGCTTCCGTTCCGCTCAATAATTCTGGCTGCCAGCTGCCCTTCCGGCACATCGTCTCATTAATCCCCGCTGCGTCCACCCAATTCCCCCCGGGTTCCATCCGCGCGATTTACCCCTTCTGTTCATTTGTTTACTTCCCATTCTTTGGTCCCTTACCATAAACAATGCAACGCTTTTTGCCGGTTTATTTTCCTGTAACAATTAAGGCCCCATTGGACCCCGAGGAGCGCCAGGCCCAAAAGGAAAGCCAGGAGAGCCGGGCACGCCGGGGTTGGACGCGGATGGGGGCATACGAGGAGCACCAGGCCCACCTGGACCTCAAGGACCCCCGGTCTGATATATAATTTAGATCCAAATGCACTGTCATTTGCAGGGAAGGCCGGGAATGCCTGGCCCAAAGGGAGTGCCGGGAGCACAAGGCACTTTGTCAGACCAGCCGGGTCCGCCTGGGCCGCCGGGAAAGCCGGGGCCAAAGGGCCTATCGGGCGAGAAAGGAGCGCCGGGAATAGCCGGAAAGAACGGAGTGCCCGGGCCGAAAGGACTGCACAACCAATTCGATGGTTGGTGCCCTGTCATTGTTTCCACACCCTCCTGTTCTTTTTGTTGTTCACGCCCCATTTCAATGCAAAATGTTCATCTCCCAACCCATGCGCCGCCCTTCCAATCAAATGTCAAATGCGTCGGCTCGTCCAATTGTCCTCGAATTGGTCATTTCGTTTTGATCATTTTTTTAACTTTTTTGTCCACGATTTCATTTGATCTTTCCTTCTTTTATGAGTAACACTTAATTAGGCACAAACTTCTTTCTCCACCAAAAACAAAAAGTGGGAGAAGGGGCAACTGTCCGTGACGATGGGACAGTCCCCGGCGGCGGCGCCTTATTGCCTTTTCAGCCACGAGTTCCTCCGCTCCCTCCCCCCCCCTCCCTAACCCATGGCGAAGGTCTTTCCGGTCAGCCATTCCAATAAAGCCACGGAGAATGGGCAAAGAATTGAATTGTCTTTGGGGAGAAGCATTCCCTCCGCCCTTCTGCCAGTCAGCGCTCCTTAGCTTATGAATGAATGAATGTTTGTGTTGTGCAGCAATTGTTTTCTTTAATGGGAGAAAGGGAAGGAGAAGGAAATGCCATAAAATGAATTTGGGGAGGGAAAAGCATTCATTACCATTAATGAGGGAATTTGTGGGTGGGCCGGAGGGTGGGATTATGACTTTGTGAGATTCACTGGAAAGGAGAATTGGATGAAGAATCAGAAATTAAAATTCGGATACACTTCATCCGCCTAAATGCCCAACTTTTTTTACTTTGGCACAAACAATGCCGGATTTAACGAGATAATCCGATTGCTCATTATCCGCATCACTCCGCCGTTCTTTTTCGCCCCGTCCATCCATCGGAAACATTACGCACTTTCACTTTCACTTCCAAAATTGTGATTTTTCCATTCACACTCTAAATTCTCGCCTCGTTGCGTCGCATTATTGGCATGTGCTATGCTCTGCGATGCCCATCCTCTGCTGCTCCCGCCTCCCCTCTAATGCAATTTACTCGTCCCCGCCCCTTTGAATGGTATCCTCCCCCTCCCCTCCCCTCCCATAAAGCATTGGAAGAAAAGCATTTTTGGTGGGAGGAGAAATAATTAGTTAATTTAAGTGGATTTAACAAGCAAAAAGCAAATGGATTACGAGCAGTGCTTCGCCGGGAATTACGAACTGTGCGTTTCTGATTTTGCGCTTTCATCCTCCAGCTTTTCTCTCATTTAATCCCATCATTCCCTGCCGAAGCGGAGAAATGTCGCCGATGGCCAGCAGGCCAACGATAGATTCTGCACCGAAATTCGCACATCCAAAGCATCTTCCCGCATCTTAACAGCAGTTTTTCATTTTTTCATTTCACCGTCCCATCGGATGCCCTCGGCCATTCATCAAACAATGGCCAATGAACGCATAAATGGGTTATGGCCACGGAAACGAAGGGGAGGGAGGGCTCATCAATTTCTTCATCCCCACCCATTCTCATTAGTCTCTTTGCTCATCTCTCATCAGCAACAACAATCTGCTTTTCCCTTCTTTCCCCTTTCTTCTTTTTCCGCCCTCCCCTAATTTGCCACTTCTTTTCCTCTCTTTGCTTCTCCTTTGCCACTCCTTTGCTTCCTTTTTGGCTTTTCCTTTATTCCTAAATGGGCATGACCAATGGCATTTCTGCCATTGGTCGAATTTTAGGGAATGGGCGGCAATTTGTACGCGGGCGAAAGCATTTTGTCAGGCGAATGCGAGGAGGACAAACTGTTCACGAGAAGCAAAGTGACGGCGATGAGGTCGACTTTGCTGGGCTGTCATAAGGCATCGACGGAGAGTGTCTCTCTCTCTCTCCTCTCATCTCTTTTTTTATCATTTCTCGTGTCCTTTTCTGCCCATGGTCCATTAAAATGACCTTTGCCCACTCAATTGCTCATTTTTTGATTTCCCCTTTTTACTTTTTAATCATTTTTTTACCTTTTAGATGGCTTTCGAAATTTCATAATATTAGTCTTTCGTTAATTTCTTGTCTTCATCCCCCTCACTTTTGAGGCGTTTTTAAATTATTTCTCCGCAATGATTTTTTCTCCGATTTTTCCGATCATTTTCCAATGGTTTTGTCTTTCGTTCGTTCTGTCGGTGCAAAGCTCAAAGGTTAGTTGTCATTTTGGTTTTGTTAAATTGGCACATTTTGCTCATTTATTTTTTTGTTTTAATTGTTTTTCTTCTTTCCCTTTTCTTTCTTTGCTCATTTGCCATCGTTTTCTGAATTGTTTAATGGTCCATAAAATGTGAGATGACTTTTCTCAATTCCTCTCTTTTTTTCCTCCCTTAGAATGGCACAATTACTTAGCGAAGGACGGACAAAAGTGGCAAAAGACGGGGGAAACAGCGGGGGCAGAGAAGAAGAAGCACAGCAAAACGAATGGCGAGGAAAGGAAAGGGGGAAACGGAGGAGGGAAAAGCGAAGAGGGCACAAAGCAATGGCGAGGGGGAGCAGAGAAAGGGCAGTGATCAGCACCAGCAGAGAGAACAACCGACTGATCAGTGAGTGATCGCAAAACCATTCCATCGGCAGACCATCACTGATAAATGATTGTGAAGTGATTACTTTATTTATTGATCATTCAGTTCCCATTTGATCAAACACTTTTCCCACTGATTACGTACTTATGAACTACTTTGTTCTGACATTTAGCAATTTGCGTTTTAAAATGTGATTAAATAAGAATGGATTTACAATGAATGCATTTTAAAATAGCAAATTCCTTTTTTTATGAAACGTTAGAATAGCAGAATAGCAGCTGAACTACATAACTGTTTCGTTTTTGTTAATTTGTTCAGCTAGATGAGCATGTGAAGGAGAAAAACAGTCATTTCGAGAGTGATGGACAGGCAATCATCCAAAACCAAATTGAGGGGAAAATAACGGATTGATGTGAAAATTGGTATAAAAAAGGGGGGAGGGAACAGTATAATCATCGAAAGGGGTAATATTAAATAGTTAATTAGATGAATAACTCAAGTTAAGCAATTCACCCTTCTCAGATTTTCCCGGTTTGGAGTGACGCCCCGCGGGGATGGCTAATCGTCGATTTGGTGCGGGAGGGAATCGCTTCGGCTGAAGAACGACTGTCCCTTTCGAACTCCACGGGATTGGGTCGACACTTTGCCGTTGAGCCAAGCCGCCCTTTGCTGACAGTCAATGGGCCGTTGGATCGTTTTGCCTCGTTGGATCAAGCCCATGGCTCTCAGCTTTTCCTCGTGGAAATTGAAGCTGGCCGGGACCCTTTCCTGAGGCGACTGGTCACAGTCCAAGTGCAAGTCCAATCCGCGTAAGTCCGTCTCCAATCTCTTCTCTTCGGCATTTCTTCTTTCTCAGGTCGTCCGTTCGTTTCCCGCGCTTTTCTTCGCCAATTTATCATTCCTTTTTAAATGCCAATGCTCAAATTGGAACTGTTTTGAACTTCAGCAAAAGTCAAAATGCTGCGGCACCATTAAGTCGCATTCATCTCGTTTTGGGAGGGCAGAAATTGTCGTCAAATTTGACTTTTAAAATGGCATCGAGTGGACAAAAGCTGATCCGCGTTGAAAATGCCAGGAAACGCTCGAGCGGAGAAGCGTATGCCAAAGTGATCGACCGGGCTGACATTTCGGCATTTTCCTCTTTACAATAACACTTTCTCTCAGATCTCTCTGCTGCAACAACCCCTTCCCACTGATCGGAAATGGATCCAATGGCTTTTTGCCGAGGAATTCTTCGCCGACGGATGGAGCCGAAGGGTTCCCGCCGTTCAGCTTCAAATCACCATCGTCCGTCCGCCGCCCTCCCCACCGCCACAATTTGACAAACCGCGGATCATACTCCGCCTCAAGTCCCCGCTACCCGCCCACAAAACGCTTTTTCGCGTGACAGCAAAGTGAGTCCACCGAATAATGCCAAAGTCCGCTTATGCTAACAAAAGGCCAAACATTGAGCCCCCAGGGGAGGACGGGCTTTCCTTCTCCGCTCATTTGCAGCCAAAAGAATAATTGAATTTTGGTCTGGCACTCGAGCAGTGCGTTAGCCTCGGTCGGTTTTGGTCTTCGGCCGCCCTCTTCCATTTCAATTAGCGCCTTTTGGAGGTCAATTTAATTCTCTTTTCTTCCCATTCAACTTTCGTGCTGTCCATTCGACCGTTTTTAATAAACAATTTCGAATTGAATGAATTTATTTTGCTGAAACAGAAGAAATTTGAACCAATAATTTTCACCGAATCTTAAAAAAAATATATGACTCAAAAAAGCACCCGAATTTGTGGAAAACGACAAATGAGAATGGTCAGTGACGAATATTCTTTAAATGGCGGGTATTTCTTTCACTTGTCATTCGTTGACAAGGACAAAGATTAATCGAGAAAAAAAGAAGGTCGTAATGATATTGACGAGTGATGATCGGATGGATGGATAATGAAGGGGGGAGAAGGGAGGGGGGGGGGGGTAAACGAAAATGAAACGAAACGGCAAAATGCCGAAGAAAGAGGGACAAAATGCCGAAAAGGAGGGTAATTCAGAACCTCGCGCGGAATGCCCATCTTCCGTGTTGAACCCGAGTCATCTCCGTTTGACGTGGCCCCATTGTTCGGTGACATTTTTGCCAAGGAGCGGTTGGATTCAGGGCGATATGCGTTCAGAGTTGTTGCCGTAGACTCAGCGGGCCAAGTCCAATTAATTGGCTGAAAAATCTGATGAAAAAGGCTTTAGGAAGGCCAATGCGAAATCGAAATCGACGTGGAGCGAAAAGTCTCATCAGCACAGCCGAATCAACGCCAGCAATTTCAGTCCCGAAAAGACAGTCCTTTGGCTGCCCCAATTCGAAACCGAAGGGACAGAGCGGACGATTTTGTTATTGGCCTTCCGGAAGATCAGTCCAATGGCATACTTAAGCAGGTCACAAGCTTTAAACTGACGGCGGATGGCATAACGCAAATGAATGGCGAATTTTCAGCGAATTCCTTTGAGCGCCGATGAGAAAGTGTCCAAAATGAATTTGGAATCGGGACCATTGAGGATTCACGAGAATGGAAGCATGGAACTGATCGAAGCACTGAACTTTGAACAGAGCGCCGAATGGATTCAATCGGTACAAATTGACGGAACGCATAAAAGTGAGAAATATTAAAAAATTTAGTTAAAATAATTTCTTTATTATCAAGACCCTTTATTATATGTATCTTTTTGTGGAGAGAATAAGCAAATCGAAGTTACTTTTGGGTTTGGGAAGGGCTCTTAATTAGGGACGAAATGAAAGAGAAAAGATGCAATTAGGAGAATTATTATAGAAAAAGTTAAGAAAGGGAAAAAAGAGGTTCGAATCTGTTCGAATACCCCGAACTCGTTTTATGGAAAAATCAGGAATTAAGTTTTTAATAAATTATTTTAGCACGCCTTCAGACCATTCGAATTGACGTGTTGGATGTCGATGAACCGGCAGTCTTTATAAATCGCCCCCGGCCTTTTCTCGCTGTCGTCCCTCCCCTGGAAATTCTCCCCCGGGGCTTCCAAGTGTTTCGTTTGGAGGCCAAAGACGAAAATGGGGAAGGAAGTGCCGAAAAAGTGACTTTCAGACTGATCAACACGGAGCGTAAGACCAAATCGAAGGCCTCATTTGATGAGTATGCCAAACATTCAGCACCGAATTCATTTACTGTGGACGGATTGAGCGGCGCAATTCGCACAGCACTCACAAAATATTCGCCTGGGGGCACTTACAAAGTTTTCGTGGAGGCAATGGACAACGGAGGGGCTGAACAAAGGGTAGGTAAATGGTGGCCATTTATGCTGTGGCACAATCTGAGAGTGCCTTTTGCTAAGAGTCCCACCGGCGGTCGTTCCTCCGAAATTGCCGTCGTCGAAGTGTTCGCCGGGGATCGTCCACCCCAATTTCTGCGTCAAAAGTACGCTGCGTCGGTGGCTGAATCGGTGGACATTGGGCAAAGTGTGCTTCAACTGGAGACCTTCTCATTCCCACCAATTAGCGAAAATGGGACACCAAAAGTACAGAAGTGCCGGAATTCGTTAACTAATTGGATCATTTAGGGCCCAATTAAATACAGTCTTTTCGAGAAGGGATCGAATGGTGCAAAATTCAGCCGGGAGACTTCGGATTTTTTCGGTATCCACGAAAGAAGCGGACTGATTTATTTGAAGAAGCGATTGGACTTCGATGACAAAACCCAGCCAAGGCTTTTTTATCTCTTCGGTCTGTCGGCAAAATCAAATCCGAAAAGCATTTAAATTTTGAAGGGGTTGCCGAAGAGGACGGAAAAGAGTCATCCGTTCCCGTGGAACTTTCTGTCGTCGATGTGAATGACAACGCCCCCCAATTTGTCCAACCGATTTTCTCCTCTTCAATTCGCGAGGACATTCCCACGGGGCACACTATTCTTAAGGGTAATGGCCAGAGGGATGCTGTCTCAGCATTTTGACCACCAATTTCCAGTCGATGCAATCGACGCCGACTCGGGACTGAACTCGGCACTTCTCTTTGCCGTTGATCACCCACAATTCATGGTCAACGGACGGGGCGAATTGCAAAGAAAGCCGGGCACTAAACCATTGGATGCTGATCAGGTGATGAAGCAATTAGCGACTCTAATTGACGACTTCCGAGTTCAGTTGCGACAGGGCCACTTTCTGTACCGCTTCAACGTGTCCGTGTCCGACCAGGGCATTCCTCCGCTCATTTCCTCCGCTATTGTTCACATTCAAACGGAAAACGTTAACGATGAAGCGCCTGAATTTGTTCCTACTGCGCAATATATGGCGACAGTTAATGGCCAAATGAAATTTAAATGAAAAAAAAAGAACTTCAGGTGGCAGAAGACGCCCTCGGGGGAACGCCGGTAGTGCAAGTGCAAGCGATAGACCCGGACAGGGACCAAGTGAACTACGCATTTGTGGACGAGGAAGGAGACGAAACTGTGGCCAATGGACTGTTTGAAATTGACCCTGACACAGGTTGGACAAAGCAAAGAACGGACGAACCAACCGCAAAACGATCGCCTTTCTTTTTGAGGACTGATTCGGCTTCATCCCTCCGTTCGGAATGATCAGCTCCTTTCCTTGGACTCGCCCTTAAATTTGACTGTCATTGCTCGAGATGATGGCTCTTGCTGTTCTCATCGGCGGAAGGGACTCGCCGTTCGTCACACGACAAAAGCGACGGTCAGTGAACAGACGGACAAAAGACCGAGCTAATTACCATAATAAAGTAAACACGAACAAAAGATGATTGTGCCATTTGTGTGAAGGTTCTTGTTGGGGTGCTCGACTTGAACAACAATAAGCCCGAGTTCCCTCACTGTGCCGATTATTCTCGGATGGCAATGGTCGAAGAGGGCCAATACCGCGTCAATGCCTCGCCGATCCTTCGTGTGGAGGCCATCGACCACGACTTGGGTCGCAATGGGCACGTGTCGTATTCTCTTTACTACGCACGCAGCGAGTCGCGGAAGCCCTTTCTGATCGACTCGGACAGTGGCGAACTCCGACCTTCGCCTTATTTTGTTTTTGATCGCGAGCAAAAAGTCGTCGAGGAGGTGACCATCAAAGCGACGGACAAAGGCGACCGACCGTTGATCGGCTTCTGCCAGTTCAAAGTGCAGGTGATCGACGTGAATGACAATGCGCCCGCTTTCGACAAGTCAATTTATGAGACTTCTATGGGAAGGGCGGCACGGGTCGGCACCGCTGTGCTGACAGCGGTGGCGGAAGACCGGGACGGGCCGCGCAACGCTCACATCAGCTACGCCTTGGCACCGGACGAGACCTCGTCCGCGGAACACTTCGAAGACTTTCTGTCGTTCACCCTTCCCGACCCGGAAATTGGCGAGATTATGCTGGCCAAAAAGGTGCCACCAGAGAACGACAGACTTCTCTTCTCAATCATCGCAACGGACAACGGATTTCCGGTAGCACAAAGCACCGCGGCCCAAGTGGTGGTCCGAGTGCACGAAAAGCAGCAAAACGCACCGCAATGGCAAGCGCATGCGGAGTGTCCGGCGAGGCTAACCGTGTCGGAGGACGTGCAGAAGAACACCATTCTGTTGCGGTGCCATGCCATCAGTGGGGAAGACCGGACGAGGCCAATCTCGTACAAACTGTCAAATGGGGTCCATTTGGACCGGAACAGCAAACAGACTTTTCGGGAGTTCGAAGAAAAGGACCCGAGGCGGGCGGACGTCTCCTGGGTGATGGTGCGAAACATGGAAAGCCTGGACTACGAGCAGGCCAGGAACTACACCCTCACTCTGACAGCCACCGATCTGATTTCGTCAGCAACCGCAGAACGGCATTTTCACATTGACGTTTTAGACCAAGTAGCATCATAGCATAATTGAAATTGATCATTTTCATTATTAACTCAGAATGACGAAGTGCCTCGGTTTATGGTTGATCGTTTCATCGGCACAATCGATGAAGAATTGACACCGGCCGAGTTCCAAGAGCGGAATGACGGAAAGCCGATAACCGTGGTAACGGCAGAGGATGCGGACTCGCCGGGCAAACAGAGCGAAGTGCGCTACCGAATTTTGGACTCGCCGAACCTTCGTGCCACGCATTTGTTTCGCATCGACGAAATAAGCGGAGCGATCTTCCCCTTGGAGAAGTTCGACCGGGAAAGGACCGACTCTTTTATTTTCGATGTCGAGGCACGCGACAGTGCGCCGTCGTCGCTACCCGGCACCAAATTCGGCATGCCGAACAAAGACTTGGTCAAAGTGCAGATTTTTGTCGCCGACTCCAACGACAACGCCCCCCATTTTGTACATCCGCTGTACACTGTGCAGGTGCTGGAGAGCGTTGACGTGGGCAGTGAGCTGCTAACTGTGAAAGCGGAAGACCCGGACAGTCAGTCGACGTTGCGCTATTCACTGCAAGCGGAACAGAAAATGCCATTCGGAGTGAGGACCGACTCGGGAACGATCTTTGTGAATGAGCAGTTGGACTACGAGACACAGAAGGATTACCATGTGGAACTGATGGTCAGCGACGGAAGGCACAATGTGACGAGCGGAGTCCGCGTGATTGTGCTGGACGAAAACGACAACGCACCGCAATTCGAGCAGCAGAGATACGAGACGGTGGTGGAGGAGGGAACAGCAAAAGTGCCGAGGATTTTATTCACAGCGAAAGCGACGGACAAAGACAAAGTGAGTGAACTACTCGAACTTGTTGGAACAATTTGATTGAACCAAGGACGAGACGAATGGTCGCATCGTTTACTCATTGGAGGGCCAAGGGGTCGGCGACCAATTCAGAATCGGACGAGAGAATGGTCGAGTGGAGCTGGTCTCCGAATTGGACAGAGACCCGCCCAATGGCACGGCATTTTGGCGCTTTATGGTCCAAGCGGCGGACAGAGATGGGCACGGACTGATCGGATATGCAGACGTGGAAGTGCAGGTGGGTGGGCGGAAGAGGACGAATTGGCGGACGATGATCGGTTGAGGTGTTGGACAGAAACGACAACTCGCCACACTTTCCTGACGAAATGATAGGATTTGTTGATGAGGAACGGGAGCCCGAGGCATTCGTCACAAAAGTCGTTGCGATTGATCACGACGATCCGTTAACGGAAAATGTGGGGAAAAAGGGGGATTTTAAGCAAAATGGACAATTTAGGCACAATTGGAATATAGTCTGATCAGAAACAAAGCGATGAACGGAAAGGCAATGTTCAGAATCGAACCCCAAAGCGGCAAAATATTTGCCATGGTTTGGAAACGAACGAATGGCGAATTTGATAACAAATCATTCATTTCTTTGTACAGGTCCGATTAGACCGAGAAAAATTGGCAGAAAGGGAGTTTCAAATTCAAGTGAGAGCGACGGACGGCGGAATTCCACAAAGAGAAGGTAAAAGAAAGAGAGAGAGGGGAGAGGGAGAGACAGAGAGGAAGAGTGAACGAGAGAGGGGAGGGATAGAGATAGAGAGGGGGGGGGGAGAGAAGGAGCAATGCCAAGCGATCACCCATAGACTGAATCAATGCTATTCGGACTAATTAAAAGAAAAGCCGATGTTAATCGGACTAATTAAAAAGATAAAGAATGCTGTTAATCGGCTATTTGGCAGGGTTCGGCAATGTCAGCATTCGCTTACTTGACGTAAACGACAATCCGCCGTTCTTTGATCATTCCGAATACAATGTCCATGTTCCCGAAACAACTCCAAAGGACGCGCCCATTTTGACTTTGATAGCCACTGATCTTGACAACGAAGCCGTGTGAGTTGGCAGAGACGGAAAAGCAATGTCAATTAATTAACTAATTAATAATTAATTAATCAGTAGATTAATTAACTAATTATGCCAAACGAAATTGTTAGTGATTTAGTGACAACCAATTCACCTTTTCTTTGTTGGACACACAACAAGAACATTTTTACGTGACGAGTGAAGACAATTCGAACGATGTGCGTGAGGACGGACAACGCGTTGGGGTGTTGCGCCTTAAAAAGGTGGGAAATAATTTAATTTTAAATTAACAAAAAACTCAACATTTTAATGCTAAACTTATTCGTCCATCTTCTAATCCTTCCAGTTAGTGATTTGGTCGATCCTTCCTTGAATTTGGTGAAAATGGGGCGATACAAAAGGAAAAGCATTCTTTGCCCCGGGGGTCACCGCGGACAGTCGCAAATCCGAAGGAATTAATTATGGCGGATTTGGGGCACTTCTTCTTTCTTCGCCCCACTTCATCCGCACCTTTCTTACTCACTTTTCATGGGACTTCCATACCAATTCATTTCAACTTTTGCATTTCCAGCAGAAGTTGAAAATCCCTTTGAATATTTTTGTGCGTTTCGTTGTGATTCACCGCCGTTGCAAATAATGTCCCCCTTTGCTGCTCAAGCTTTATAATCCGGACGATGATTAATCATTCGTAATTATACGATTGAATGGAGGCATTGAAAGATGGTGACACATCTTCTTACTTTTTTGCCTTTTCTATTCCCTCACTTCCTTTTTACCCTCCCTCCTTCTCTTACTATTTTCTCTCCTCCTTTTCTCCCGCTCTCTCTTCTCTCTTTTCTCTCTCCCCATTGTGTGTTATTTTTTAATCTCGTTCTCTCCTCCTCTCCTTTGTGCTCCTTTCTCTTCCCGCTCCCTCTTCTCTCCCTCACTTTCTTTTTGCCATCCCTCCCTCTCTTACTACATTCTCTCCTCCTCTTTGTTTCTGACCGGTCCCCTTTTTCACATTGCCTTAACTCTGTCCCAATCCAAATCCAATCCTTTCATCTATTAGCAGCAATAGCTTTCAGATTAATGGAATTTGGATGAGCGTAAGGCGAAGATTTCATTAGGCGCTGATTGGGTTGGTACGTCGATCAATTCATTCGCCAATTTAATGGGGGAGAGGGCGGGGGCGATGCTTTCTAATTGCATGGGGAGGAATACCGGCGGAGATAATTTGGGATGAAAAGACGACGAAGAATAAGGAGGAGGAGGAAAAAGGAAGTTGTGCAAGTTTATGGGTGAGATGGAAAAAGAGAGGAGAAGCCAAGCGTTGTTGCACTGATTTTACATATAAATTACGAGTTTTCCCAAATACATTTAATATTTTGTATTGTTGTTCATTTAACAGACTTTCATCTCAAAATTCGAAATTAGTCGTCCTCTTTTCCTTTCTTCCCCTTCTTTCTTCTTCTCTTTCCTCTTCTCTTTTCCTCTTTTTCCCTCCTCTTTTCCTTTCTTCCCCTTCTTTCTTCTTCTCTTTCCTCTCCTCACTTTGTCCAACAGATCGGTGCCCACCGGGGCAGCACCGGTCATAATCAGTTTCAGTGATGAGAGGTCGTAACGAGAAGGGGCGGCCGACTTGGCGAGAAGGACGAGGATTGGAGGCACCAAAAAGGCAACTTTGACCTGGAAAAGAGTGGAGACAAAACGTGTGAAGCCATGCCAAAGGCACTTGGTAATTTTGGACGGTTCTGCAGAAGAGGTCCAAGTCAAAACGACCGAAAACGACGCCCGAACCGCCGCACAAAAGGGAATTGAGGCCGAGAACGAAGCCATAAACTGACAAACGGACGAATTACAAAATGTAATTGGACAGCGAATAGATTTCTTAATCGTTCGATTTTGAAGGCCACAAATTCCGAAAATAAAAAAGGGAAACATGGGAATTGTACCAATTATTATTCAAAAATTCTGCTCGCCGCTGTCAGTAAAGCCGGACATAAATTCTAAATTTTTAAAATGTTTTCTTTCTTCTTCTCTTTTCCTCTTTTTCCCTCCTCTTTTCCTTTCTTCCCCTTCTTTCTTCTTCTCTTTCCTCTTCTTCTCAACATTTGATTTTCCAAATGACTAAAAGTGGGGGGGGGTGTAAATTCGAAATTCATCCCATTTCTTTGCCTGCTGAAAATTCGTGCCATTGTGCCGACGTTGCGATGGGAAAGCATCACTCCCTTTTGGAGACCGGTGGTGCCACTGAAAGGGAAATTTAAGTGATAGAAACACTAAATACAAAAGCACCACCTCGAAAATGGCATAAACATCACGTCTTTTTCGACATCAATTTTGGGCAATGGTCGTGACAAATCGACGGAATTCGATGAACCGACGGCATCGGACCAATGAAAAACAGATTGAAATTGCGAATTTGGCAAGGAAACAGCGGACTGACAATTAGTGGTGGAAATGAGCACAACGTACTAAAAGTGGACAAAGAAAGGCCGAAAGTGAAATAATTGTGAAAAAGCAAAGTTACCTTTAAATGGGGACAAAGCGGACGAGTCGCCAAAATTCGTTCGAGCAGAGAATCGGCACAGAATTTTCCTCTTTCCTTTTTCTTCCTTCTTCACCTTTCTTTTCTAACTAGAAATTTTCAAGTTGGCAATTGAATTTGCAAAAAACCGGAGGAGAGGGGGGTAAGAAAAAACGAAAAAATTTTTTTATTAATAAAGGAAAATTTATTCTTTTGATTTGCCAGGAAATTTTGCAAATTTTGCACCATTTGATGAGTACACTTACTTACCTTCATTGAGAAGTGTGCTCACCGGGGAAATGCACGCCTTTTGCATGGAAGCGGCCAAAAAAATGGCGAAAAAATGCCAACAGTTTGGAAGAATGACACAGGCGACATCGTTTTTCCCTCCTCTTTTCCTTTCTTCCCCTTCTTTCTTCTTCTCTTTCCTTTTCCTCTTTCCTTTTTCTTCCTTCTTCACCTTCTTTCTTCTTCTCTTTCCTCTTCTCTTTTCCTCATTATAGAAATTATTTCTCATAAATTCTTTATAAAAATCATACAAAAATGGCTCGTTTTGGTTGTTCAGCGGAAAATTGTCGAATTCGATTCAGAAGTGTTTCGGTAAAAGGTTCGGACTGAATCGGCACTGATTGAAATTCAGAACGGACGATTCCATCCTCGTCGGGCAAATATTTGTTTTTGTTGTTGCACTTTTCTTGAGAGGAAAAGAGACACTGCTTTTGGCAGTAAAAAGAAAACGAATTCAAGAAGTTGTTGCTTTTAACTTTAATTCTCCACTGACAAAACATTTGATGACGATGAGCACTGTGAAAGGACTTTTCTAAATATTTAAAACATTTGAAATAAAAACTGACGGAAAAAATAATAAACGATGACTTAAGAGATTAAGGACGACGAAAGCAAATGTACAGATCTCTTTTTCCCTCCTCTTTTCCTTTCTTCCCCTTCTTTCTTCTTCTCTTTTCCTCTTTTTCCCTCCTCTTTTCCTTTCTTCCCCTTCTTTCTTCTTCTCTTTTCCATTCTCCAAAATTGCCATTTTCCTTTTTCGAAAGTGCCCATTTCCCACGCGATTAATTTGGCGGCAAAACTTTCCTTCCCTTCTCTCTGTCCATTTTCTCTTCGCCTTTCCTTTTTCGCTTTTGTGTCCTTTCCTTTTGGGGCAGAATTGAAAATTTGAATTCATTCAATACTAAGAAATAAATTAACATAAAAGGAACCGAAATTATTTACTTTTGTTTAAAAATTCTTTTTTTAATTATTAAATTGCTTTTTCCAAATTCATTTTTATCCCTTCCGCTGCATTTTTTTGCATTTTTAAACATATTTTAATTAGCTTCTTGAAATAGCATTTTAATGTAAATATGTGCTTCTTAATTGTCCTTTCCTTTTCACTCCTTTTCCGTTGCTTTCTTTCCCTTTTTCGCTTTTCAATTCCCATTTTCCTAATTGCCCCCCCCCCCTCTCTCTCTCTCTCATTTTTCCTTGCGATTGTTTTTCTCACTCTTTCCTTCCCCTTAAGTGTTGCTGCTAATTCTTTTTTCGCTTTGCACTTTATTCTTTTTCTATTTTATTTCGCTTTATTTTTTCTTTGATTTCTCTATTTCTTCCTTTGCTTTTTTCCAAATTAAGCTAATAATTGTCCTTTGGTCACTTTCCGCACATTTCCTTTTGCTCGTAATTTTACCATTTTCTCTATTAGTTCACTTTCCTCCTCCCCTCTCCTTTTCCCATTTTCTCATTTTGCCTCCCCCCCTTCTCTCTTCCTCTTCCGCTCTCTATTCTCTCTCTTCTCTCTCTCTTCCCTCCCCACTCTCTCTCCCCACTCTCTCCCGCACTTGCCATTTTGCTTTTCATTCCTTCGTCCGTTTATTTGCCCGAGGCTTCTTCGATTGTTGATCAACAATTTTGCTGCTTCTGCTGGTTTTGCTCCAATTGCTCTTTTTTTCTGCATAATTAATTAATTGGCTGCTTTTTCCTCTTCCAAATTTGCTTACTTTTCCCTTTCTTTTTGCTGTCCTTTTTCTCGGTTTGTCTTCGTTCATTGTCCCCCCCCCTCCCCCTGGCCATTCATTCACAACCAACCAACTGTTGTTAAGTGGGCTTCTGAGTTTGTTGAGGGGCTTTAGTGTGTTGGGCTTTTTCTCCCCCGTCCCTTTGGCCATTTCCCTTTGAGTCCGACGAATGACTGAGTGAATGAGTGGCGAATGGTTTCTTTCCCTTTCCGTCGAAACGGCACAAAAAATGTCCGCCGGTGCATTTCAACCGCTGCTGTGGAAATGCTCCAAAAGCCCAAATTCAGCACAGCAAAGGACATCTGGGAGGACAGGTCCATCTCGGCGAGCTTGTGCTCCTCAATGTGTTCTACGACTTGTTCGACTTTGCCCATGCATTTGGGCTCGACCCGCCGTCCAATCGGTCGCTTCCCTCCGTCGGCTGCACTTCCATCCTCACGGCCGACTTGGACGGTCAAATTTTGCACGGACGCAATCTCGACTATGGGTGGACTCAGCTGCTTAGAGAGGCCACCATTGTGGTGGATTATGTCAGGGACGGACGAGTGCAATTCACCGGCATCCAATTCATCCTTTATAGTGGACTTTTGACCGGACAACGCCCTCACGCGTTCACTTTGTCTCTCAATGCTCGATGTAAACTGTTCCCGTTTTAAATTTTCGTCTGTCCCTCTAACCGCACCTTCCCCTCCT
This sequence comes from Heterodera glycines, assembly GCA_004148225.2. Classification (NCBI taxonomy): domain Eukaryota; kingdom Metazoa; phylum Nematoda; class Chromadorea; order Rhabditida; family Heteroderidae; genus Heterodera; species Heterodera glycines. The sequence goes on along the minus strand of CP049705.1, from coordinate 6,166,698 downwards.
TCTCCGTCTTATGTAAAACATAAATTCAAAGCACGAAATTTGCATAAATGCGCTCACTTCCTTCCCTCCTGCTGCTGTATTTCTCTCTTCTTTCTCTTCCTCGTCATTTCGCTACTTTTCCTGCTCCATCCTTCTCTTCTGCTTCTTGATGTTCAGTTTCATCATTACTCATCATTATCGCATGGCTTAATGGAATTTACCATCATTTCGCTAAACTCTTCTTTCTTTTCTCCCTTACTCTCTTTATTCCCTTCCTCTTTCTCCCTCTCCTCTTTTCCTTCTTTTCTCCCCTCCTCTTTATATCATCTCCTTCCTCTTTTCCCTCTTTCCTTCTTTTCTCCTCTCCTTTCTGTTCCCCTCCTTTTTCCTTCTCTCACTTTTCTCTTTCCCCTCTTCTTTTTCACACATTATCTTCTCTTCTTTATTTCTCTCCTCCTCTTTTAGTGCTCATTTGAGCATCTAATGAAGACAAACTCGAAAAGCCCCAGGCAATTAGTCTTTTCTTTTCCATTAGTTTTGGTTAGAGAGTACGGAAGTGATAAACCAATGCAATTAAGTTTCGAGAACAAATTGCTGAGGTCACAGAATCAAATAATGTTCAAAATAGCCCGAGGCGCAAAATCCAATGGCAAATTGCCAAACACATGCCAAAGGGAAGAAGCGGACGAAGGAAGAAGCATCACTCAGTGTAGGCTTCCGTAAATAAATAAATGATGAAGCACAGAAAATGCTTTTGCTTCGTTTGTCCGTTGCGCGAGGGAATTCTCTTCCAATTTGAGCATTCTCCGCAAAGTCTTCTCAATTTGTTATCCTGTCCTAACTCTCAACAGATTTCGACCTTTAATTCCAATGACCCGACTTTCCCTTTTGTTGCCCAAATGGACAAAACATCCGACGCAAATCGATTAGCCAGCGGATTTAGCAAATGGACAATCGGGCGGTAGTTGCTTCGGTTGGTCTGTCGATGGGATTCGCTGTCCGTCCGTCCGTCCGTCCGTTGGTGTGCCCAGCGAGCGCCACGCCCGTCGACAGTCGGTCAAACTGCGCAAACAGACGAAGAAGCAAAGGACGGGCGGACGAGGGGAGATTTGATCGAAGCAGTCGCACAGCAGCGAAACACCGGCGAAGGCTTTCTTCCCATTTCCATGGGTTTACGACGACGACGAAAGAGACGGGGGTCGTCAGTCGGGGGGGGGGGGGGGAAGGGGGAGGCGACTGTTGGGCGATCATTGCACCGACGAATCTCTGCTGAATACGCCCCCCCCCCCACCCCCAATAATTGTTTCTTCATCCCATCGAAGCCATTCATTATCCAACTTCCCAACTTCAACCTCTCTCCGCTTTCCTCATTCCTTCCTCATCCATTGGTTCCTCTTCAGAATGTTTAAAATGTTATTTAAATATTAATTTGTTTTGCGTTGTGCTTTTTTGCATCACATAAACTTTTATTTACACAATGAAATGGAGGATTTACTGAATGAAAGCAAAATGCGAAATGAAATTAAAATTAAAAATGAAAGGGCAAAGAGAGCGGCGATTTGTTTAAAACAAATGTTTGCCTTTGTATCCATCCCTGCTGCTCTCTCTCTCCGTCCACTTCTTTCGTCTTTACTTCTTTTTACAATAATAATGATTATATGTTTTCTTTTTTCCAAGCCGATTTGTGGCCATCATTAGCTATTTAAATACTTTTTTAATTACATATTTCCTTGTTCACCGTAATTAGGCCTTTCTAAATTCAAACTTTGATTGCCTTTGGCAGTTCTTCCAATTCGTTTTCCATTTCCCATTTACTGGTCATTATTTCTTCTGACAGTTCTCTCGCGCTTTTCCTAATTTTTCGCAATGTTTCCATTAAAATACAAAGTTTTCTGAGATTGTCCTCAATTGCTTCAGCATTCTTCACCTTTAGTCCAACAAATGTTAACGTACTTTTTTCTTTTAACTCCTTCCTCAAAACCCTTAGGACAAATTCAAAAAAATTTTCCAATAAAAAATGATTGCTTTTATTATTAAACTTAGTTAATACTAAGAGATAAAAAACTGTTAACTTAATGAAAAGTTAGAGAAATATATTTGGAATAATCTGCCAAATTTAATTAATATCGCTTTAGTAAAGATTCGTTTTCTTTTTTCTTTCTTTCCTCTCCCCGCTTCTTTTTTCTCTCCCTTTTTCCTTTTCTTCTTCTCCTTTTTTGTCCATTGGCTTTGATTTTCGCAATGCGTGAAAACAAAAGTGCCGCTGTTTTATGTTGAGCAAAATGCCCTTCTTCACTTGGATTTACCACTCTCCGTTTTCTCCGTTTTCCCCTGGGACATTGCCATGGCCATTCTCTCTTTTGCCGGCATTTCCTTGGCAATTGCTTTCGGTGTGAAGCAACTTTACGACGGACGAACCGCCGAACAGAGGGCCATTTTCAGCGCATTTCGCTCATTGGCACTCGCTGCCTCCCTCTCCCCCCCCCCAATTGCCCAATTTGCTACCAATTTCGTCCATTCCCCCCCCCACCCTCAACGCTTCCACTCCAAAGTTTAATTTCCTTGATTTAAACTGTCCCCATCCCCCTAAATTTTCTCAACCAACTGCCCACAGTAGGCCGATTCATATACCGTACACTAATTAAATCGTCGTTTTGTTCAAATTCCAATGATTAATTCCACGTCTCCTCCTTGTTCTTCTCAGATTCTTCACCTCTGTCGACTCCCAAAGTCTCGCCCTCACATCCATCACTTTGGGGATAATGTTTGTTGAGGCTTTGGTGGGGCCCTCCGCTGGCCAATCCAATTTTGTTTCCAAATTCCCCTGCTGCTGAACTCGTTTTCATTCACAACTTCATTTTCTTTATTATACCCCAGCGACAATTTCTTTACCGAATTTCTTTTAGTATGTTATTTCTCGACTTGTCTCCTCAGAGTTAGGGATTGTCTAAAGACCGGTCATTTGTTTCATCTCATAAATCTCTTTTTTGTACTCATCCAATTCGATTTTTCTTGGAATAGTCGGGAATTCATTCATATTTGCATTTCCCTTTCTTTGTTTGCTGTCCTCGCATTACACTTTCCCTCCCCTCCTCCTCTCTTCTTTTCCCCTGTCTTTCTTTCGCCTCCCTCTCTCCTCCTTTCCTCCTTCCTCTTCTTTTCCCCTGTCTTCTTTCGCCTCCCTCTCTCTCTCTTCTACTCACTCTCCATTCTCTCTCTCTCTGCCTTTTTCCTCTCCTACCCCATGCTTTTTCCCCTCCTTTGCGGTTTATTTAAATTTATGCGAAAACGTAAATGCGAGTGACTGTGAGAAAATGCTCAAATTTAAATGTGACTTACATAATTCAAATTTTAGAAAATGTTTGTTCACCTCAAATATGGAAAAAATCTCAAAGCATTTTAAAACAGAAATAAATTGTTTAATTTTTTTTTATTAAATTTGCCTCCCCTCGCCCCCTTTCTACGCACTTAAGCAAAATGCGCAATGGCCTCGAGAGTGCATCCATCCCATCCACGCCTCCCTCCACCCCGACAAGTCACTCGTACTCTTTCGTCCGTCCCCCATGTCTCCCCTCCCCCGCACTCTCTCACCTTTTGCCTCTCTCTCTTTCTGTTGGTCATTGACCCGAAAATGCTTCGTCGTTCTTTTGTATTCCCTTCCATTCAATGCCTTTCCTCTTCCATTATTCACATTTTATTCTGATATTTTTTGGGTTTGCTGAGAGAATCCAAATAAAATTGGAAAAACCTTCGTCGGATGTGTCTTTTTCATTACTCAATTTCGTTTTGGCTCCGTTTAATGTGCCTTTCGGCCGTCGGAGTTTATAAAGGAATTTGAAGCGGAGGAGGGGCGGGGGGGGGGGGGTGAGGCTAATGATTCCATTGGAGATAAATTCAGACGGAAAGGGCACCAGCCGAAGGGGCGGCGCCCCCCTCCCGCGGGGGGCGGCGCAGGGATCACTCGCCACCGATCGCTCATTCCCTCTCACCCATCGCCAACAAAAATAATCGATGGGAATGAATTCAAATTTGCAAATTTTATTAGTCTCTTTTACAACATTTCGCATTTCTCCGGCGGGTTTTCCTATTTATTTATTTTTTACTAATTAATAATTATGATCATTTAAAATAAACAATCGCAACGACCTTTCCGGAACGGGCCAGTTGCGTCTGAGTCAAGTTTAGAGCATCATAACTTTTGTTGCAACTTTTTTTTGTTCAATGGCTTAGAAATACCTTACCAAAAGCTTCTAAACATGTAGAGCTTTCGAATGATGCCAAATTTATAAAATTTTACCAACAATGAAAAAAGTTATGATGTTTTATGCTTAGCTCAGACGCAATTGACCCCTACCGCCCCCTTTCATCTTCTTCGGTCACTTAATTTATTAGTGTTTTTTGCCTTTTTATCTTTCCTTTTTCCAATGCACACGCAAAGATCAAACGGATCTTCAAAGAAAGATTAGGCATCCGTTGTGAAGGCCAAGGCGTGCTTATATTTGCATTTTTGCAGTTAAGACCCATCGGACGAACATTTTTCCCTCCCCACTTCCCCCTTTCTCTTCTTTCCTCCTTTCTCCTCTTCCTCATCTTCTTTTTTCCTCTTTCCTCCATTCCTCTTCTTTCCCTTTCTCCTCTTTGGTTCCGTTCTGCTCGCTTTTGCACAAAACAAAAGGTGATGGTATTTTATGCCCATTTATGCGGGGGGAAAATGGAAAAACAAAAAGGGAATGGCAAAAGGAATTTTAAGCGGTAAAAACTCCGGCGGAGCAAATTTGGCCTATCCGCTTTTTCTAATAGTGATGGTGTTTTGCTGTAAATATTCTGAGTTATCTCTTCCGTTTAGACTTCGATCGGCTCGCAATTTGTTCCTGCTCAATCTCATCCTCACCGACATCCTTTTGTGTCTCACCGCTGTTCCGGTCACGCCTTGGTCCGACCGTCCCCTCCTCCCCTGTCCGTTTCCGTCCCCACCCCCGCCCTCTTTTCTTTTAGTTTTGGGAAAGACCTGCTGATGAAAACGAATGGGATTGAACCAAATGCAAATGAAGAAACAGCAGGGCAATTTTCCGATTCATCGGATGAGCGATGAAATTGGAGGTAAAGGGAGGAAGAGAGAGAGAGAGGGGAGGAGAGATTGGATGGCATAGGATGGAAATGGGGAGACACAGGTAAATTGAGGGATGGACAGAAGCAGATGGAGCGGAGGGGGAAAAGAGAGGAAAAAGTGGCCCCCACTTCAGTGAAGGGGGCATTTGCCCAAAAGGGAAGGACACTCGGGAAGGGATGATCCTCTAAAAAACGCTGCTCAACATCCCTTACCTTCTCTCCTATTCGTTGGTCAATGGGTTAGTATTCGTCTTTTTGTGACACTTTTATTTTTGGCACCTCCCTTTCGACCTGTGCCACTTTCCATTGTCCTTCTTCCAATTCCCATCCAAATTCGTGTCCTTTCCCTCCCCCTCTCTCGTCGTCCTCTTCATCAATTCATCCTCACCGATTTACACTTCCCATTCTCAATGCTTTGGGAATTTGAACAGCCCACGCATTACTCATCGCTCATCAGCCCATTTCCAAATACGAAAGCAAATGGTCTTCGACCGGTCGGTTGGTCACTCCTCCGTCTTTCCTCCGTCTTCCCCCACTCGCCGTTTTCTTCGTCCTCCACTCTCCCGCATCTTTCACATGCCATCGCTTCCAACACGCATTAAGCCCCATCATAAAATGGCATTGATGGGGCATAATGCTGAATATGAAATGCCAATCCGTCTCCTCTTCTCTCTGCTGCTGATTTGTGCCTCGTCCTTTGGTCTTTCCCTTATAATTCCCCCCCCCCCTCCTTTTTTGAATTTTCTCTCCTCACTTCCATTTTCATTCTCATCTCTTCTCGTCTTCCTTTCTTTTCCTCCATTTGTCCCACTTTCTCTCTCCACACTTTTCTTTTTCTCTCTTTTTCTATCGCTTCATTAATTCTGCTAATAGTCTGTCTTATGCTAATTGCCAATGTTTTTGCTATGATGAAATACATCGTTACATAAATTTGAGAATTGCATTTCAAAGAGTTGCACTTCGTTATGACTTGTGATTAATCTCTCAGCCGCGAAGGATGATGAGTCATCCGCCGTTCTTCTCTTCTGTCAATTCTTTTTTCACTTATTCCATTTGATTCTTAAAAGATATTAGCGAAAATAACAAATTAAACTTTTGTTTTGTGGGTAAAGCAATCAAATAATTTGCTAGCAATGATCATAAACCAAGTAGATTTGATTTTTATTGGTGACAAAAGTAAAAAAAGGCGAGAAATAATGCTTATTTGACCAGATTTGATGTTGGAAAGCGCCTTCCCTTCCTTAATGCTTTTCCTTTGCTTTATGTGATCAGATGAGTCACTTCGTTTGCTTTTCCCATTGGAATTCCTTTCTTATGGTATTACGGGCCCCCCTGGGAAAGGAGAGTACACAGATAGATAGAGAGAGAGAGAGAGAGAGGGGGAGAAAGAAGGGATTGAGGAATAAAGAGAGAGAAAAAGGAGAGAAAATGGAAAGAGAGAGGGGAGGGGGGAGAGTGACAGAAAAGTCAGGGAATGCGCGGAACAATCAATCTTTTTTGATCATCAAAGAGTATTCTGTTCTGCTGCTGCTACGCGTTGTTCGCCACTTTCGCCCATTTTCCCTCTTTTGCTGTTTTGTCTTTTCACACTTTTGTTGGTTTTTTTAATTTTCTCCAGGGACTAATTATAATTAATGATTTAGTTGCAAATTATTACAAACTAATTGTCGCTTCGTCCGTCCGTCTTTCATCGGCCGTTTCTTTTCCCTTCCGTCCCTTCTCCCATTTTCCCTTAGTCTTTCACCGTTCCCAAAAAGTGCCTCTTCTGTCCCAAAAATATTCCAAAGGGTCGGGGAGTAAATGTTAGAATAAATATTGGCCAAAAGCTAAAGGACCAATTAAACAACGCAATTAACGCACAATTTGCAGCGTTTGGACTATGAGGACCAATCCCAAAGGGACAACGGCTTCCTTCTGCACGTGCGCGTCTTCGACGGCCGTTTTTACGCCAGCACAAAGGTGAGCTTGATCAGTGATTCTGATCATGGTTGGTTGACACCTTTCCCTGTTCAGGTGCGTGTCCAAGTCCTCGACCGCAACGACAACGCCCCCGAACTGCTCGGTCCCCGGCAGTTGTCCTTCCCCGAGTCCTCCCCGCTCGGCTCCCTTTTGGCCTCTTTCTCGGCTCGTGACGCCGACCATGACGACACGCATTTTGAGTACGCTCATTCCACTACAATCAGCTTCATCATCTCATGGCCACTTAAATTTATGCGCCTCAAATATTGAATTCGTAAATCGCTCCCCGACCCTCCCCCCGTCCCCGCTTTCCTCGCCCATCAAAATGGCCATATTCCTCCTGGCCCTATTTTCGCCAATTTATGGCCAATTTCCTGGCCCTTCTCCGTCTCTCTGGGCCAATGGAGCATTATCTCATCGTTGGGGAGGGCTTCAGCAGAAGAGCACCCGCGAGATTATGCTTTCGGTGGTTAAAAACATCTCCGAAGACACCCCCCTGGGCGAAATTCTGCTCAATTTCCGTGCCGAAGACAAGAGTTCGCCCACATACAATCTCACGTAAGAAGGAGAATGAGGCGATGGCACGGCAAATGGTGACGGACCATCGAATCGAAAATTGACAAAAAGCGAAAAAAAACAGAAAAAAAACATTGGTTATCACCTTGAGAATGGCCTTGAAGGCGAAAAACAAACTGAACAATTTTATGGAATGACAATTTGTTTTTGAAAATGGTCAAGCAAAAATCAGATAAAAAAAGAAGCAAAAATCAACCCAAAAATGACTGATTCATTGCATCATGACAATTATTTCGGATAAAAACCGATTAAAATTCGAAATGGGTTTGGGAAATAAAACTGAGTTTTAATTTGCCCCGAAGTTGCAACTTTTAAGTCGTGAATAAAACTCGTCTGTTGGACTGTTAAACCTTCAATTTCCGGACTTAAATGGAGGCTTTCCGCTTCAATGAAATATCAAAGTGCTTTTGTTAACAGATATCGCATCAGCCGAGAGACGGACCCCAAACGCCAGTTTTCCATTGATCAGAATGGAGCACTTCGCGTTGCGCAACTGCTCGACCGGGAGGACATTCCCTACTACGCACTTCGAATTGAGGCCTTTGATCAAGGTTCGGCTGATCAGTCGGCTGATCGCTCGCCTTTTTGTATCTGAATGAGCTTTTTCTGTTCAGCTGGCAACATCGGTGCCCAATACGTGGACATTTACCTGCAGGATGTGAACGACAATGCGCCCAAACTGATCACCCACCCTTATCCATGCGTGTTCATGGAGAACACTTCACCCGATCAGCAGCCGTCCTGCGAAATCCGCGCCATTGACCCGGACACAGAGTGAGTCAGCGGCCAAAACATTTGCTTATTGGCCCACTTAATTCAGGAGAATGGGCCTCCGTTTAACATGACGCTGAGCCCGGGCTTTCAATTCCGCGACTATTTGGACATTCAATTCGATCGGGGCGGTGACAACGGAAGGGGCTCAATGCATGTGAAAGCATTGCGCGAGTTCGACCGCGAGGACGCGGACCTTCCGGACAAACGCTTCACCATTCCGGTGATTGTATCGGACCGAAAGGGCAAGCAAAGCGAGCAGAAAGTGCATGTGATCATCGGCGACCTAAACGACAACCCAATGAGTGACGGACGGATGGAAGTGCACGTCTATTCGTACAAGGGACAGCTGAAGAAAACTGTGATCGGAGTGCCTTACGTGGAGGTGGCCAATCGGATCGGAGCTCATTGTCAGATCAGTGTCATTTTAGGACAAAGACGATTGGGACGTGGTGGACAAAACCTTCCAATTGGTCAAGTCGGAGAATCAGTACTTTCACCTCCAGGACAAACAGGTGATGGCAACTAACACCATTCAGTTAGTTCTGTGATTGATCAACACTCATTTTGAGTTGGTCATCGACGCTGAACTGCCCGAAGGCACTTACGAGTTGGAGGTGAAAGTGGAGGACAAAGTGCGCAATGAGCGCGCAATGTCATTCATCAAAGTGAATGTCCGAGCAGTGCCTGAAATTGCCTTCGAAAGACACGTAACAAAAGCCTCGATTGAGTTTAATTAATTAATTAATGGCACCTCAGGCGACCATTCGTTTGTTGGTCGACTCGGCGCTGTCTCCGGTCAGCGACCTTTTGGACGAGGAGGCCAAAGGGTTGGCGTCTGCGCTGGTCCGCGAAGAACACGGCGAACCCTCTCGCCTTGAGTTGTTCCGTCGCGAGATGGAGTCGCTGACCCAGGCATTTGTGGAAGTGATCTCGCTGAAGCCCGACGAGCAGCTGCTCCAACGTCTTTCCACAAAAGTGGTGGACCTTCGCTTCACCGCTCGGAACGGCGACGAATTCCTCGACCCCACGCATTTGCACGGACTCGCAATGCGAAACAGGGAGAGGCTGGCCACGGTGTTGAGGGCGCGCATTTTGGCGGTGGGCGTGGACATGTGCAAGTGGACGACATGCGACAACGGATGCCGTACGGAGAATAGGGCGGACAATGTGAGCGGACGGAAAAGGGTGAAGGGCACGGACGAAGAGAAATTGGCAAAGGGGAAAAAAGGGGAGGGGGGGGGGGAATAGGGAGAAAATGGGAATAGGGAGGGAGGGGGGAGAATGTGATCACTGATCAGATGGCATGCTGGGGGATCATTTCGGAAAATCTGTTAAAATTGACACTTTTACGAAACGACCCCTAGCATCATCTGAATGGTGATCAGGAGGGTCGACTGATCAAAGATTGTAAGAGGCGGACATTTCATCATTAAATTGGTTGCTGATCATTTTTTTAAGAGTGGCGTTGTGGTCCAAGCCAACCGAACTGTGATCGTCGGGCTGAACGCCTCGGCGGCTGATGTGTGCGAATGTCCCGCCTATTCTCCGAAGAGTGAGTGCGATCGGACTGTTTGCTTCAACGGGGGCGTCTGTCACGACACTCGGCCAGGAACTTTGTGAGTATTATCCTCGTTAAAATGCCAATTATAACAAATCCCCCCTCCTTTTTCTCAGCTGCGAATGTCGCAATGCGCAGCTGACCGGCTTCCGTTGCCAGGGAAACACGCGCAGTTTCGACGGCCGCGGCTTCGCATGGTTCAAACCGTTGCCCGGTCCGCCACCCCCCCCCCTTTTTTTCACAGTTTTCGAGACCGATTCGTTCTTTCAGCTTGCACTTCGCTCAACATTTCTCTCCGCTTCATGACCAAGCAGGACGGCGTCCTTCTGTACAACGGACCGATGGGCGACCCGCATTTGGACGCATTGAGTTACAACGACTATTTGCTGATGTACGTTGAGAAGGGCATGCTGCACGCGATGCTTCAATTCAATGGCAAAGAGCCGGTGGACCTTTTCGTCGAGCAAATGGTCGCGGACGGCCGATTTCACCGCGCAACGCTCAGCCAACAGCACAAAAAGTTGCGCTTAGTGTTGGACGACTGCACAACGATGGAGGTCGGTGCACAGCAGCAGCAGCAAAAGCCGAACACGGCCTTCTGCTTGACGAGTCGGGACGCGCCGGACGACGACGAGCGACTGAACATCGCCGCCCCGCTTCAGTTGGGCGGACTGGCGCCGCTGTCGGGAGCGGAGGACTATCCGAGCGCAGTCAGAGAACACGCGTTGGGCAATTTTGTGGGCTGCACTCGGGAGTTGGTGGTCAACAACGACGTGAGTGCCAACACTTCGGCACTTCCCTTAAGCCCTTGCTCTTTTAGCACTACGATTTGTATCGTCCAATCCATGCCGAACAGAGTTCGCCCGACTGCTCAATGTTTTGGGGCTCTTCCTGTGCCGGCGACTCGGCTTCCTCGTCGGCCGATGGCCGCGCCAATCATTTGACGGAAAGCGCGTCAGTCCAATTAGCAAGCACATTTTGTAATGGACATGGCGAGTGTTTTGTGGAATCGATGGATCAGCAGGTGGCGAAGTGCGAATGCGAGCCCGGCTGGGAAGGGGAAAGGTAAGCGGCGAGTCGAAAAGGCTCTCTGGCTATATAATATTACCCCGCCCCTAATTACCCACACCTCAATTATCCCCTCTTTAATTACACACCCACTTTATTACCACCTCTTAAGGTGCGATCGCCCGATCAATTGGGTGGAGTTCACTTCCCGCGACTCCTTTCTCAAGTACATTCTCCAAGTCCAACCCGCTTACCAAGAGTCTCGCCTGCGAGTGTTGTTTTTGCCCGGCTCTACCGGAATGGGACAGTTGGCATCGGCAATTGGGCAAAATCAGCCTCCGGCTTACATGAAACTGGACATTAACCGGTACTTACCGTCCTTTTAGCCCTTCAAACTCTGTTTAGTTTCACCACCCGCGGCTCCTTTGATTTGGTGCCGTCGACAATTGGGGCGAATTCGGCGCCAATGGAAATGGAATTGGCGGAGCCTCGGCTGAATCACTCCGTCCCTTATTTGGTCGACTTTCACCGAACCCCCAGCAGGTGAAATTGAGAAAGGCAATTGTCAAAAGGGCGTTTTTTAAGTGTCCAACTTTTGGTCGATGGTCAGTACCGACTGCTGAGAGAATTGGTGCCGGACAAAGAAACGGCACTTTTTGTCGCGAGGACTTTCTTTGCCGGCAGTCAGCAAGGCCAGCAGGGCTTCCAAGGCTGCATCGGCAAATTCCACTACAACAGTTTCGAGATGGGCCTTCGCCTCGACGAAAGCACCGTCGAGGGAACTCTGAACGTGGCGGCAGGGAACGAACTGCAGCTGAACATGGCTCCGGGCGGGGGACCGGCGGCACCCACGCGACCGCACAGGGAGGAGGACAGCGAGGGGCGAGTGCGGAGGTACCGCCCGCACCAGCACAGACACCGCAGGGAACCGCCAAACCCGGGGATTGTCCGTTTGGACACCGTCAAAGGCGTCGTCCAGGGATGCTCACAGGTGCAGTCGGTGATGAACCCACGCACTCCTCAACTGCTTTTTGTTTAGTTGGCCACCTGCGATAAACTCGGCGCTCAGTTTTGTCCCCTTGGGCAAATTTGCGCGGACACGTGGAAAGGTACGGACGGATTAACAAATATTAATTAATTAATAAATAAATAATCAAATGAAAGGTGCGTTTTGTGTGTGTCCGGAGGGGAACCACGCGTCTTTGGACGTGAATGGTAGGCTGAGCAGGTGCAATCAGCGCGAAGCCGTGGCCAGTCTGGGCATCAGCAACTCGGCCATGCTCATGATCTTGGCCTCTCTGCTGCTGCTCACTCGTAATTAATCCCTCCCCCTCTAATTGGTCATTCATTTCCCACTTCAGTCATTGTCATGCTAATGGTTGTCTACACGAGAAGACAAAAGCCGCCATTTGAGTCGGTCCGCCCCGAAGAGATGAAGCCGGACAGTCTGCGCCCCTACGACGTGGAGGGCGGCGGCGAGGCGGACAACACACGGCACAACCTATCCAACCTGAGGAAGCCGGTGATGCCATTGGACACAAACGGACTCGGCGGGGGCACCACCAAAGTGTACCCCCAGGGAGGGAGGCAAATTGGTAGGGAACGAAGAAGGGACGGGACGACCAATTCTGCACAACATTCTTCAACAGATGATGGACTGAATGCACAAGTGAACGACTTGGAGACCGACCCGAACACGGGGCCATACGACGAGTTGAGGATGTACAACGTGGAGGGGGACACGCAGTCAACTCTTTCATTGGAGTCCTTAGACTCGGCCCGAGTAGTCACGGGAACCCATGGCCATGGGAACGGAGGGGCAGTTGGTGGACAGCACTCGAACACGTCGAGTCCCAATGTAATTTGGCCATCTTCTGACATCTTCTCACCCCCCCCCCCCCTTTAAGGTGCGGTGGCCTTCCAATGGTTCGGCGGCGTCGGGTGGCACCGAAACTTCGTTTGTGCGGTGATACGACGACCATTGGGTGTGGCAGTGCCATCTCCGTCAATTTTTGTCCATTGTCCTCCATTTTTGATTTCTCTCTTTCTCTCTTCTTGCCATGGCTCTCTCTTTTTCACCCTTTTCCCTCTTTTTACTTTCTCTGTTTTCTCAATTCTCTTTTCGCGTCTGTCTTCTTCTCTAACTTTCTCTCATATTGCTCACTCTTTTCCCTTTTTTATCGCCGGAATTTCTTCAAAATCTTTCATTAACATTCATTGAAACGCCTTCTTCATAACGTAAAATCCTTTTGCTTTTCATTTATTATTTATACATATATTTTTTATTTAATTTTGAATTTTTTCACTTTTTTATTTTATTAATTTTACATTTTTTCATTTTATGATTTATTTGTCCGATTTGTTGTCCTTTCCCTTTTCTGCCAATCTTCACACATTTCCATTCATTTTGTCTTTTTCATTGCATTTTGTGCATTTGGTTGTGTTTGATAAGCTAAAGCTTAAAAATGAATAAAGAAATATGCTAATTTGTCAACTCTTTTCCCGGTCGGCGAATGAACTGAAAAGAAATTCGGTAGAAAATGTTATGCTGTTTCTGGTGGGCTTTTTATAATCCGCCAAATGATTAGAAAATAGCTCTAATTCTCTATTTGGATATGTAATTTTTAAAAATTTCACCACTTTTAAATTGTTATAACAAGAAGAATAATGACCAAACATTTAAATTATTATTTCAAAATTATGAGCTATCGAAAAGATAACAAGAATTTTTTTCAGATTTCTGCTTCCAAATAACATAAATTATTTAAAACTTAATTTAATTTTATAATTTACAATTAAACAAAACAATTAAATTGATGTAGATGAACATATGACCGACCATAAATGAATCTTTTTTAAAAAGCAGCTCTTTCCTCTTTAATAACCAGAGTCAGTATTGACCGGTGTTGTGTCACATCAGTGTGCATCCGCTTCCTTCTCGTCCCGTTGCTCCTCCCCCTCCTCCTCCGCCCTCTTCCTTCTTTCCTTCCTTCCCTTCTCCTCCTATTTCTTCCATTTTCTCTCTTCCTTCGATATTCGTCTTCTTCTTCTTCTGTTGCTGTTCTCTTATCGCACTTCCCGATAGTCCCATTGCCGGTCGCAACTCGTCTTTGGCTGACTCTTTATAAGCGATCGGTTCAGTGCCGTTCCGTTGGGGTCGTGCCATTGTTGGAAGTTGAAGGGACAGAGGCGATACGCCAGTCAATCCGCCGTGGGAACACAGAGACAATTCGACGGATGCCAAATTTGGTCGAGGGCAATGGAACCAAATGGGGAACTGAATCATTGGCACAATGACTGACTAAATTGGCAAAAGCCCAATGCCCACCGTCTTCTCCAGCATTGTCAGTCCAATTTCACTGAATTTCGTCCCCAATGAATCGGCCAACTTTTGGCCACTCTTTCGTCCGACTTCCCTCGCCCTTTGGTTAATTATCAGTCCAATCACTCGAAACTTTCCCTGAATTTTTCCGCTCAATTCATTCTTATGTTAATTTCTTTTTGACCTTTTCTTTCATTGTGTTAATTGTCTTTGCTGAACAATATTCGAACACTTTTCGAATTCGTTCGAATGATTCGCTTTTGTCAATTCGATAAATCGCCACCACTCTTTGGGCATTTCCAATTGCGTCGGTCACTTCGGCTGGTGACTTAAAAGCGATGGAATAAAAAGGGTGGGGGGTAAATGAAAAGGAATCATTAATAATACTTATAAAAGAACTAATTAATTACCCACGCTAATTGCCATAATTCTCACTTCGTTTCTCTCTGACAATTCGATGTGTTGCGCATTATTTAAATGGACAGAAAAGGCACTTCGAAGTTCCATTTGTAGAGAATCGACGGAGGAAATTACCAAAACAGTGAATTCATTTTGGGCCGGGGAAGGCGAGCGACGGAAGAGAGAAGTGGCGGAGGAAGTGGTCGCGGAACGGAAAGAGTGCGCACTGCCGCACCCTTCGCTGGCACTATCATCCACAGCTGATAAAGCATGGTCACCAGAGGAAATGAAACGAACCCCACAAATGACCGCCCAACACTCACTGTTGGCACTTTCATCATCATCCCCTCAAACGTGGTGAGTCAAAGTGACAAAAGTGCGAATGAGTGGTGATCAGAAGAGGCGTGTCATTTCAGTACGGAATAAATTAGCAAATTATATTTTTATGAAAGAAATACAGTGCCCCAAAAAATTCTTGACTCAAACCTGAAAAACTATCTTATAGTTCATTTAAAAACTTGAAATAATTCATGCTTGCACAACTTTTGGTGCTGATCAAAAAAGTCTCTTACACCAATTTTTATCATAAAATTACAAAAAAAAAATTGCTTAAAAATTTTTTTTCTTTAAATTTTTCCTTGTTAAAAATTTTCTAAGAATTTTTTCCTTGAAAAAATTTCTGTTTGAAAAAAATTTTTGAAATTTCTGCGGCGAGAATAAGCTTTTTTCTTTGGCATCCAAATCCAACAATCTTGGTATCATTCGAAAGCTCTTAACATGCTCTATTAGCCTTATCAAAAACGAAAAGTTTTTCAAGCCTGGAAAAAATTTTATTGAGAAAAAACTTTAAAATTTCGACTTTTTCTCAATTTTCATGTATAACTTTTTTGGTATTTGTCTAATCGTGAAGCAATAGCTTAGAAAAAGCTTCTAAACATATTAAGCTTTCGAATGATATCAAAAATGTTGGATTTGGATGACAATGAAAAAAGTTAGAGAAAGCTATAGTGGAAAAACATGCTGGCGCCGAAACGTGAGCGCCGAAACGAGGTGGACCCCCTCTTCTGATCACCACTCATTCGCACTTTTGTCACTTCGACACAGCACCCCCTCAAAAATGGGCACCATTCACTCACCATTCATTTGCTGCTGCACAATGGCTAATTTGTTTCCAATTTGGCCAATTCCCTTCCGCAAATTGCCTGTTTCCCCTGTGTTTTTCTGCTGCTTTTGTCCTCCCACTCCTTTTTCGGCATTTTCCTCCCCCTTTTTCTCCTCTGTCCCTTTCGGCAACACAACATTTCTCGGGCGCCTTTGACTTGCCCTCAATGCCTCCCTTTGAAGTGTTTTTGCCTTAATTTCCTAATTAATATTTATTGCTTTTTATTTATTTAATTATTCACTTCTTTCGATGAATGGAAAGTGCGTCGAATGGCACTTCGAATAAAATTGCTTTTTTCGGCATTAATTCTCTTAAATTCGGACACTCTCTAAAATAAATGAATCTGAGAAATTTGAGAAAAGAATGCGCCTGAGTGATTGTTGTGTTGGGGATGGGCTGCAAAGTCGGACAACGACAGAAAGGGCAAACGGTGGCACGGCGGAGCCAAGGCTGGACACAGAGACGGCAGAAGGAGTGGCCGCAGCTGAGCATTAGAGGCTGAACGGTGGCCAAGGTAAAGCCGATCAGAGTGATCAGCAGAAATAAACTAATGAACGGACGAAAGACCACCTCAGTGAAAGTGTTGTTGCAGAGAAAGCAGCACAACTCATCCATTTTGGAGAAGGAGTTGAACGGGGAAGAAGAAGAAGAGTTGGAATGGAACATCGACAAAGCAAAGTTGACAAAATGTACGAACCAAAGCAATTGCAAAAGAAAGGCGGAAAATGAATAAATGGTGAAAATGGGGGGGGGGGCAGATGTGAGGAGTATTTATGAACTTGGGATGAAATCGATGGTAATGCGAAGGGAAGCACAAAGAGATGAATGGAAATGGAATGGACTGGAGATGGACAACAACTTGGAGATGAACTGTGACAATGGGAAAATGGAAGAGGGGGAGGGGGGGAGATGAAAAGAGAGAGGAAAGCAAAGAGGAAGAAAGGAAAAAGGAGGAAGAATTAGAGGAGGATGAAAAGAAGAGAACAAGGAAGAAGAAAACGCAGGAGGAAGAAGAAGAAGAAGAAAAGGTTGGCGAATTAGAGGTGGAGGGAAATTGAAGAGGAAGAGAAGGAGGGAGAGGAAATGAAAATAAGGGAAGAAGAGAAAAAGGAGGCGTAAAATGCTAAAAAGGTAAAGCAAAGGGCGAGAGGGTGAGCAGCAGCAGAAGGTTGAAAAGAATATGAGTTAAAGGTACCGGTTGATTTTATAATGAATGTCATCCCATCACTTAACGTATTGCCAATTTTCAATTTGCTCATAGTCAATTTCTCTCCTTTTTTGTATCAAATGAATTTTATTTTTGGCAAATGGCAAATTTAAAGGGGCCATGGAAAAGGGAGGAAATCGAATGCTTTTCGGATGTTTGCCAGCCCACTCTCTCCAAAGATTTAAATGATTCGTTTCGTGGTTCATTCGTTCGGCTTTACCTTCCTAAAGGTCTCTTCTTCCTCCGCCAATGCCAATCCGTCGGCTTTCTCCAAATGATTCCATCCGCCGATCGCCGGCACCGACGGTGCCGTTTTGTCAGGCAAAACCCTGCACAATGTGCAACAATCACGGGCGAAATCAGTTGCACGGCTTTTCTTTCTTTTTGTTGGTGAGCCGAGACAAATAACAAATTTCAAATGGCAAAAAAATGATTAAAAATGCTAAATTAACTCTTTTAAAATGGCACTTCGCTTCAGCGTCAGTCTTTGCTTCTGCGCCTCTTTTGGTTTTTTGTCATTTGTGCGCTTTTTCTGCTCGCCCTTTTCTTCTCCGTCCTTTTGATCCACGAATTCTTTGATCGGAGAGTGGTAATTCATTTTGGCATTTCCCCACTCAAGATGCCCTCTCTTCAGGTCACTCTCAACACAATCCGTCAGGTCCAAAGCCTTCACTTCCCAAATATTTCTTTCTGTCCTAAACACGTCGACACAGTGAATTTCGCAGCCATTGAAAAGGGTACTGTACTTTCTCTGTTTGTACCGTTGGCCATTTGCCACTGAAACTTGACTTTTTTTTATTGGTGAAGATTTGCGTCTCCACCTGCCCCATCTGTCCCGTCACAAAGTCAATCAGCTGATGATGTTCGCAATGGCTGGCGCGGGTTTCCAACATTTCGACGCGTACACTCAGCTGACGGACCGCTCGGAGGTGGAGGAATTGGACACGCTTTTCAGACAGTGGCGCAAAACGCGGAGCAATTTGCAATTCTTCAAGTTCTTTTTCGAGGAAAATGGATACGAATGCGAACAGGTCAAAAAAGCAGCGGAATTCTATTCGCAAAATGCCATCAAATCCGAGCAGTTATTCCAATCTTGCTACTACGGCAAACGCGAAATCCCATGCTGCGATTTGTTCAAGCCAAATTGTAAGTGCGGAGATTGACAATGAGCTGACAAAAGTGTGACCCTTTTTTAAACATCACTAAAGGAAACGGATTTAGCAATTATTAAAAGGAAAAAAATATTTGTGAATAATAATAATGAGAAATTATTTTGTAAAACTGTTCCCTAACCATCACATTACGTACTACTCAATTTATTTATTTTTTGCAATTTTTTTTATTAAATATGATCCGTTTTTGGATGCTGAAGGAATTCAAGTAAAAAACCTTTTGAACTAAAAGAGATTTCAAACTTTGTTGACGATGTTTCTTTGTGTCTTCAATCCCTTCGGGCGGATTCGTTTTTTAATATTTTTTTAATTTTTGGTTATTTTTCCGTGTGCATAAAATGCTTAGTTCAGAGACAAGTCGTGGCTTACATATCGCAAAACAGTGAAGACTTCGCCACCTTTCCACGCTTTTATTTGAACAACCACACGTGGTACAGAATCAGACTGAAGAAGCGACGCATTTCAATGCTTTCGGTTGTTTTTTGAGGGGGGGGGGGGGGGGGAAATCAGAGCTTACAAAAGTGTACAAAAAAATACTGTAGTTTTAGGTTTGTGGATTCTTGGGTTGGTTTTTACCATTTAATAAGCACCAACCAAAATGAAGATTTCAAATCAATTTTGCATTTTGAATTACGGCCACAAAAAAAGTCTGAGAATTCCGTTGCATTCGTTGAACACAGCCAATGTTTTTTATTTTGTAAAAACAGAAAATCCTTAACCCCTTCCCCATTCCCTCCCCAGCCCAACCCCCACTGTTCCTCCGAACGGACCATGGAAAGAGGCAATTGTTACGTCGATTCGTGGTTGAGGTCGGTCGACTGGTCATTCACTGCTTTTCCTTCCATTTCACTTCAATTTGCTCAGAGAGCGCGTCACCAAACCATTCAAATGCACAATTTTCTATTTGACCCACAAAAACCCCGAATTGGAAGTGTGCGACCCGAAAGTGATCTTCCTGAATTACCGATCGGTGCTTAACGTAGTCAGCAACCGATCGGAGTATCAGAATTTGTCAAAGGTGGGAAATTCGGACGGACCCTTTGGTCTTTTTGAGCTTTTCCTGAACAATTTCAGTGTTTGCCCTCCTGCCAAAGAGACATCGTCGACACTCAGCTGTATTTCCACAAGTTTCAGCACCAACAGGAAAAGTTCGAAACGAAAAATCCCTTCGTTTTCCATTTGGAGGCTTCGTATGAGAATTTGCAGGTGATCAGCGGGGGTTTTTTTGAATGCCCGCCGTTCAGGTTGAATATTACGAGGAACAGCTGACCACAACTGCCCCCGGTTGGTCTTCCGATCAGTGCCAAATGAATTCCATTTTAAGGGTTCATCTCTCAGATCGGCGGTCAACTCAACTTCTTCCTTGGCATCTCTTTGATCTCAATCATTCAATTCTTTTTGATACCAATTGCCAAATTTCTGAGCGGAAACATTCGAAAAGCAAAAAACTAAACGAAAGAAAACATTTTCAGCATTATTCATAATTATTAATAGTCCAAGAAATCATTTGCTGTCGCATTTAATTCAGCAGAAATAAATATAATAATAAACTGTCCAATATGCAGTAAATCCATGTGAGAAAGTGTGCAACAAACAATGATTTTGTAATGACACATTGCCAACACTCCCCCTCCCTCGGGTCAATGCTTTTCGTCTCCCTCGGGTCAATGCTTTTCGTCTCCCTCGGGTCAATGCTTATCCTTCGGTCAATGCTTTTTCGTCTCCCTCCCCCCCCCTTCGTTTATTCTCTCATTCTTTGCTGATTCGGTAACGCATTTTGAGCGAGTGTATCCACGCGTGTTCGTTGGAAATCCAAATCTGATAAACGCCGGTCGCGTCGCATTGCAAATGGTCGTCGACAGGCACAAAAGTTGGGCCGGGAATTTGCTGAAATGGCACACAATTCGTTCTGTCCGATCAGTTTTTGTTCTTCCACCAACATTCAGTCGTGGGTAGACGAGACGGGGCGAAGTTTCGTCACTTTTGAAGTGAACCGCAAAGGAAAAATGGCCGTCCGATTCGATTTGCCAACGAAGCGTTTGCCCTTTTGTCGCTTCCACTTCGATTGTGCCGCATTTGCCAGCGCCAATTGTAAGCGAAGTGTAAAAGCCGGGCGGAAGCTGACCATTTTTGTGGTAATTTGACACGTCAATCGGTGGAGATCGCTTCAGATTGGCCAAGAAGTGCTGTAAAATGGTACTAAGTAATGAATGCCAAATCAGTCTTTTCTCCCTCCCAAAATGCCAATCGCCGCCTTTTCCAAATCACTTTTCCCCTTTTTCGGCATTTCTTTTTCTTTGTTCACCTTCTCTTCCCCTTCAGTATTCCAGAACGATGGCAGTGCTTCGGCACATGCCATTTGCAAGATTTCGCTTCGCCAAGTCGACTTGCCCAATATTTGCACTTTGTTGCGTGTTCTCTCGGGCAGCAATGGCTTTGCGATGGTCCTTAATTTGGCCATAAATATCCGATCGATCGATGGGTCGATTAGTGGGCATTCTTACCAAATTGTGCTAATAAAACTCGGAGCATTGACGAGCACAAATTCGTGGATCATCTCAACGTAATGTTCGGTTATAAAGGCGGAAATGGCACTGAGAGCCCCTCTCTGAAGGGAATGATGCTAATTGGCCCCAAATTGGCCAATTTTATATTGCCAAGAGAGTGATCAGATTGCGGTCATACTTCAGCCCCGTCAAGTCCATCACGTAAAGGACGGCGTGCTTCCTCCCTGACAAATGAGTGTTCCCCGGCATTTTCCAATGCTTTTCGCCCTCCCCCCACCTGTCTCCTCCTCCTTGGCCATCACTGCTCTTAGCATGGCCTCCAAGTCGTAAATGCGTGCTCGAAGAACTTCATTAATTGGGAACGCGTGAAGGATGCCCCAGTAATCGTTGGTGCCGGACTGCTCAATGTTCACCAGACAGTCGGGGGTCAATGCCGCCTCACCGGTCAAACCAGCCTAAGGGGGTAATTAGGGGGAATGAACGGAGGGGGAAGAAAATGGAAGAAGACACCTCCCAATATTTATGCACCGGATGATCTCGAGGAGCTAAACGGAAAAGGCACGTAAGGACATTGGAAAGGCAAAAGAATGACCGTCTGCCAAAGTGTCCAAATGGAAAAGGCGTCTCAGCAGCAAATGGTTCCTCAATTTGGGCACAATTTCGCCAAAATTGTTGTTGTGACCGCGGAGCCAACGCAACAAATTGAAATTGGTGTCATAGT
The DNA here is from genome assembly GCA_004148225.2 of Heterodera glycines. NCBI lineage: Eukaryota > Metazoa > Nematoda > Chromadorea > Rhabditida > Heteroderidae > Heterodera > Heterodera glycines. Next base: position 6,145,245 of record CP049705.1, on the reverse strand, counting down.
AAGGAGTCAGCTGATCAAAAAACCGACATTTGGACAATTCGTCCGTTCGACATTTACCTGATCTTTGACCATTTCACGAAGAGTTTGGATTTTGTCCATCTCTTCGGGCGAAATGTTTTGACTAATTGAACTCATTAGTATTTAAGTGATCTGTTGAAAATAATAAAATATGAGCAGAGGAGGGGGGGGGGGGAGAAGTGATCGGCGCGAGAAAAGTGCGATTTTGCGGGGAAAGAAAGGTCAATCGATGCGACGGATTATCCGCCGGCGTTTGCTGAGAATTGAGAAGCGATGGCGCCCCTTTCACTTCACTTCGCTGCACTTTCTTAACAAACGCAATAAATTCATCTCCTTAACCGTAAATAATTGCAATTTCAAATAACAGAAAATGAGAAAGAAATAATTGAAAATGAACGACTGATGGGAGAAAAGAGGGAGAGAATGGGGGGGGGGAGAGATCGGCCGAAAAAGGGGAGGGGAGGGCGGAAGATGAAATGAACCGATAAAAAAGAGAAGACAAATTATGACGAATGTTTAATCTTTAAATATGTATGCTATTGAAAGTTGCTCTGCCTAATGCGCTGCCCGTCATAATGTCGCCGCGTCGAATAGTCCTTCAATTTTTCTGCGTATCCTTCGACCTGCAGACCAAGATCCGTAATAACATCGTGAATTTCGGCATAATTGTCCCGTCCAAATGCCATGTTGCACTGTTTTTGCTCAAATGTCCAAACTCTAAAAAATTAAATATAAATTCTGTCTTTGGCCCCTAATGAGACAACCCGTTCGCACCCAAAAACGAGCACAACGTTCTTTGCTCCAATTCTGACAGTGCGACTGTCGTAGAGCACGATGTCCTCGCCATCCAGCCGCAATTTGTCCTGATTCGGGGTTCGGCTTTCACGCGCTCGAGTTTTTTGCCGTCGAATTTCCGCCAAATTCTTCTTTGTCTAATGAATTAAATGCCTCCCAAACATTTTGTTTCGGGGGCTTAGGCAAATGATTGTTCTTTTTGTCCGAGAAAACCGGACATGCTGCTGTCACTTTTGTCCGCAATTGTCACGCGGGCATGGCAGCACACACAGTGCACCTCCATCGGACGTTTTTTTCGTGCGTGTACCGAAAACCTTTGACAACTTTTCATAATTCTCTATCAAATTTCCCACCTTCAGACCAAAGACAAATGCCTCGCTTTTGTTTTTCCGAGTTCGAAGTTGATGATGGCGCATTCTTCTTCAAAATTATCGTCGCATCCATCATTTTCGGCGTTTTATTCGTGGTGCTCAGAATTCCCTTCGTTTTCGCTGTCATTGTATCGTTTGTGTTCACGACATTTTTGAAGAATTTAAATCTTTTTTCGATCCATTGTAAGACAAATAAAATTCATTTTTTAAAATTTTAATAGAAAAATTTACTAAAATTCTTAAATTTTAATCATTATTCGACTTTTTCACTAATTTATGACGCGGCGACATTTCGACGCGGCGACATTATGACGCAGCGACATTTTGACAGCGCGCCGCCTAATGATTACACCAAAAAATGAGCAGTTTAAATTCAAAACTGAAGCAAATGCCCTGCCAAAAAGCTTTGCCAATGTTTTCTCATGCGCATAAAGTTTAGTGAGACCGGCACTTTCTGCTGGAGCCAGAAAAGTCGGGACCAACGATTTGCAACCGATTCAGTTTCATTTGTTTTAAATATCACTAAGGTGAATCAATTTTGTTTGTCATATCTTGGGGTTTTCAAGGTCAAACTGACCACGAAAATTATGTTTGTTTTGGTATTTGATGACGTCTGGTCATAGATTAACAAATTATCTGTTATTTTTTGAAATTGTAACATTTTTAGAGCTGTGGGGGTAGCAAAACAAGGAAGTACCCCAAAAGCTGCGTCTGTGCTAGGGATCAAATAAAAAAAAGAGATGGAAACCGAATTTGTTTTAATTTTTGAAAACCCTATAGGCAATACAAATAAATTTGTCTAATCTTTTTTTCAAAGATTTAGCAGCAAAAGTCGCAAATTGTATTTATTAAAAAGGTGTAATTTGGGGACCCCATTCTTATCAGTGCCTTATTTGGTCTCGATTAGGTTTTTCATTAGGTCGAAACTGAGTCCTGCTGGTTTTTCTTAATCCAATTCCGTGACCTTTAAAACCCGGGAAAGCACCGTTCGCTCTCGGATATATCAAATCACAATTTGCTTCTTTTCTCGTCTCCTTTTGTCTCTTTGTGCCATTGATTCGAATGTTCGTCATTTTTCGCCCGCGCTTCCTTTTACTCTTTCTCCACAAACTTCCGTCTGCTGATGTTCTTTCTGATGTTGGACAATAAATGCAATACACACTTTAGGGGGGGGGGTAAATTGTGATAGTCACAGCACTGCTGGACATTGGACGAGGGGAATGGCCACGGTCATTTGGAATAGTCATGGGCGCAGCATTCAGTTTCAACCTCCGGCATTTTCTTCAGATTCACTCGTCACTTCGACCAGTACTTGGGATACTTGGCCAACATTGTGCTACGACTCCAAAACCGCATAATCATTTACTGTGATTCATTGGTCACTTCCTATCTTCAGTCCTTGGGAAAGCGCATCAATTGGGAGCGGATTCAAGTCAGTCGATTTCAGTCTTTTACTCCCTTCCTCCTTCTCTCATCATCCACCCTTTTCTTCCCCTCCTGTTCCATTCCTTCTCTTCCTCTCTTATGAGACATTTCGTTGTTTTCTCTTCGTTTGGCTAATTAAGTAATCGAGCCTTTTTAAAAACATTTTATGACCATTTATCATCGCTTCAATCCCCCTCCCCCTCTCTCTCTCTCTCTCGCTCTCTCCCTCTCCCTTTCTCTCTCTCCATTTGCCTCCGTTTCCATTTCCCAATATAGGCAATTATTGGCAGTTTAATTAAATTGCATCGCTAACTTTTCCCGTCCAACCAATTAAATTAGCCAATCAGTCGCATTTCGTCGCTAATTTGTCTTTTGAAACAATGCACTCATTCGCCTGCTGCCGTTTCGCCGCCGTGCCATTGTTTCCTCCGTGCCAATAGTTTCGCGTTCACTCCTCAGCCGATGGCCAATGCTTTGGCTTTGTGCCGTGTCCTTTGGCCCATTCTCTTCGCTTCTTCTTTCGCTCAATCCAACACTTCTCCGTCCAATTTCCCCCCAAATTCGTTGCAAAATCACAACAAAGTCAATGACTGTGTGTACAATTCGAGTCACCGCAAAAGTGTGTTGACTGACATAATGAAAGGCTATGACAAAACTGTGGTGCCATCAAATGAAAGTGTGACGGTTCAAGTGGAGCTGACCGTACAGGTGGCCAATTGGGGGGGGGGAAGAAGCCGAAATGGACGAACGGTGCTGCGCAGGACATTTCGGCCATCTCCGAGATTACGGGCTCTTTCGTCGCCGACGTGTGGTTCTCGCAGATTTGGCTTGATCCTCGGCTCGACTATTCCAACTTTTCATGCAAATCGAACCTTTCTTTGGACAGTTCAATCGCTGAAAAAGTGAATTATTAATTTGTTTTAAAACTTTAATCTTTGCCAAGCTGTGGACACCGAATGTGTGCTTCGTGAACAGCAAACAAACGCAAATCCATCGTTCTCCCAGCAACAACGTTTTGCTGATCATTTACCCCAACGGGACCATTTGGCTGAATTATCGCGTCCGCGTCAGTGGGCCGTGCACTTTCACTCTGTCGCGCTTCCCCTTGGACCAGCAAGTGCCGTCCACCTCCCCTCCCCCCCCCCCCCCCAATGGCACTTTTACTGTTTCTCCACAGGAATGTGTGCTCATCTTTGAGTCATACTCGTACAACATTGCGGAGGTAATTGCTCATTCATTACGCATTCCAATGCTTTCTTATTTCTCTGAATTTTCGGTTCGCTTAATTTGGCACAAATGGGCGCCCGTCACAATTCCGCCAGCGGATGACCTTTTGATGCCCGATTTCCTCTTCTTCAACGCGAGTTGGGAGGCGGAGATGAACGAATATACCGCAGGTGATGCGTACACCCTGAATTTGTCGGATTGGGCTTTTCAGGCGCTTGGGATCAGCTGAAAGTCACTTTTCACTTCAAACGCCTCTACGGTTATTATGTGCTCCAAATGTACCTCCCCACTTATTTGTCCGTCTTTATCAGGTGGGCCAATTCGAATGGGTCAATCATGATAAATTATAACATTCTAAATTTAAAAAGATATGGCAAATTACTCAAAAAATAATTATTTTCTGGCCTTGAGCTATCTTAAAATCTCAATAATTTTTGATTGATTGACAACAAAAAGTTCTTTTCCAAAACACAGGCGGTTTTTTGGGATGACAAGCAAAAGAAGAATAATAAAATTTAATAATAAAGAAAATTTATAAATTTATTTACTGGTAGAGACTACCGGTTTCTCTTATATTCAACAATTAACAATTAGTTATTTTTGGGTTAAACCTGTTTTCTTTTAGTTTACGGGTGGCGCGTCCGTTAAAAAAAGCCGGGGGTTAGCCGCCCCCTCCCCGTAACCAATTTTGACTAATCCCTTAATCCACCTTATCCAAATGATTTAAATGGGTTTGTTTTATCCCCCCTGTGTCAGCTGGATCGCCTTTTGGCTGGACAGTCGTGCACTCCCCGCCCGGATCACTCTCGGCGTGTCCAGGTCGTTCGTTCTCCGTTCGTTTGCCGTTCCGTTTTCCATCATTTTGTTTCACTTCAGTCTCATGGCATTGACTTTCCAATTCGGAAATGTCGTGAAAAATTTGCCCCGCGTTTCGTTCGTCAAAGTCTCTCTTATTTTTGAATTCCTCCAAAAATGGCCAAATTTGCCTCAGGCAATTGATCTTTGGTTCTTTGTCTGCGTCTCTTTCATTTTCTCTTCTCTGGTCGAACTTGCTTTGGTCGGTTTTGTCGAGAAAAATCACGAGCGCAAATTGGTCAAATTTCATCGGGAAAGGCTAAGCCGACGCAATCCGCACAAACATTCGACAAGGCATTTCCCTTTTTTGGAATTTTAAAATTTCATTTTTAAGCTCCAAACCGCGAAATTCTCTCGCTCTCCCTACCACAACACTTAACAATAATTCACCAAATGACGATCAAATTAGAAATGGCGAAGTTGTGAGAAGCGGATCACTGCTCAAAAGGGTGTACAGTCGGCGTTACAGTTTGCTAAGGCATAGGGCCAGAAGGTAATCGTACTGTAATAGACGTACTGTCATTCTTTGCGGCATACTGTATGCACCACTTGTTCCTTTAAAGAAGCTTGATCTACGACGATGATGAAGCGTATATGCACTGGCGAACGCCCACCGAGCTGAGCAACCGCGTGGACGCAGTCGCCGCGCGGCTTTTCCCGGCGTTATTTGCTTTATTTAATGGTACGGTAAATGAATGTGAAGATAATACGCTTACTGTATTTGCTAAGAGAGAGTAAATTATTTGTTTCTTCAGCCTTTTATTGGTCGTATTATCTGACGAGGAGTTAATGAACACAATCAAATGAATAGGCATTGATCAATTGCCAATGGCAAAGAAAAGCCGACTCAGCGAATTGCCAAGTGCCATTAAAAGTGCCGAAGAAGAATGGAAGTGTCATAATGACTTGTTGATTGACTTAGTTCATAATCAGCTATTTTACGTTAGCTATTTACAATTTAAATAATAAATATTGTTAACTTTTTCCATGACTATTTTATTTATTTTGACATCATAATCATTTTGTAATCCCTTGTCCCAATCAGCACCCCCTAATCACATATGACATAACCAATTGTTGCCTTGGGGGCAGTCCCTTTAATCACCACCTTTTCCCTTTTCCCCACTCCCCCTCTCGATCAGTCTCTGTCCCGACGCGAATCGGGAAGAGGCGGTCCATCCAATTGTATAATACTCTTGAATAAATGATTGTTAACAACACCGCTACCAAATTGGGAATGTTAATGGACCCGCCTGGACCCACAGTATCAATTTATTTATTTTTGTCCTCCTTCACCCGTGGGTGTTTTTCTGTCTCTAAGCGAAGAAGGCAGCAGACATTGTCCCCTTCCCCTGCTCATTAGCAAAGATAATCACTTTTATTAATGAACTCGCATTGCTTATCAGTTCCGTCGGTGCTTTGATCGATTTGGCTTACCCGGGGGGGGGGGCAATGGCCAACCCATGGCCAACACCCCCCCCCCCCCTCCCGCCACTATTGCAATGAGTGTCTTCAGTGCCCTGCTTCTCCTCCTCCTGCTTTTTCTCTTCCAACCCTTCAGTCTCTCTCTGTCCCCATTTGCTGCTTCTGCGGATGATCCGTCCGTTCGCTTCGAGCAGTTCGTTTCCCGCCAGCACTTTCCCACCGCAGCTTCTCCGTCTCCCGCCCACTTTTTCCACGCCAATTGCTCCGTTTCCATTTGCGATGGTCCGTTGGCCCCCATTTTCTGCTCCGGCTTTCTGATCAGTTCCGCGTGGTATTTCGGCGTCCAGGGCCAATGCCCCGGCCCCAAATTGCTGCACGAGCCGGCGATTGTTATGGTCAATTTTAAAAGGTATTATAATAAAATCAAAATGGAACAAAACAAATGGGTATTTAGGATAATACGAAACAATTCGGTGAAAAGGGGCGACTTCTTACAGTTTTGCGAGGAAAATTTTGCAAATTTGCCTTATTTGAAGCCAGCAAATTTGACGGATTGGCACCCGAATCCGCAGAATTTCCAAAAGATTTACAGCAATAAAATGAGGTACACACTGACGAATAGCTACTATTAATAAATTATTTTTAGAACTTTGGCCTTGGCCCTTCACGAAATATGGCCTTTATTATCTCGAGAATTTATTGACGAAGTCCACCAAAACCAGGACAGATTTCCAGTGGTTCATGTGCCAAACAGATTCCTTGTGCCCGGGGGGTTGTTCAAGCTGTATTTTTACTGGGACACTTATTGGATACTCAAAGGCTTTTCAGCATTAAAATTCATTTTAATTGGTTTTTTTAGGCCTTTACTTTTCAAATTTGGTCGAAACCGCTCGCGGAATGCTTGAGAATTTCGCGCATTTGCTCCGTTTCCGCGGGTTCATCCCCAACTCGGGCAACGTTCAGTAAGCATTGGCACTTTTCGCCCTTTTTGATGCTTTTCGCTTTTCCTTCCAAAGACTTTCGCGGCGAAGTCAGCCGCCGCTGTTCACGCAAATGATCGCCGATTATTATGAGGTGACGAAGAACAAATCTTTTTTGGCCGAGTATTTGCCAATGGCGGAGAATGAATTGGCTTGGTGGGAGGCCAACAGAACGGTGGAAGTGCAGCGGAACGGGGAAAAGCATTCGCTTTTCCGATACAATGTGAAAACGGAAGACAAACGGACAAAAGCTGACCAAAGTGCGGCATTTAAGGCCATCACCGATTGCCCACGGCCCGAGAATTTCCTGGAGGATTACCAATTGGGCATGGAGTCCGACGACGCGACTTTCTTCTGGTGAGCTAACAATGTGAGAAGGCATTTGCAAAAGCGCAAAAGGTCTTCCACGGCGAGTGCGTGCGAGTCGGGCCTCGACTTCAGCTCGCGTTGGTACAAATGGGGCACCGAATCGAAAGCAATGCGAAGGACGGCCATCGCCACCAGCGAAGTGCTGCCCGTCGACTTGAACGTGTTCATGGCACTGAACTACCAAACTTTAGCCAAACTGTACGACGAGGAACTGAAGGAGCACGGGTAGAAAGAACGGCACGGCACTTTGGGACAAAGTGAACGATTTAATCACAGAAAGGCACGGAAAAACAAAGAGATTGCCGAAGCAATTACGGCACACATTGACAGAACATTTTGGGACGACGAAGAGGGCGTTTGGTTCGATTTTGACCTGACGGAGAAAAAAATGAGGAAAAAGTTTTATCCGAGCAATATTTATCCAATGTTATTGAAGAACGACGGAAAAGGGACGGGGGAAAAGTGCCAAAAAGTGGTGGAATATTTGAAGAGGAGCGGAGCAATTGGATTCAAAGGTAAAGCGGCGGGGGATGAGCAGCGATTGGACCAATTCATACGGGACAGACAAAGGGTCAAATGATCAGAAGAGTCGTCAAAATGAATAAATTGAAATAGGCCCCTTCAAATTGACCCTTTGCTCTTGCGTAAGTCATTTGCTCTCTTCCCAAGGCGGAGTGCCATCGTCGTTGGAACGGAACTCCAACGAGCAGTGGGACTTTCCGAACGGATGGGCTCCACAACAACATTTGGTGGTTCTGAGTCTGCTCAAGTGCCAAAATGTGTCGGGCGAAGCTGCCGGAATTGCTCGAAAAATTGCCGAAGCATTTCTCACAACGACTTACAACGGATTATTCACTCGAAAAGAGGCGAAAGTACGCTTAACTAAAGAATAAGCCAGCAGAGTCGGCTCCATTATTTTCTAAAATTAAATAAGCCATGTTAAGCCCTCCCAAATTTGGGAAAAGTACGACGTACGCTTTGACAACGGCCAACCCGGCTTTGGGGGAGAGTATCCGGCACAGTCGGGCTTTGGGTGGACAAACGGAGTCATTTTTGAGTTCATCCGAATGTTCTACACAAAGGCGGACGACAAATGGCACGAAGAGGGGGAGACAAACGCGGGGGACGCACTGATGGCATTGGAATCCATTGCGACGGCACTGCAAACATTTGGCAGAGAAACTTTCGATTTTGCTTAAAATTTATTTGATGAAATCCATTTAATTTTTTAATTTAATTAATTTGATTATATTTTGGCCTCTCTTTCCTTTCCCAGTGATTTATTTGCTTTAAAATATGCTCATTTTGGCCTTTCAATAAGCCCTTAAATCCATTCATCCTATTTTGGCTTCTCCGTTCCTTCTGCTTCCTTTTCCATTCTTCGCTTCTGGTCCTTCAAAATCCAGACATCAAATTACATAATATCCCTCGAGATGAGATTATCCCCCCCCTCCCCTCCTCTCCTCCTCCGTCTCCGTTCCCCTCCTTTTTAATGCTTTCCTTTTTCATTCCGTGCCGTTCCCCCCCCCTTTATTTTCCCGCCCCCGCCCCGTCGAATTCCTTCGAGAATCGATTCACGCCTTTTCTCAAAAACTCATTTGGCCATTTTTATTTCTCGGCTTGGCAAAACTGCCCATTTTCCGTTGTGCTTAATTGCCTCTTTCCTGCGTTTCTTTCTCTCTTCGCTCCATTGCAATTTCTTTTTTCCGTCCTCGGCAAACGAATTGTTTTTTCGGCCTCTGCTCATTTTCTATTCACCGCTTTTCCCATCAATCCATTTTTATTTCACAAAAATATTTGGCATTTTGCATTTTCATTGAAATGACTCCCAGGGGCACAATCATTTTGGCAATCCTTAATTAATTGCCAATTTTGCCGGTCGTACGAGCACTGCGAACGCGTGTTGGACTTCTCTTTCCCCTATTTGAATTGGCCAATTGAGCAGGTGCCCTTTTGGCTTTGACCATGGCTTTCGTCTGATTTAAATTCTTTTCAGGTCGAAAATGAGAAGGCAATTGTCCGAATCGTGCTCCATTCTCTGCTCAGTGTTTGTGCAGTTGGGCTCATTTTTTTGTTCATTTCTGAAGCATTTTGCGTGCCATGAAAAAGGCGAATGATTTCATTTTCCATCGCATTTTGCATTTACGGCCCTTTCTTCGCCATTTCCGCCGGCCATGGTCAATGGATGACGGCACTTCCCAATGCTTTTCTCCCCCTTTCTTTTTCCCCTTTTTATATTATTTTTGCCCATTCTTCCGTTTCTGCTCTTTCATTCCATGCCAGTCAATAAATCACCGGCCAAAAATTGGCTTCCCAACGGCACATGCACTGAAGAAGCACATCCTCGGATTATATCCCATCCTTCGCCTCCCCCGCCCTCCCTCTCCTCCCGTGCTTCTTCCGCATTTTTGAATATTTACATTATGTATATACATATAATTAATTTTAGAAATGGTAAACTCTCCAGCTCCAAATTTTTTAAATTTAAAAGAAGTATTTGGCAATGGAAGTGATAAATTAAAAATGGATGAACTGACAAAAGACGGGGGAAAGGAAAAAGAAGAAAACGAAGAGGAAAAGGAAGAGGAAAAGGAAGAGGAAAAGGAAGAGGTAAAAGAAGAAGAGACGAAAGAGGAAGAAGAGAAAACAGAAGAAGAGGTAACGGAAGAAGGAAATGGAGAGGAAAAGGAAAAGGAAGAAGAAACGGAAGAAGAAGAAGAGGAAGAGTGTGAAAATGGACAGAAAAGGGAAACCGACGAAGAAGAAGACGAAATTGAGCGGATCATCATGAGCTCGTCACACTTGTTGAAATGTGAGGAAGTGAACAGACGGACAATGAGCCTGGTCCAAAGTTGTTCGGCACATGCCAATTTGGTTGGTTTGCAAAATAGGGAGGGAATGGAGAGAGATTTCTTTGGTTATTAGGGTGTGAAATAAAAAGTAAGTAATTTTTAATCTGGATTAAAAATTAAAATTTGATATGACAGCCAGAAAATTTTTTGAGAATATTTATAGTAACCCGAAATTTCGGGCACAAAAACGCCGGAATTAGAAATTGCGTCCAAACTGTGGGCTAAAAACAAAAACTGAATCTAATTCAGAATTCGGCAAAAGGGCAATGGCACAATAAAACGGAGACATTGGAATTGGAAGCGGAGGAGGGGGGAGAGGGGGAGGACAGCGACGAGGAAATGTGAGGAGAAAATGGGCAAAAAATACAAAAGCATTGCTTTCACTTAAGCATCGCCCAGCACAGCGCACTTGTGCCCCTGCGCAAGTCCAAGTCGGCTTTTGCCGACTTTCTCCGTCCGTCCCAAATTGGCAATTCCAAACAATCGGCCGCCTTCGCCTGCCCAATAATCATTAAGAAATTGGGCCCCGAAAAAGAGGACGAACAGCAACAAAAGGAGCATAGCGAAGGGATCGAAGAACTGATCGATTTGGCCCGTGGCGATGTCCTCCGTTTTCGAATGTCCCATCACTTGAAAAGCTGCGCCTCGCCAAGTCGAAGCTGCTGCTCCTCCTCCGCTTCTTCGCTGTCTTTGGACGGACGCACAATCAGTCGATGGTCGGCACCCGCGGCAAACTCAGAGAAAGAGACGGAGACGGACGACGAAATGTGCGAGTGGGAGGAAGGAGAAGCGGAAGCGGAGGAAGAAGGTGCGGATGAAAAGGAAATAATATTGAAAAAGGGAAATTCAGGACGAAAAAGATCGAGTTTTGGGATGTACGGAAAAAGGAGCGGTGGAAGTTGGTCAGCACCAAGCGGACTAAGCAAAGGGAGAGGAGCAAATGGAGGACAAAAAAGGGAAAAGAGGAAGAGAGAGGCGGAGAGGGAAGAAGGAAATGAGAGAAAGGAGGAAAAGGAGGAAAAGGAAAAACGGAGGGAAAAAGAGAAATGGAAGGAAGAGAAGAAAAAGGAAGAGGAGGAAGAAGCACAGAGAAACAGGAAAAGGGAGGAAGAAGAGAAATGGAAGGAAGAGGAGAACAGAGAAGTGACTGAGGAAAAGCATAAAGAACCAAGGGAAGAGGAAGAGGAGAAAGAAGAAGATGAACAGGGACAATCCGACGGAGAAGCGGAAGAGAACGCAAGCGAATGGGACAAAATTGGAGGACAACACCAAAACATGAAGCATTTGGAAATCGATGCGAATGGATGGCATTTGCATGGAAAAGCGGACGGAGCGGAGGAAATGATGTCGACATCGACGGATGAAGAAGAATATAACGACGACGAAGAGAATGAAAAAAGGATTGGTAAGAAGAAAGGATTGATCAATCAGTGATTAATGGGAGGGACTGCGCTTTTTGAGTGATTTGTGATTTTAGTCGGCATGGACCAACGAAGGCAAATGCGCGTGTTTGTGAGCAGAAACTGCTACCCGATGATGCGATGCCGAAGGCATTTGCCCACTTCGCGGTCGGACTCTCAGCTTTTATGGAACCGCCAATTGGCGCAAGCGGTGCCACCACCGCCGGCATCATTCCCATTGGAAGAGACGGAAGAGGAAGACACAACGGGAAACAGAGAGACGGCGAGACGGGCAAGGGCAATAACGCACAGCAAAACACACGTTGGCCTTCTGTTGTGCAAAGAAATAGTGGAAGACGAACAGTGGAGAAGGGGAGAAAAGGAGGAGGAGGAAGAGGAAGAAGAAGAAGACTGGAAAATGGAAGAGGAGAAAAAAAAGACGAATGAAGAGGAGGGAGAAAGGAAGTGTAGGAGGAAAAGAGAGGAGGAAGAAGAAAAGAGGGAAGAAGAGAACTTGGTGATGGAAGAAATAAAGACGAATTTGGAAGAGGAAAAAGAATTCAAAGAGGAGTTAGATGAAAAGGTAATAGGAGAAAGGGGGAAATGGAATGGGGGAGGGTGGGGAAGGCTTCCTTCGCCTTCCCCCGCCCTCACTGCTCTTCCTTTCCTTCCTTTCCTTCCTTTTCCTTCCCCTCCCTTCTCATCCTCATCCTCTCTTTCTTTCTTTTTCTTTCTTTCTTTCTTTCTTTCTTTCTTCTCCCTCTCTCTCTTTGTCTCCCTTTCTTTTTCTTCAGTTTGGCCATTGATTCTCTCTTCCGCCCTTTCTTTCCTTCGAAATTCCCTCTGGCCACATTTGGCCGCTTAATGCCCGTGTGAGTCTCTCTCCCCTCCCTTCCCCCCCACCATTTGTCCATTTCCCTGCAAAATTGAATTTTGCGTGGACAAAAAGGACATAAAAGCATTGGACATTGTTTTGTTTCTCTCCGTCTCACTTTATAATTCATTCATTAGCACATTTTCCCTCTCCCCCCCCCTAATTTTCCCCGTTTTCTTCCAAATTTTCCATTTATTTGAAAAATCAAATGCCATTTAATGCCCTTCCCTTTGCGCAGATGTGTCCCCAAAAGAGTGCCGTCGCTTTCGGCCCTTTCCCCGCCCTTTCCTCCTTCAACGACTCTCTTCATCCATATCCCATTCTTTTCCGTCGTCAAAAACAAGCGCAGCAGGCCAAAGTTTTGGCCATGCGAATGTCTCTGCCTAATCCGCCCATTTGTCACTTTAATCATTCGAATTTTCTGCCCAAAATCCGTGCCGCCTCTTCGGTCGATGAAATTCCAATGGTCGACGATTGTCCCTCGCCAAATCAATCGCCACTTTTGCCAAGTGAAAAAATGATAACGAAACGAATGGCAGAAGATGGCGTTTCTCTTTCATTAGCTGCTAATGATTCGGAGGATGAAGAGAGTGGAGGGGACGAAACGGAAGGAAAAGGAAAAAGGAGGGAAAAAGTGCAGCGATCGGCGGCAGAGAGACTTTGCCGCAGGGGAAGTCCACCTTTGGCACAGGTGGGGGCGGAGGGGAGAGGGGGGGGGGAGAAATAGGCATGGGACAAAGACTGGGCGAGGGAAGAGTTGTTGTATTGGAAGTGGGACTCACAAGCTAATTATTAGCCTAATTATGCCAATTTTAGAATGAATTGCTCAGTGAGTCGGAGATAAGCGACTTGGAACAGCAAATTGCAAGTGGAAGGTTGGAAGAAAGAAAAGACAGTTGGGAAAGACGGAAAATAGAAGAAGGAACGGAGCAAGAAATGTGGGAAGAAGAAATAAGCGACAAGGATAGAAAGGAGGAAGAACAGAAAGAGATGAGAGAGTCGGAACGGATGGATGAGGAAGAAAGAAAAGGAGTGGAAGAGAAGGAGGAAGAAGAGCGGAAAAGAGAATTGGAAGAGGAAAGAGAAGAGGAAGAAGAAAGTGAAGAGGAAGAGGGGGAAAGAAAAATGGAAGATGAATGCGCTAAGAAAACCGAATTTAGAAAATGCTTTAGACAGCATGGCGAAGCATCGTTCTCATCCGGCGAAGCCGACCCCCTTTTTCTAAGTGACGGCAAATTCGGCCAAACTTTTTCAATTGGCACTTCCTCCTCAATGCCAATTTTTCCCTCCAATGCGAGCAAAAATTACTGGGGAGGCAGAAACGTTCAGCCTAACTTTTGGCAGAGCGAATATTCGGCAGAAGAAAACGGAAATGAATGGGCGGAGGGGAGGAAAATGCAGCGAAGTGCGACCGCGGAGGCGGGGGGAAGAGGAGGCGCGGGGGGACGAACGCGGAGAGTGTTGCCGACGCGGCCGGACGAGCAGCAGCAGCAAGTGGGGAGCGGAAGCGGCGCGTGGACAGCAGCGGAGGAAGGCGGCGGCGAAGGTCCGATCGCTTAGCACAGTTTGCTAGGCCAATCTCAAAATGAACCCCACTTATCCTCCCACTTTTCCGCCGCTGTCTTTCTCCCTTCCTCTCTTTCTCTTCCTCTCTCTCTCTCTCTCTCTCTCTCTCCCTCTCTCTTCTCTCTCTCTCTCTCTCAACAGTGGCGCGAGAACGACGGCCATGGGAAGCGAATCGGGGGCAATTAGCGGAGGATACTCTCTCGCTTCATTTGGCTTTCCTCCTCCTTAAATCAATAGATGTAACGGGGCATTACTTTGAGGGAGAGTGCCATTTTTCTTGGCACAAATAAAAAAAGTTATGGCAAAAACGGAAAAGGAGATGGGAATGGAAAGGGCTGAAGATATGTATGTGATAAATTGGAGGGGACGGATGAGGAAAGGCGCTTTTCCTCCTAAAGTGCCAAAATGACGAAAAGTGCCGAAAGTATTCTTTTAACTCATCCCTCCCTTACTCCCTCTTTTATTCTCTTCTTCTTCTTCCTTTTATTCTTCACCCTTCTTCAGCTTCCTTCTGTGCCATTCTTCATCATCGTCGTCTTCTTCCTTCCATTCCCTCCACCAGCGGAGAGCCATTGGACAAAATTGACTTTGCCAATGCTACCAAAGAGCATTTGCTCAATGCCTTTCAGCAGCAGAAGCCCTGCGGAAGTCAGCAGCAAATTGGCCAAATGCATTTTGAAAGTGCCGAGGAAAGGGACGAGGAGAAAAGGGAGGAGGGGAAGAAGGAGAGAAGGACAGAGCAATCGGTTGGCCAACCAATGGACGAATAGGCACCTGCTGAAATCAAATGCACATTTCAGGCACAATTTTGCCAAACTGTGCCAATTTTGCCTTCGCCAACTTCGGTCGTCAAACTCTCAAAAGTTCCTTTTGTTTTGGATGAATCCAAATGGGCATTTCGCTCTCCGCTTGGCCATTATCCGGGCCAAAATGCGCTGTCTGAGGAGTACAAATTGTCCTATGGTATGGACCAATCGGCACTTCGACTCGCCCAGAGGGGACTGTCCATTGAAGAAAGTTACTATGAAGACGCGGACGGACTGAACGGAAATTTGAGCTACGGAGGGACGAAAGGGCGCAAAGAATGGGAAGAAAACGCCGACCCGCACTCATCCGATTGTTAGTTCGGATGGGGGACATAGCAGGGAGATAGGGAGAAAGGTTATCGATGGAAAGCGACCGATTTGTGGGGGAGTGCAATGGGCGAGATTCTCGGGAGCCGGAAAATCCGACTTGTTAAGCACTATTTACATTCTCGTTTCCCAAGAATCACAGAGATTATTTTAATTATTTTTTGAGATAATCAAAAAAGGGCATACAAAAAATATTCATATGCCTACCTAGATAGATTATGGCAATAAAAATATTTAAAATACCTTCAGTACTGTAACTTTATTGTATGTATTTTAAATATTAACTCAAAATATTAAAAATTATTTTTAAATTTAAAGTTGGTGTCGGATTTTGCTAGAGCCAGATTCTCGGGGTTTATTGGGGCGATCGGCAAGGCTCTTCAAGGAATGGGTATGAAAGAAAACGATTTAAGTGGGCAGTGCCATGGGGGATAGTCTCGGGAGTTATTGGGGTGAGGACTGCGGCACTTTCCCTTACGTTTGCTTCCCTCTGATCAGTGTCTTTGTATAATATTGCCGACGGGAACAAGAGCAGTTCGGGCATCTCCAGCTGTTGTACGACTTCTTCGAGAAGCTGTGAGCCGCCAGAGACCAATCGCTTTGTGTTGGCCAAAAAACAAAGACATTTCAAAGCGGGGGATGAAGCTGACCCAAAAATGCCAACTCATCGGGCACAGTTCCCTTTTATGCCGAGACATTCCGAACAGATCGAACTGCAAAAGGGTGACGCAATTCGCATTTTGGAGAAGTACGAAGACCACTGGTGCCATGGTAAAACAGTTCAGCAGATAAATGCTAGAACAATTTCACTCGCAGGAATAAATTTACGGAGCGGAAAAAAGGGAATTTTCCCCGAGGTCTTTTGCTGGTTTTTTTGGAAAGAAAGTAAGTCTATTTTCAGGCCCATGTCGTGGAGATTGACCTTGTGGATGAAATTTGCCGAAGTGTTCTTCCGGATGGCACTAATCGTACGCCGTCTTTCAATCTGTTCCTTTTTTACATTTACTCTTCAGATGCCAACAAAATCGAACGGGACACCTTTTACTTGACCATGTTGGCCTCCATTGAGGTGGTCAAATGCGGGAAAAGGGATTATGGCAAATGAAAAAACAAAAATTGGCATTTTAATGAAAATTAAAAAGATATATAATAATTCACTGATTAATTCCAAATTAGTTTAAACAGTGCTCGGCTTAGCAACTCAAAAGCAGCGAATTATAATAATTTTTCTTTTTGTTAGGTCGCCCATCACAAGGGAAACGATGTGCTAATGCAGGCAATTAACAAAGTACGACTCGAAAATGAGGCCATTCTTCTTCAACCCCCCCCCCCCCCCATTTGCTAAAGGTGTGTTCGGTTTACCAACAAAAAGAGGAAATTTTGGTGCCCCAAACGGTGAGAGGGAGAGAATCTTTGAGAAAAGGATAATCTTTTTTGTGATGCAGGTGTTAATGGAGATTTCATTTCGTGGAGTGCACGTGATCGACAAGCGAAAGAGAGATGTAAGCGAAAGAAGCGAAAGAATTGGGGGGAACGGAGGAGCAATTAGCAAAGGAGGGGAGCGGGATTTAATTGCAATGCTTTAATTATAGCGAATTTAATTTGATTTTGTGTCCCTTTGTCCAACAATTTCCCCTCGGCAGATTTTTCGCTGTCCGACCTTCGACTTTAGAAGAAGCAGAAACGGGTTTTGGGGAGGGGAGTAAGTGTTAGCCAACAAAAGAAAAAGCCTAGGGGTGAAATGCCAGGGGCAATGGGTCGGTCCGACGCGTCCGGCGGACGGAATAATCAGCCCCCCCCCGCAAATCCATAAGTAATGCCCCCCCCCATCATCCTCCTCCTCTTTCTTCCATTCTCTGAAGGAGTGGAGTGCGCCTTCCCATCCATCTTCTTCCCTTCCAACTCATCCGCCCAATTAATTGCCGCAATGGGCGCCTCCGCAGAAGCGACGCGACCGTTCCACCATCGCGTCGATCAAGTTGTTGACGAACTCGAATCCGGTTTTGATCTGTGCTTGAGCGGTGCCGGAGGAATCGGCGATAATCTGAACAAAGGAATGTCCCACTTAAGCTTTGTTCGTTCGGAGTGCCATCCCTTCGCTTTCCGACCTTTCGACAGCCGACATTAAGCAACGAATCGATGCCTAAGTTTTGGGAGCTCGGCTTATTCTTGATGCAATTGTTCAGTGCATTGTCAATGGTGGAAGCCCAATCATTTGTTGGAGTTATGCTGAAGGCAAATAAATGTTTGGTGATCCGTGGCACTGATCGGACTCTCTGATCGGTCAGTGCGGTCACTCACAGCTGTTTCTTGATGTTGGCCACGCATTGGTCCACTTTCGAGTTCGACCCGATGGATGGCGCCGCCCGCGACCCGCCCTGCACCGCTTCCTGAATGGCCTCCGCGATGCCGGCGATCCGTCGCTTCAGGTCGTCGCGTGCCTCGTCGATGCATTCGCAAACGCTCGCCTTGGAAGTGCGCAGAGTCTCCTCCCCGCTACCCCCTTTTTTAGGTATTTTGGCTTCATCACCAAACATCCGCTTCTCCCCCGTTTCGCCTGTCACGTGTTTCTTTCCTCCGATTCCACCCAACCCATCGTCGAAGGTTGTTTTATTCGACGCCATTCTTCGCTTTTTCCATTTGTCGTTTCTTTTTTCTCCCACTGATTTTCTGTTTTAGCCATTGGCCGTGCTTTCAAACGTTCCTATGTAAATTTTATTTGTATTCCGTCCGACCGATCAGTTTTAATTGTGCCATTTTCAGGATGAATATATGGCATTTGCGCATCCGACTGAGGACATTTTCATCGAATGAATGTTTTTTTCTTTACTTTGTAAATGAAAAATGCCTTTGTATAAAAATATAAGCTGAATAAATACTGTTTTTTCTTTTTGTTATTGTTTATTAACAAGGAAAATAAATTAGCGTTTCTTAAGGGAAAAAAGAGAATTAAATTTAGCATAGAAATAAAAAAAATCATTTAAAATTTGTGTGAAATTTGTGCACATTTTGGACTAATTTCTCTCTGATCTGTGATTTCTCAGTGCCCAATTCTCAAATTTACAAGAGAAGACACAGATGTACAGTCGCCAATGTTTTGCCGTCCCAAACTAATGCAATTGTGATCAATTACTCTGATCAGATCATTCGAAGGCTATCTGGGCGAAATTTTATTTTGATGGAACAGTTGTTGAGATTGGGGGGGGGGGGGGGGGAATGCTTTGGGTGGACGACTGCCAACACTCATCAGCAGAAGCGGCAGCAGCAGAGACTCCTCCCCCGCCCCCACAAGCACTTCAACAGTTCATTTTCCGAGATTTGGATGAGATGGTGATTGGGGCGGGGTGGGTGCTGGCAAGGAATTTGTTAAAGCTTTTGACTGAATGTCTCTGACTGATGCGAGTGCCTCCGTCTCCCCCCCCCCCTTTTCGCTTTTCCCTTCCTTCTCCCCAATAAAAAGTGTTTTTCTTTTTTTTCATCTTTTTCGAACATTTAATAATGTACGCATTTGCTTCAAAGCGGAAAAATTAAAATAATTGTTTGCCTATTCCAATGGCAGAACACTTACAACAGATGCAACCGGCGCAGGTGCCACGAGCGAGGCCAGTCATTGAGATGAATCTGAACTTGGACGAAGCGATTGTGGAGACGGTGGATCTGATCAGAACGGTAATAAATTAAAACAATAGTCACTTTTGGAACATAAATGTTGAAGCTTTAGGTCCGCGTTCAATTGACTTCAATTTCAAATACACTTGGCCACGGTTTGAATCGGACAGTTGCCGACGTTTGTGGACAAAACGCTTAATTAATGATGCCATTTGCACTTATTTATTAGGTGGGTGACGACATCGGCAGGATCATCAGCAACGTGGAGGCCATCTCCAGGAATGTGGCCGAGTGTTCGTTGCCATTTCTGTCCTTTGCCATTTTCCGTTTTAGCCACCGGCCAACTTTACCAACCTCTGCTGCTCTTCCTTCTGTTTCTGCTCACTATTTTCATCCTTTTGGCAATTCTCTTCTGCATAATATTCCGCACACAAAGAGAAATGCGACGAATGAGCGGTGGGAGGGGACGGAACAGAGAAAAAGCGGAAGAGGAGGAAGAAGAAGAGGAGGGAAACGGACGGAGGAGGAGGGAGAAGAGGAGAGGGAGGAAAAGCGCAAGGACGAGAAGGAGCGGTGGATTGTGGTGGGGGAGGAGGAGGAGGAGGCGCAATCGCACCTTGGCATTGTTTCAACAAAAGCACAGATTGTCTATTGCTGAAAATAAACAAAAATTAAAAAGATGGATGGCACAAAAACAGAGGAAACGGAAGACACCACAAAAAGGCACCAGCAGACGGAGCCATTAGTGTGATTCATTTAGTTGTTAATTGTGAAATTTGTTCATCTGCTATTAATGGTGGGAAGAGATTGACCCCTCCCCCCCAAATCGCCAATAAAAGTACGAAAACATTGCGCGAGAATCTTGAAAGCATCCGCTAATAGAAAGGCGGATATTGAGCAGATTGGGAGGCATACGATGGTCGAGCTAATCACTTTTATTAAGGGGAGAGGCGCTTCGCCAATTGATCACTCATTGGCAATGCGTCGGCAGACATTTCCCCCCCCCGCCCAATGTTTGCTGTGGTTGGTTGATTCTTGCAACTTTTGCGAAAAAATAAAATTTGCTCACGGCATGATTATTTTTTGAAAGTTTGCATTATCAATTCCCGTGCTTTTTGTTGCGTCCGTCGGTCCGTTCCACTCGGCCCACTTTTCACTTCCATTGACTCAGAATTTCTCAGTCCGCCCATTCGAATTACGCCAAAACCCCCTTTGGCAACTTCCGAAAGTCGGCACGGTCCCTTTGCCCTTTTTCATCGCCTTCCGTTCCACCCAACGAAGCAAAACCGCTGTTTTGTCTGCCAATGTATTTGACTTTGACTGCTGCTGAACATGATCATGATTAATACGTTGAACACAAATATCGTTGGTGACCGTCGTCCGTCATATTTATGGGCCTTCGAAATGCAACGGAAGGCAAAAGGAAACGACGCGACGACATTTTTAGCTTAAAAGTTGCTTCACATGGAATCACTCCGAAGGACGAAAACAACAAAAAATGAATGAATGTTCTTGGGAAGGACTAAAACCGAACGGCGGCGGGCGGAGGACAGCCCAAAGTTGCGCATTCATCACATTCAGTCATTCAGCCGATCGTCCCATTCTCCGCTTCTGCTGCTGTGCCCGTTCTACCGCCCCCCCCCGCCCAATCGCCGCAACCCGTCGACCGAACTGATCGGGCAAAAAACGGTCTCCCCTTTTTAGCCACATCATCTTCCGACGAACGCGGACTAATGCTGGCTGATAAGCGAACATTCTGGTTTTGCTCTTCCCCCTCCAAATTGCATCCAAAGTGCCCTTTCACCTCGGCGTAATTCTCTCCCCCACCCAATAATCCAAATTGTCATATCCGTCCATAAAACCCTCAACCATTTTCATCCACCCCCTTTGCTTATGACTTCCTCCACCTTTTTTACCGCTTGTTTTTCATTGTTTTGCGCAATAATCAAATGAGCAGTTAACGGACGGCGAATAATAACAGAAGAGCGATGGTCCGTCCACGCACAGCGTGTCGCCCCGTCCCCCCCCCCGTGGCCCCCTCCCTATTCCCCCCTATGTCCCCCGGGTGCTCCCCATTCTTGTCCTCCTGCTCCTCCTCCTCTTCTCTTCCTCCTGCTCCTCTTCCTCTTCCTCCTCCCCCTTCTGCTGCTTCTCCCTTAGATTGGTTGTCAGTAATAAATCGCAGAATGTGCAACTTACAACTCAATTTTCCAAAAAAAAAGGTATTTCATGTTTTATGATATGCTCTCCTCTTCTCGCTTTTCTCCTTTTAAAGCATTCTTTCTGCCGGCCGACGATGGGACAAAGTCAGGGAATCCCTCAGTCTCCGCCGGAGGGGCCCTCCCAGGCAAGCGGAGGGGGGGGGGGCAATGGCGAACCAAACGCAAAAAAGGAAAACAATCGAACTAGCCGAACGGAGCCACGGACGAGGGCATTTTCCGTGTCAAAGTGTCCAATTGCCCAAACTTCCCGACTGAGTTTCAAAAGTGTTTGTGTCATGGCATTCCCCGCCCCCCCCCTTTCTTATCTGAATTAGAATCTCATCTCTTTTATTTCTCCAAATTTACACTTTTATTCCCCCTGCTTCAATTCATTAGTGATCATCATTAATTATGTCATTTGCATAAATTCCATATCCATTAATCCAATTTTTAGATATTTTTTAAACTTTCCGCCGGAAATGCGCGATTTGTGCCCTCTCGAGAGGGAAAAGGAAGTGGAGGAAAGGCGGCAGAAATTGTTAGCGCAGTGCGAATCCCTTCGCAAAATTACCATCCTCGGCATCGCGTAACACTTGTCATTAGCCTTCTCTAAACAAATCTCCCATTTCAAGTGCTTCTGTGTTGGCGGCAATGCTTTGTGTGCTCAGTGTGCCATTTGTGTACAATTACATCCAACAAGCCCATTCCGTCGTTCAAAACGAGGCCGACTATTGTAAGGTAAATGCCAGTGCCATGGGGGGGGGGTGATTAGGGGGAGATCATAAAACGGAGGATGATCACATTCTTGATCATGTCCAGCTCCTATTTCCACATTCCGTGATACTTGGAACAATACCCCTCTCCCCCCTCTCTCCCCAATTTTAGCATCGGTCGACTTATCTGTGGCGCGAATTGTCCAGGACGTCTCAGCACAGCAATTCCATCACGGCGACCATTAAGCACAGAACGGGCAGAGAAGCCAATTACGAAACGCAGTCGACAAGTGCTGTCGGACAGAAATGTGAGAAAAGGAAAAAGACGGGCCTACGAAGTGGCGTTTTTGCATTTGGCAGGTGGTTGCGCATACGGAGCACCCGGATCACCCGGGGAAGATGGCAAAGACGGAAAGGCAAGAAGATGAAGATGGATGGCACTTTGTTAAAGGGAAAGCGAACACGGAACATTTTCAGGACGGCATCGATGGGATTCCGGGAGACAATGGCCCACCGGGGAAGACGCGAAAGGCGAGGCGAGGCCAAGGGAATTCTGCTTCGAATGCCCACCAGGCAAGTCAAGAACAAACCTTGTCCAATTGATCACCCAATTGTACAATTAAGGCCCCATTGGACCCCGAGGAGCGCCAGGCCCAAAAGGAAAGCCAGGAGAGCCGGGCACGCCGGGGTTGGACGCGGATGGGGGCATACGAG
The DNA here is from genome assembly GCA_004148225.2 of Heterodera glycines. NCBI lineage: Eukaryota > Metazoa > Nematoda > Chromadorea > Rhabditida > Heteroderidae > Heterodera > Heterodera glycines. The sequence continues at coordinate 6,122,718 of CP049705.1, read as the reverse complement.
GAGCACCAGGCCCACCTGGACCTCAAGGACCCCCGGTCTGATATATAATTTAGATCCAAATGCACTGTCATTTGCAGGGAAGGCCGGGAATGCCTGGCCCAAAGGGAGTGCCGGGAGCACAAGGCACTTTGTCAGACCAGCCGGGTCCGCCTGGGCCGCCGGGAAAGCCGGGGCCAAAGGGCCTATCGGGCGAGAAAGGAGCGCCGGGAATAGCCGGAAAGAACGGAGTGCCCGGGCCGAAAGGACCGCCGGGCGAACCCGGACAAGTCGGGCCGCCAGGCAAAGTTGGAACACGTAAGTTGGCCAAGGGTTGTGCCGCAAGGAAAAGAATCGCTTGTTCAGCCGGAAAGCAGGGAATGCAGGGGGAGCACGGAATGCCGGGCGGGTGTGCGCACTGTCCGAATCCGAGAACGGCGCCGGGCTATTAGCGGCAAAGAATGGCACAAAGCCAAAAGCGCATCGCGATTGGCCCAAACATTCGCCTATTTATTCCCAATTGATCAATCTCACCACGAAGATGAATGTTTCGATAGCGAATTGTTCTTCATTTCGTCCAATAAATGGTCGCCCTTTCGCTAATTGCTAATTCCCCCGTTAATTACCCCCCCCCAAATGCGTCGCTATTTAAAATTTTATTTTACCCTCCAATGCAAAGTGTGCCTTTGCTTGCTCAGCTGCTCGCCACTCACTTTCCCCTTCAAATACCGTCCCTTTCGTTTTCCTCGTGCCATTTCCATTTGCTTTTCATCCCATTTTTACCTTTTCTATGCTTTTTCCCTCTTTTCTGCTACTTTTTCTGCCCACCGTTTTTGCTCCCGGCCCAAGTCGAGAAAATAAATTGTTCATCGAATGTGCCGTCCGCGCGCCAAAAGGTCGCCATGGGCCGGAGACAGTCGTTTCGCATGCCAAAATGGAGAACAATCGGATGATTCTTTTTGTTTGTTAATTGTTGGCTTTGAGTCTTTTAAATTCCAAATTTTGAGGGATTGGGAGGGAATTTGTACACGGGAGACAGCGAACTGAGCGAATTGTGCAAAGAGGACAAGGAATTCGCAGCGACGTCGAGAATGACACCCCAAATCAGAGAAGGGGCACCCGTGGAGCAATGCAAAAACGGCAAATTGACAGTGAATGGCAAAGATTGTACGAAAAGAGGGGGGGGGGGGGTAATTATGTAAAAATGAGTAAACAATTTGAAAATTTATATATTTAAGAGGGACCATTTAATTATTATTTTCTAAATGAAAAAGGGAAGTGTTTCGAAAATAAAATAAATATTCCCATCAGTTTAAAGCATTGGAAGAAAAGCATTTTTGGTGGGAGGAGAAATAATTAGTTAATTTAAGTGGATTTAACAAGCAAAAAGCAAATGGATTACGAGCAGTGCTTCGCCGGGAATTACGAACTGTGCGTTTCTGATTTTGCTTTTTCTTTTGCCTTTTCAATGAATTAATTAATTTGTCAGTTTCGAATGCCCTGAAGATGCTTGCGATGGCAAAAGTGCGCTGCTTTTGGTCAACAAAAAGCACGAACCAAAAGCAAAGTCTTACTCATTTGTTTATGTGGGCAAAATGTTAGTGAACGAAGTGACGGTGGCGGAAGTGAGCGCGGAACAATTGGAATGTGTGAGGAGAGAGTGCGCGGAAGAGTCAGTCCCCGTGGTGGAGGAAGCGATCCGATGGCGGAGGAAGGCAAAAGACGAGCGCAAAGAGCTCGCGCAGGGCAAGGACAAGTTCAAGGTGTTCAAGGAATGCGCAGTGAAGCGTCGAAGGATTGGCAAAGACGGAAAAGCGATGGGAGGAAAGGCACGCATCGAAACACTGGTGGCACACGTGAAGATGGACAAACTCGTGCTTTTCTTCGTCAGTTTGCCGAAAGTGACGGAGAAAGGAATTGGCGACCATTTGAATTTTAGGGAATGGGCGGCAATTTGTACGCGGGCGAAAGCATTTTGTCAGGCGAATGCGAGGAGGACAAACTGTTCACGAGAAGCAAAGTGACGGCGATGAGGTCGACTTTGCTGGGCTGTCATAAGGCATCGACGGAGAGTGGCGACAGAGCAAAGCTAACATTACGAAAAGCATGGAAAAGGAAAAGCACAGAGACGAACGGAAGGCTGCACACGGACAGTGATCGAATTCAGATGGAAATCAGGACGAACAGAGCGTCAAGGGGCAGCCAATGCCATGCTCAACTGCAGACCAACCATAATAAGAATGGGGAACACCAACAGGAAGAGCAACAGCAGTACGACATGTGAGAGGAGAGGGAGGGGAGAACGGCACGGAAAAGCGATGCTTTAAGTTACAAATGCCCGAGGGAAGAATGTGGGGGAAGGGACCGACTGTTGCTGATCAGGAAGAAGAGCAACAGCAACGGCAAACTGATCAGCCGAGGAGTTCTGATGGCGGACACGGTGCTATTTGCCGACATGACAGCCAAACAATGGCAATGCGTGCGACAGATTTGCGGGTCGAATGTGCGAATACCCGTGGTCGAAGCCGGCAAGACAAAAGCCACTGATTAGACCAAACCAATAATATAATCATAATTTAGTGAAGCGAAGGACGGACAAAAGTGGCAAAAGACGGGGGAAACAGCGGGGGCAGAGAAGAAGAAGCACAGCAAAACGAATGGCGAGGAAAGGAAAGGGGGAAACGGAGGAGGGAAAAGCGAAGAGGGCACAAAGCAATGGCGAGGGGGAGCAGAGAAAGGGCAGTGATCAGCACCAGCAGAGAGAACAACCGACTGATCAGTGAGTGATCGCAAAACCATTCCATCGGCAGACCATCACTGATAAATGATTGTGAAGTGATTACTTTATTTATTGATCATTCAGCTCCCATTTGATCAAACACTTTTCCCACTGATTACGTACTTATGACTACTTTGTTCTGACATTTAGCAATTTGCGTTTTAAAATGTGATTAAATAAGAATGGATTTACAATGAATGCATTTTAAAATAGCAAATTCCTTTTTTTATGAAACGTTAGAATAGCAGAATAGCAGCTGAACTACATAACTGTTTCGTTTTTGTTAATTTGTTCAGCTTAACCCTCGCCGCTAATTTTGTGCAATTTCAGCCCCCCCCCCCAAAAAAGTGTTCTTTTTTTTAATTTTACCAATTTTTTCTGTAAAGTAAAATAATGATCCTCATAAATACATAAATTGACGTTTTGTTATTTCGAAGTGATTCGATTTGTATTTGCAAATTCTTTTTTAGTTTTAAATCAGAAAATGGCATTTGGACGGATCAGTCGTCGATTATGAGAAAAGGCAAGTGAAGAGAAGATGGACGGAGAGAATGGCATTTTGAAAATGACGAAGGATGCCGAAAAACGCACTGATCGACCAATTCTCACTTATTTTTTAAAATAAATATTTGTAAAATTTATTTTCTGTCGGCGTGTACTTTTCTTTTTCCCATTCTGTCTGTGCTGATCATCCGCCGTTTCCGATGATCCGATTTTTTCCATTCATTGTTCAGAAAAAAGGAAAAGCAAAGGGATTAAAGCACATTAAAAATTGACATTCAATAAAAATTGATTCAAAAACTCAAATTTACATAAAAATAACAAAGATTATTCTTTAAATCTATCGCATTCTCTCCCCCCCCCTTTTCAAAAATACACCTCTAAGAATTGGAAAATTTTCTCAAAATTTCTTCCCCAAATTTTTTTAATTGCTTAATATTTGCTAAGAAAATATTGGAAAGGAAATGTTCCTCATTTGTGACTGCAAACAGTGAATAAAATTGTTTGCCTTAATTTTAAATTATTTTCAAATTAAAAAACAGCTATTCTGTTCCAAATTGGCCAATGTTTTCTTCTGATTTCCGTCATATTTGTCCCTTTATTTTGCCATTTCCAACCTTTCGCCTTTCTTTTCATTCACTTTTTTTCCTTTGCAATTTTTGGTCAAATTGGCGTTTTTTATGGACAACGAATGAGGAAAAGACTATTTCAAAATTTGTTAAATAAAAAAAAATTCTGTGAGAAAGGAGACAATAATAGGAGAGATTTTAGAGTAATATTAGGTATTGATGAAAAAATTGGGCGATTGTTTCAGCGGTGTAATTGAATTCTATTGTTTTATATATTTTATCTTGATTTGACATTTTTTAATAGGTAAAATCAGTGTCCGTAAGCTTAAAAAACTTTATTCAATGCCGGCTTTTGCCTTCTGATGAAAGACTCTGCTATTCAACAACTGACAGATCCAGAAATTGAATCTGCTCTACAGAGATCGAAACAGGTGATTTTTAAGGAAAATTTGCATTGGGTTGGGAAGTTTGCTAAGTGGTCAGTATTCTTCGGCCGTATTTGACCGGCTAATTGGCCACACCATTCGGTACCGCCTTTTTCTTCCGCCGCCGTCTCGTCCCTTCCGTCTCCTCCCTTCCGAATTTCGTCCCTTCCGTCTCCTCCCTTCCGAATTTCGTCCATTATACATTTACATTGCATTGCATTTCCATTTTTGAACTCCAATTTTCTATTTCGTTGTTACAATATATCTAAAATTGAGCGGTCCTATTTAGAGTATACAACAGGCGAGGTCTGCCTCGTTGCGACCATTTTATCATTATGCATTTATTTAGCTTGCTGCTTCTAACGGAGGACAAAAGAGAACATTTTCCCCGCCGGGCCCTCCTTCCCATCCATCATTCGTCTCCGCCCGCCCACCGGCCATATCCCATTTCATTCATCCGGCAGATTGCCCTCATACCCCAATGTGATGCTCACTTTTTCATGGCCTAAGGCAATCTCAGCCGAACAATTAATGCGAAAGGCTCCGCTCATTTGTCAGCGCCCCATTTTATTGTCGGATGAAATCGTTTCCTTTGTCAGCTTTAGCAAATCAACTGATCAAGGAAAGTTCAACATAGAATGAGTGTCCGTCATCCCTTCTCCTTTCGATCATTTCCATTTTTATTCGCTTTGTGCCCATTTTTTGGCGCTTTTGGCGAATGGTTGCCGGACGGAGAAACGAAACCCTTTTCATTGTCCTCAAATGAAACATTTTCGGGCGGAAATTCAATCATCAGTGTAAATGAGAGTCCATTTCAGCCAACTACAGGACGGAAGACAAATGGAGGCAAAGAGCAGTTCAAGTTGGGACGGACGGGCAAAATGGGAAGAAATGGCCAATTTGGACAGATTGGAGGCCAAAAATGTGACCATTTTCATCCCGGAACTTCACTTCTCTTCCCAAAACGGAGTCATTGAAATGAGCAGCTTCAACATCACTGCCGACTTCCTGGAAGTGAACTCAGCAGAAGGTGGGCATAAGTCAGACAAGGCGCAGCGGAATTGGGGCATTTTCCGAATTTTAATCGCTTTAAATGAGTCGATTAAAACATTGCTTAATAAATACAAAATTAGGGATGCTATGTTTAAACTCTCTGCTTGGTCTGTCCCTCCCAATTACCGTCGTTTGTATTTTCACCCATCCTCCGTAGGTGGTGATCAGCAACGAGCCGACTCTTCGCCGAAGACACCGCCGCTTCTGCCTTTTGCAAATGAACCCTTCTCGTCACCGAATTCTTCGTTCGGTTCGAATCTGTTCGAATACCCCGAACTCGTTGCATCGCTAAATCTGAGTTTAAACCCGTGCGATAATTTCTATGAATTCGTTTGCGATGGATGGATGAAGTCGAATCCGATCGACGAGGACAAGACGAGTGCCAACCAATTCCAACTGATCAACAATTTGATCGAGGACAGAGTGAAGGGTCGGTCAGCTCATTGCCAACAATTCGACTTTTCTTCGATTATTGTGTATTGTTCAGCGATTTTGGACGACCGTGCTCATTTCCATGCTCTTCCCCCCTACGATCGGATGATGTTCGCCATGTTCGATGCTTGCATGGTCACAATTGTCTCCCCCTTTTGTTGACCCTTTCGCTTTTCCTTCAGGACAATGTCAGTCGCCGTGTGGCGGGCAGCAACATTCTGCTGAAAACATTAAAGTCGGAGGATTGAAATGCCAATTTTGTGGTGATTGTTGGGTTTGCTCAGGTCTTTGAAGCAGTCGCGTGGCATGCGTTACGTCACCGATTGGCTGCTCAAAGTTTGGCCTGTCAACCTTTTCTACGCGGTCAGCGTTGGCCCCGACATGCGCAACACTTCCGCCACCATTCTGACGGTGGGCCCATTTCACCAACCCATTTCAGCAAAGTGTTCAGATATCGCCCAATAATTTGTTTCTGCTCAGTGAGAAATTGTACATTGAGGAGAATTTGGCACCAAAATACCTCGCGGCACTGAAGCAATTTTTGCGCAAAGTGTTGGAATTGTTGTACGAAGACGACCAACGGCAAACGGTGTTCAGAAGGGCAAACAAAGCGGCGGACATCGAACGGAGAGTGAACGCATTTGTGGATGTGGAAGTGCGAATGGCACTACTCATCAACGGCACCGACAAACACTACGACAACGCGTACAGAGAGGACAGTTACATCACTCTGCAGGTGGGCAGCAGAAGCAGGGCCATGTGGGCAAAGCAGGCCACTTAGTGGTGCCTAATTATGCTAATGAGCTAACTGACTGACATAATTAGAACTGATCATTACCGTTAACTGAGTGTTTCCGTTTTTAATGGTCCATTTTAGGAATTGCAAGACACTTTGGCGGGAACAGTGAGCAAATTGTCCAAATGGCCTATTCTCTTTGAGTCTTTTCAGATTAATTGGCCAAGATATCTGAAAAATATTTTGCCAAACGAAGTGATTAGCCGAAGGTATTCCGAAGCAATTGGAACAGTCAAAGTGCGAATTGCGGAAGTTCAACTGATTAAAGTTGGAGCCAACTTGGCAACTCAACTCGCACAAAATGAAATGTTTTCAGAAATTCGAAAAATTGGCACGGAGTCTGTCGGGACAAATACTCAGTGATTACATGGATTGGAAAGTGATCCTCAGCGGAATTGGCCACTTGGACAACCGCTTTTTGGAGGCTCAATTTGTGCGCATGGCTTCTTCCCATTTGTCCAATTGTTTTTTAAACCATTTAAGGAATTGGACCGCGTTTTGCAAGGATCTTTGGCACGTCCCGCCCAATGGAAAGAATGCAAAAACGTTGTGCTCGGCTTCTTCCCCGCTCTGATCGAAAGAGGCGATTTGACAATCTTTTTTTGGCATTTCTTTCCCTTTTATGGTCACTTCACTTTCAGTTTATATTCACCGGCATTTGGAAGTGAATGCAACCAAAAAGCAGTTGAAGGAAATGTTCGAAGATGTGAAGACGTCCTTCCACCAAATGCTCGACCTTAATTTGTGGATGGAGCCCAAAACGAAGTCGGAGGCATTCGAAAAGGTCAAAAGGGTGCCATGGAGGGGAGGGGAGACTGAGCATTGGCACTTTGGCATGGCATTATTTGCCAATTCAATCAAAATGCCAATGGGTTGTTCAAATTCAGCTTGAGAGACTCAATGTTTTGATCGGCTACATGGACGCCATTTTTAATGAAACAAAACTAAAAAATCATTTCAAAGAGGTCGGTCGCTCTTTCGAATTGCCAATCCCCCCCCCAAAAATGCGTTTCCTCTCAGTACGACGTGCACAAAGGACAGTCTTTCCCCGAAATGGCCTTTTCTTTGTCCAAACTGATGAACCGCAAAAGTTTCCTGCAACTGCTCGAGCCCGTTGAAGTGGAATTCAGCAGTTTGGTGATCAATGGGTTTTATTACCCAATTAAAAATTCAATTGGTCAGTCTTTCCATCCCTTTTATTTGCTGAGTTAATTTACTCATTTCAGTTCTTACCGGAGGAATCCTTCAGGTTACAACCAATTCCAGCACCATTTTAATTTTTTTTTTATTATTTGACAATTTAAGGGCGTTTTTTTCAATTCCTCCCGACCGATGTAAAACCCATAAAATAAAATCGTTAATTAGGATTTTGTTTTAATTGTTTAGACCTATGAATTACGGCTCAATTGGCGTCGTTTTGGCCCATGAAATTACTCATGGCTTTGACAATAATGGTCAATAATTTGTGACAGAAATTTTTCAAAACATTTCTCATTAGGTCGGCTTCATGACCAATTTGGAAATGTTCGGAATTGGTGGCAAAATGGAACAGTAACGGCATTTATTGGGCAGAAGAAATGCTTTATTGACCAATACAACGCAATCCAAGTGCCGGGGATTGAAGGACTTCATGTAAAAATTGACAAAATGGGGGGGGAGGATGAGGGGAAATCGGCCGACTTTGGCGGAACGGACCAAAAGAAAAAACAAACAAAATAAAAGTTCAGCCCTCCATAATTATGCTTGGAATTTTAGGTCAACGGCAACTTGACCCAGGGCGAAAACATCGCGGACAATGGCGGAATGAGGTGAGTGTCCCAATCCAATCACTTATAATTAGAGCTCACCCCCCCCCGTGAAAGGGCCGCTTTCGCTGCAATGAGTGCCAATTTGGCGAAGGGTCGTGCCAATGGGGCGCAGAGAGTGCGCGGGTTGGAGCAGTTCGGCCCGGAGCAACTGTTCTTCATAAATTATGCATTTGTAAGCGATCGGGGAAAGGACAGTCGAAACTTTTCTCACTAATTTTGTTCAGAGTTGGTGCACCAACCAACGCCACGAAGTGCCGAACACTGACATTCCCATGGCAAATAATTCATTTTCCTTTTTAGGCCGCGGTATTTGCTGCCCTTTTCGATTCTCATTCTCCGCCAGAATCGAGGTGAGTCATAAATGGGAATTAAGGTCAAAAGAATGCCAAAGCACTCGTTCATTCATTTGCTGCCTTAGGGTTAACGTCGTACTCGGCAATTTGCCCCAATTTGCCAAACATTTCAATTGTCCGGTTGGAAGTGCAATGAATTTGGGCTCCAAAAGGTGTTCAGTGTGGTGATGCACCATCAGAGTGGGCTTGTTCACTTTGCCAATTGGGTGATTTGTGCTAATTATCCGCGACGGATTGTCTTCGATTGTGTCACTCCGTCCGTCCTTCTCATCGCCCCTCTCTCTCTCTCTCTGTTCTCATTCTCAGTTCGTGTTGTTCTCTTTCTTCTGTGCAATCAATCCCTAATTATGTAATTAATCTCTCTCTTCGTCCCTTTCATTTTCCCTTTCCTTCTCTAATCAATTAATTCCATTAGCCATTCATTAATTCATTTATTGTAAATATTGTATATTATTTTGAAATTTAATTTACACAAATAAATCCGTTGGATTATTATCAGTTGGGGGACAACAATAAGCGAATATTTCCTGCTGATGGCATTTCATTCGTTGCCCAATTGGACAGAATTCGTCGCTGCAATTCTTGCCCAAATAAGTCATTGTCATTTTGTTCAACGGATCGTATAAATTGTGCGGGTTTTTTCCGTTTGCGCATTTTGGCGGATTAAAATTCCGTTGGAACATTTCTGAAAAATGCAAACAAAAGATAAGGGGGCAAATTAAATGAGCAGACGAACGATTTAACCTTCGGTGTCCAAATGGCAACAAACGCCGAAAAATGCCAACATCTGAAAAAAGGACAAAATGCCATTCGCCAAGTTCGAAGTCGGCATTCATTCACCTGACATTTGTACCCGACTGGGCATCTTTCGGTGCCCGTCATTGAGCACACAATGGATTCACCACGATTGTTTCTGGCCGATGGTTTTTGCCCCGAGCACCCACCGTAGTCCGCTTAATGGATGTGCTTATTGGTGTAGGGTACGGTAGAATAAATTACCGGGCAATTGGCATTTCCTGTGGCACTCGAAAATGGAATCAAACCGATTTCCATTGCCGCGGATGCCTTCAAATTTAAATGCCAAACATTGCAATGTTTCAATGTCGAAGAACCACTAAAAGTGACAAAACATTCACAAGTCGGCCATCTTTTCGTGTCTGAATGAGTTCGACTTTTATTTGTGCTTTAATTGCCCCATTAAAAGATGCCCCGCGGTCCTTTGGCAATTTGCAATTCGAATTTGCTATTGGCACTTCGTGTCGTCGTTGGCCTACGGCGAAAAGTGACTGAAGCAAAAATAAAAAAATGGAGAGGAGTAATGGGACGACGGTGGACATAGTCAAAAGGGAATTAATTAATATAATGGAGGGGTTTAAATAGAGACAATTAATGGAAGTGTTTAACATTTAATTGAGACATTAATCGTGCTGGCGCATTTCTTAAAATTGCCATCCTTCAAAATTGTTCAAAAAATTTCAAAAATTTTATTTTTAAAAACTTAATGAATAATTTCAACGAAAAATTCTAAGAGAAAACTAGAATTTTTGAAGAAATATTTCTAAAATAAAAAATGTAACAAAAAATTCATAACTTTACTCAACCGCAACCAATATTTTATGGTATAATTCGAATATTAATACTTAAATTTTTTACAAAATATAAAAAGATTGTATTAAAATTTAAAAATTTTTGAAATTCTAGTGTATACAAAAGGTTTTAAATTCCAAATAGAAATTAAAATTTTAAGTCATCAAAATGCAATTCAACGATTTTTTTTAGAAAAGTTCATAAATTTTTTTTTAATTAATTTACTAATATTTAATTCCGATGTTTTTATAATATTCCAAAAAAATTTAAAAATATTTTTCAAGTTTTCAAAATTTTTCAAGAATTTTCTTGAAACTAGTGGGGGTGGCAGTTTTTAAGAAACGCACTAGCACCGACATTAATAGAGGGGGAGGGGGGAAATTGCGCTTTTTCAAACAGTGAATTTTTAATAAAATAATGTTTGATTAATGAATTTTGCCTTGGAATTAATGAGAAATAAAACCGAAAGGAATTTTCGGGAAGAGAATTAATTTTGGATTTAAAAACATTTTCAGCGGAAAATAGCAAAGGGATTGCTCAAGTGAAGTGAACTAAGAAGAGAACGAATGATTCCATTAAAGTTTAAGCGTAAACAAATCGATTAAATAAATAAATAAAAGTGATAAAGAAAAATTTAGTATAAGCGTCAATAATAGTATTTTCATGCAATTTCCTTCTTTCTTTAATTGATTAAGTTAAGTAAAATTATTTTAAATACAATAAAATAAAAATATAATTAGGGCGATTTCTTCGTGTCCTTTTCCCTTAGCACTCGCCGCAATATTTTTCCCGAGGCGCTTTTCGGAATTTCGTCCACAAATTCGACCGAGCCCAACTGTTTGTAGGAGGCCACTTTTTCTATGAAAATGAATCTTAAAAGTGGTGCTAATTTGCTTACGTACCCCTCACAAATCGCTTCAATTCCGACTCGGTCAGTGTCTGATCCGCCCTCACCACAAATGCCTTCGGCACTTCCCCCGCGAGTTCGTCCGCCACCCCCACAACCGCACAGTCTTTGATGCCCGCGTGGGACAGCAGCAAATCCTCGAGTTCAGCGGGAGCGACCTTTAAAATGAACAAATCGAAGTCAAATGATACCAATTGACATTTGCTTTTTCACCACAATTTTTTCTATTTGTTCAGTGGGGGGGGGGGAATTGTCTCACCTGAAAACCCTTCACTTTGATGAGCTCTTTGAGGCGATCGACGACGAAAGTGCGGCCATTTTCGTCGAAAAAGCCAATGTCACCTAATTGAAAGGGGAGCCGTGGGATTGGGATTTATCTCCGTCTTTCCGCCCTTTGTTTTTTCGACCTGTTCTAAGCCATCCGTCCTCGTCAATGGTTTCCGCAGTCGCTTCCGCCCGGTTCAAATAGCCAAGCTAAAGGAGTGAGTGCGTCACTAATTGAGTGATCCGTTGGACCATTGTCGTTGGGCTTCGCGTGCAAATTTCGCCCTTTTGTCCGACCCCCAAAGGCTTTCTGCTTTCGATGTCAACAACCTCAAACCAAATACATTTAATATTTTGTATTGTTGTTCATTTAACAGACTTTCATCTCAAAATTCGAAATTAGTCGACCGACGGTTTTCGAATCGTCCGAACCGAACACTGACAAATGCGAACACATCGACTGCTCCGTCATTCCATACCCTTGGCAGATTTGTTTCAGCGAGGGAATCCGTCTCCTCACTTTGTCCAACAGATCGGTGCCCACCGGGGCAGCACCGGTCATAATCAGTTTCAGTGATGAGAGGTCGTAACGAGAAGGGGCGGCCGACTTGGCGAGAAGGACGAGGATTGGAGGCACCAAAAAGGCAACTTTGACCTGGAAAAGAGTGGAGACAAAACGTGTGAAGCCATGCCAAAGGCACTTGGTAATTTTGGACGGTTCTGCAGAAGAGGTCCAAGTCAAAACGACCGAAAACGACGCCCGAACCGCCGCACAAAAGGGAATTGAGGCCGAGAACGAAGCCATAAACTGACAAACGGACGAATTACAAAATGTAATTGGACAGCGAATAGATTTCTTAATCGTTCGATTTTGAAGGCCACAAATTCCGAAAATAAAAAAGGGAAACATGGGAATTGTACCAATTATTATTCAAAAATTCTGCTCGCCGCTGTCAGTAAAGCCGGACATAAATTCTAAATTTTTAAAATGTTTCCCCCTCAAAAACCATGATAGAAGGGTAAGTGCAACATGATGTGCTCTTTGCTCCAATCCCAATTCGGTTCCATCTTTCTCAACATTTGATTTTCCAAATGACTAAAAGTGGGGGGGGGTGTAAATTCGAAATTCATCCCATTTCTTTGCCTGCTGAAAATTCGTGCCATTGTGCCGACGTTGCGATGGGAAAGCATCACTCCCTTTTGGAGACCGGTGGTGCCACTGAAAGGGAAATTTAAGTGATAGAAACACTAAATACAAAAGCACCACCTCGAAAATGGCATAAACATCACGTCTTTTTCGACATCAATTTTGGGCAATGGTCGTGACAAATCGACGGAATTCGATGAACCGACGGCATCGGACCAATGAAAAACAGATTGAAATTGCGAATTTGGCAAGGAAACAGCGGACTGACAATTAGTGGTGGAAATGAGCACAACGTACTAAAAGTGGACAAAGAAAGGCCGAAAGTGAAATAATTGTGAAAAAGCAAAGTTACCTTTAAATGGGGACAAAGCGGACGAGTCGCCAAAATTCGTTCGAGCAGAGAATCGGCACAGAACACCACTTTGCACTTTGTTTCATTAAAGATGCGGGCCAGTTCGACTAGAAATTTTCAAGTTGGCAATTGAATTTGCAAAAAACCGGAGGAGAGGGGGGTAAGAAAAAACGAAAAAATTCATTTTTATTAATAAAGGAAAATTTATTCTTTTGATTTGCCAGGAAATTTTGCAAATTTTGCACCATTTGATGAGTACACTTACTTACCTTCATTGAGAAGTGTGCTCACCGGGGAAATGCACGCCTTATGCATGGAAGCGGCCAAAAAAATGGCAAAAAAATGCCAACAGTTTGGAAGAATGACACAGGCGACATCGCCGGAGGAGAAGCCAATGGAATTGAGAAAGTGAGCGGCGGAGTGAGTCTTGGACAGAAATTGGCCAAACGTTGTAATGTTGGAAGGGTTTTCGGCATCGACCTGGAAATAAAATTAATTCATAGAAATTATTTCTCATAAATTCTTTATAAAAATCATACAAAAATGGCTCGTTTTGGTTGTTCAGCGGAAAATTGTCGAATTCGATTCAGAAGTGTTTCGGTAAAAGGTTCGGACTGAATCGGCACTGATTGAAATTCAGAACGGACGATTCCATCCTCGTCGGGCAAATATTTGTTTTTGTTGTTGCACTTTTCTTGAGAGGAAAAGAGACACTGCTTTTGGCAGTAAAAAGAAAACGAATTCAAGAAGTTGTTGCTTTTAACTTTAATTCTCCACTGACAAAACATTTGATGACGATGAGCACTGTGAAAGGACTTTTCTAAATATTTAAAACATTTGAAATAAAAACTGACGGAAAAAATAATAAACGATGACTTAAGAGATTAAGGACGACGAAAGCAAATGTACAGATAAAATGGGAAGGGAAAGACGCAATGATAAGTGGTAATTGATAGGTGATCAACAAGCGTTTTTTACATTTACGCCTCGGACATTTGCGGTCATTTCTTAAGGGCCATTTTCGGGTATTTCGGCCCGACATTTGCGGCCTGCTGAAAACCGAACATTTGTGGCCAACTGAATCAATTACCATTCTGTTTTTTAATACATTTACTAAACAGTGATTAATTAATTATTTAATTCTTTTAACCATTTATTTTTGAACAACAATCAAAATAGGATTTTAATAATTTCAATAATTTTTCAATCGTATTTTGATTCCTTCACAAATTTATTTCATTTCAACAATTTGAGCTTGCTTAAGGCTCCAACCTGCTTAACAAAAAAAAAAAATTGCATGCTTAAGCAAGCATGCCACATCACAATTAAAATCGATTTAGGTAATAGTTCAGATGGTATGAGACGTTTGAAAAAGCATTTTTTTAAAGTCTAAAAACATGTTTCTCATTGTTGAATTTTCGATTCCATGTCCACGAGCAAAAGCATCACACACTTCATTGGAAAGATTCTATGGTCCGATTTGCGGGTTGACAAAGAAAGTTCGACACTGAACTCGATCAGTGACGAAATGATCGGTCACCTTAACATCCGAAAATTGAGTCGCTGAGTCAAACAAAATAAATGGGAATGAACAACTACAGCAGTTACCAATGGTAGCGTTATGTACATAATGGGTTATCTGCTGCTGCTGATAAAACTGTTGATCATTATTTGGACTTTTTCGGTCATTTCCTTTCATTTTCATTTAATCTTTTACATTTGCTCCCCTCTTTTTCCTCCTCCGCTTCTTCTGCTGTTTCTGCTCCGCTTTATGTCCATTTCACCGCATTTGCTTCCTTTTCTTTTTGCCCTCCTTTTTTCTTCGTCTTCCGCCGCTGGCGATGTTCCTTCTCTCATCAAACGGTTTCGTGTCGATTTGGACCTTCCCCCGAAGGATCGTTGGTCGCCCGTGCTGAATGCGTTCAGAGAGAGTGAAGTCGTCGCTCGACTGATTCGCACGGTTAGGTACAAAAGCACCACCCTCACTTTTACAATTCCTCTAATTTCCCCCTGCCCAATTAAATTTTGTTGGATATTCTCAGAGCATTCCTTCCCGATAATGTCCGCTCTCCGCTCTTTTGGATCTTTGGCAAATTGCTGCATTTTCTTCCATACGAATTCGCTGAAGAGATTAAAGGTTTAAGAAGTGTGAAAATTGGCATTTTCCACCGTTTGAATTTCTCTCAAAGCGTTACAGTAACACAATGGCAAATACAGTGCTTAAAACTATTCTCAAAAATGAGAAGAACCAAACGTAGGAAGGAATGCCAAAAGTTGTGCCATTTTGGTCAGTTGGTGTTTAGGGATGGCTTCTCATCTGGGAGGACAGGTCCATCTCGGCGAGCTTGTGCTCCTCAATGTGTTCTACGACTTGTTCGACTTTGCCCATGCATTTGGGCTCGACCCGCCGTCCAATCGGTCGCTTCCCTCCGTCGGCTGCACTTCCATCCTCACGGCCGACTTGGACGGTCAAATTTTGCACGGACGCAATCTCGACTATGGGTGGACTCAGCTGCTTAGAGAGGCCACCATTGTGGTGGATTATGTCAGGGACGGACGAGTGCAATTCACCGGCATCCAATTCATCCTTTATAGTGGACTTTTGACCGGACAACGCCCTCACGCGTTCACTTTGTCTCTCAATGCTCGATGTAAACTGTTCCCGAATAGCGTTGATTTTGCGTAATAATTTGTCGCGATCAGATTCCGGTGGCCCATGGGATAATCTTTTGATGGCACTGATCACCCGCTTTCGTCATCCAATCGCATTTGAACTGCGCAAAGTGTTGGAAACTGTGGACAATTACCAGGAGGCTGTTGACAAATTGAGTCGCATCACTACGGTTGCGCCATCCTATTTAATCGTTGGCGGAGGGAAAGGAGACGGCGCGATCATTTCGAGGTGCTAATTAAGCAATTTAAGAATGAACGTGATTTTTTCGGCTTATTAGGGACCGATTTGGAGTGGCCGATGTGTTTTTCTTGGACTATTTGCACCACCGGTGGTTTCTCGTGGAGACGAACAGCGACCCATGGGAGCGAATGACGGACAAGCGAAGGTGTGCAGAAGATCAGCCATGCCACTCACTTTCAATTGCCCACAGAACAAAAGCGGCCCAATGCCTAAGACGGGTCGGCCAGCGTTTCATCTCCCCAATTGCGCTGTCCTCCCGCGTCCTCGCCATTCCGCCCGTCCGCAATGAGTCGGCCGGGCCAAAGAGCCGAAAATTGGGAAAAATAATTTCAGACAGACCATCTTCACAACGGTAATGTCGGCGGAACAGCCCAATTTGATTTACAACTTCACAAAAGTGTGGCCAAACGCAGAACATTTTGACTTATGACGGGGAAAACGAAGTGATTAAATGCAATTTGGACAAACATTTTGAATTTAAAGACGGATAAATAAATTTAAAGCCTTCAAAAAACGTCATTTCAAAAGCGAATGAGTCACACACAAAGCAAAAGAAACCTCCCACTATGATTTGTTTTTGTGTTCGTTCGTTCGATCAATTTCCCTCACCCCCACCACTCCTTCCGATTTGTCTTCCCTCCCCTCTCTTTCCAAATTAACCAATTTTATTCCCCCCCCCAAATGTCTCTCCTCCCTCCGTTTCTGTCCCTTTTTGCCATTTTCTCCGTGCCGTTTTTCCCTTTCTGCGCTTCGTTTCCCTCTCTTTTTGGCCACTCTTCTTCTTCTTCTGCTGATCCTCCTCCTCTGATGTGCGTTTTCTTTCTTTCTTTTTCTCATCGTTTCCATCCGTTAGAGGTGTTACCGGGGCATTAAATATTTCGTCGGCCAAGAAGAGATTGACGACAACATTCGCTGTGAGCTGAACATGTTGGAGAGGGCGATGCCCGGCATGGAAAAGTACTGCTACAAATTCGTCAGTCACACAGGGGTGACGGATTTTGTGAAGCGCGGCTGTTCCGTGGTCATTTGTTCGGTGATTTCCATAAATTTTTAACCAAAAATCGCTTCTCCCAAAAGGGACTTCGCAATGTTTGCGCCAAATTAGAATTCGAAGGCGTTCAGGGCGAAATGTGCTGCTGCTCCGAGTCGAGCTATTGCAACGCGTCGGAAGGGCCGGCGCTTCGCCCGCTTTTCGTCCTTTTGGCATTTTCGTTGTGCTTTTTTGCATCACATAAACTTTTATTTACACAATGAAATGGAGGATTTACTGAATGAAAGCAAAATGCGAAATGAAATTAAAATTAAAAATGAAAGGGCAAAGAGAGCGGCGATTTGTTTAAAACAAATGTTTGCCTTTGTATTTTGATTTTGTCTGTATATATTTTTTACTGTTTTTCTGTTACTTTTTCATAATCTGCCAAATAATTCGTTACCAAAACATAACACAAAAATCATTTTTGGTTAAATTTGTCTCTTTTGAGTGCCCTCTTTTCGTCTCCGCCTCCGCTTTTCCTCAATCTTGGCAAATTTCAAGAATATTCACGACCAAAGGCACTTTCCGTTGAGCAGCTTTCTTCTCTCCGCCGATCGGATGGCACTTCGTATCGCAACAAATCGATTTTCTCAATTTCCTAAAAATTACACTCAAAGAGAATAGGCCAGCAGAACTTCAACCGACTTGTTTGTTGGCCATCTTCGCTTGGTGTTCCATTATTCTCGGGGTTGTAAACTTATCATAGTCAGGTTCAGGCAGATTTCTCAGGTAATTCTTTGTCATAGGAAACTTTTTGCATTCGGCCTGAATCAGTTGCAGTGCCAATTGACGATGTTCATCGGTATATTGTTGATCGTCAATATATCTAAAAGTTCTTCCGTAGGTTTGAATTGGTTTTTGGATATTAATGTGAATATTAGTGAAAAAGAATTTTCGACTATATTCGAACTCGGATCTTTCTCTTATCCTTCACACTCTCTGTGGTGTCTCTCCCATTTTTTGCCATTCTTTTGGCCAATGAAAATCGGTCGCTTCGATAACACAAGCAAATCCCTTCAATTGTTTCTTTTTCTGAAATTCGAGCTGTAAACATTGCATTCATTCATTCAATTAGTCATTGCCATGGCCATTCTCTCTTTTGCCGGCATTTCCTTGGCAATTGCTTTCGGTGTGAAGCAACTTTACGACGGACGAACCGCCGAACAGAGGGCCATTTTCAGCGCATTTCGCTCTTTTAAGACCAAAAATGAGAAATTCAAAATTTGAATTTTTGCATGAATTCTTGTCCGGGGTTCGACATAGGCGAAATTAATGTCCTTCCACTCCAAAGTTTAATTTCCTTGATTTAAACTGTCCCCATCCCCCTAAATTTTCTCAACCAACTGCCCACAGTAGGCCGATTCATATACCGTACACTAATTAAATCGTCGTTTTGTTCAAATTCCAATGATTAATTCCACGTCTCCTCCTTGTTCTTCTCAGATTCTTCACCTCTGTCGACTCCCAAAGTCTCGCCCTCACATCCATCACTTTGGGGATAATGTTTGTCTTAAGACATTAGTGGGGGGGGGGGGGGATTGCCGATTGTCTATTCATTCATCAGAAATCAATGAGAAAAATGATCACAAAGTGAAAGTGCCGGGGGAGGGGCGGCTGTCCCCCCCCCCATTTCCCCTTTCCCGTGAACAATCAACAAAATTACCCTGTGAAGCTGACAATTAGCCAATTGTTCTTCCTACCAAATGAATGTTTTTGGGGCGTGTGAAGTCAGACAATTCGATTCGTATATTAAAATAAATTTCTGAATCCATGAAAAAAATTCAAATTTTCCTATTTTGGTCATTATGATAACCCAGCAAATAATTATTTTCGATTTATGCCAAGCGAAAAAATGTTTTGCAATTAAAAAGAGCGAATTTTTTTTCGACGTTTCCAATTTGTCAATGGGAGAGAGAATTGGCGGGGACGGCACTTTTCGTTCATTGATAGGCCGGGCCGGTGCTTTTTTTGTCTAATTGAATTTTGACCACTCGTCTGTCCCTCCTCCTTTCATTCAAAAAACCAATTTGTATGTTTATCTTTTTGTTGTCCTTTGTTTTGTTGCTTTTGGGTGGCATTGATTGTCCATTATTCCTTTTATTATTATTTATTATTAGCCCTCCCCGCCCCCGCTTTTCTCCCCCATTTTTCCTCTTCTGATTTACCTCTCGTCTCCCACGTTTTTCCCTCATTTTCCCTCCCCTTTTTTTCTTCCCCGATTTCCCTCCTCCATGTTTTTGCCCCGTCCCCCCTCGCCCCCCCCCCTCCCCGTTTCACCCTCCATCCTCTGCGTTTCCCCCCTCCCTCCCCTAATTCCGCTGCGCTTTTTCTTTTTCCACCTTTTCCAATTAAACTCCCGTTTTACAGTTAAAGTTTCAAAAGCTTCTTCATCCTTTTCCGCATTTGTTCCATTTCAATTTGTTCTCAGTTTGTTCCTCATTCTTTCTCAGTTTTGCAAATTTGATTGTCTCTTTTGGCACTTCCCCCCCCCCTCTCTCTGCCGTTACCCCTCATTTGAGAAGACTTTTCATCTATTCTTTCGTTGGGTGAAGAACATTACGTGGACAAAGGAATGAATGTGTGTGCCAATTTCATCTTTGCTCGTCCGCTATAATATGTTTTGCCGCTTTTCGCCCCCCATTCACTGCCCAAGTGCATCATCTCCCATCTCTCATCTCCCGCCTCTTCCCCGAAGGGCTTTTTCGGGCGAAGACTTCGCCCGGCGGAAAGGGGGGGGGCGTGAAAACGGAGGGACTCATAAAAGGGGCTAAGGTTGGATTTTTCAGTAAAAAGGAAGGTGTCAATAAAGAGGGGGGCACACTCGTAATTGACCGCTTAAAATTAGTCTGTTGCCGTTGGACAAATGGCCCAATTAAGTCCGTTCATTTTCAATTTCTCTATTAATTGTAAATAACACCTTTTGTGTTGGCATTCATTTCTTATTTTTCATTTCGCACTTTTGGCCATGATTGAGGACAACGCAAGTCACTCTCCACTCGCCGTGTCCATGGCCATGCCATGCCCCATACACTCGCTGATGCGTGCCATTCCTTCCCCACTGATTTCCCCCCCCCTTTTTTTTGTCCGTGCCTTTCTCCCCCATCCCCACGAATTCGTTTTTTACTTTAATTTTACATGCTGAATATCGTGAACAGTTTCTTCAGAAGAATGGAAAATGAGTCGATAAAACTAAAAGGGAAAAGTGAATGCATCGAAGTGGCAGAAGCAATCCGTGCACAGGGAATTGACGACTTGGCAAGGTGCCATTAGTGTTAATTAAGAGAATGGCCGAAATGCCCTCCCCCCTTAAGTTGGCCCTCTGTTCAAAGCGGCTTCGCCATCGTTTATGGGTGTCTCTTTTTGCTCGGTCTTCTCGGCAATGGTTCCGTTCTGCTCGCTTTTGCACAAAACAAAAGGTGATGGTATTTTATGCCCATTTATGCCGGGGGGAAAATGGAAAAACAAAAAGGGAATGGCAAAAGGAATTTTAAGCGGTAAAAACTCCGGCGGAGCAAATTTGGCCTATCCGCTTTTTCTAATAGTGATGGTGTTTTGCTGTAAATATTCTGAGTTATCTCTTCCGTTTAGACTTCGATCGGCTCGCAATTTGTTCCTGCTCAATCTCATCCTCACCGACATCCTTTTGTGTCTCACCGCTGTTCCGGTCACGCCTTGGTCCGACCGTCCCCTCCTCCCCTGTCCGTTTCCGTCCCCACCCCCGCCCTCTTTTAAGGTATGCGCTGACTAAGGATTGGAGTTTCGGCTCTTTGATGTGCCGTCTCGTGCCCTTGTCCAACTCTTGCGCTGTGTTCGTCACCAGGTTGGCATTGTGCCATTTGCTCCGCCCTTCTCCCATTTGTTTTCGTTTAGTTGGAGCTTGACAGCCATCGCGGTGGACAAGTTCATGCACATCATCGACTTGACCCGGCAACCTTTTGTCCTTTTGTTAGCCGTCCCTCGGCTTCATCTCCCCCCCCCCCTTCAGTGAACAGTTCTCTCTGCGAACCGCGGGCTTCGTCACTTTCGTCATTTGGACTTTGTCCTCGCTGCTCAACATCCCTTACCTTCTCTCCTATTCGTTGGTCAATGGGTTAGTATTCGTCTTTTTGTGACACTTTTATTTTTGGCACATTTTAGTGATTATTATGTGCCAAAGAATTCGACTCCCTTTTGCGGACAATTTTGTGAGAAAATGTTCAAATTGGTGGCATATTAAAATGGTCATGTTGAGGTGATGAATTAAATTGGTCAGGAGATACCCAACGGAGGCTTTACGGCACGGGAGTAATGCTTTTCCAAGTGAGAACATGGCAAAAGCAAAGCCCGGGGGGGGGGGGGGAAGGGCGAGTGCCGACCGAATTCGGCAAAGTTTTTGATCACCCCTTAACAGTTCGTTGTTCCGATGGCCATTATCACTTACTGTTACTGGAGAATTCTCCGCAAAGTGCACAAGGATATGATCGGTAAGAAAAATAACGGCGAAAAAAAATATAAAAATAATTAAGTGCAAAATGTCCAATTCTCAAAGTCTCTGTCGAATTCACAGCGCACAGACGCATTGAACAGAAAAAAACGGGTCAATTACATTCTGATTGGCATGGTAATCGCATTCATCGGCTGCAATACTCCGATCACCGCCGTTAATTTGGCCAAGGATTTCAGTTAATAGCATTAATCATTGCTTTTGACCCTCCCAACATTTCTCGTTTAGAGCAAGAGCCGAATTGGCTGAAGAAGCAGGTATTTCTCTCCCCCCTCTCTCTCCCACTCTCTCTCTCTCTCTCTATCTCCCTCTCTCACTCTCTCCTCTCTCTCTCTCTCTCACTCTCTCCTCTCTCTCTATCTCTCTCCACTCTCTCTCACTCTCTCTCCCTCTTTTTCCTTCTCTCTCTCGCCCCCGCCCTCTTTCTCTGTTCTTCTCTCCATTTTTAATTGAATTTCCAAATGCATTAAGCCCTATCTTTGGCCATTAGTTGCCCATGTGATCGCAATGTCCACCATCGTTTTCAATCCCTTTTTGTTTTTTTGGCTAACCGCCAAAGACAAAGGTCAAAAGGGTAATTTGACCGGAATCGGCACGACAACAAGCGAAATAATCACGTCATTGATGTCGAGAATGCACAGTTTGAGAAGCACAGGGGGAAACGAAGAGAGCAGGTAGAGAAAGAAAGCAGGGGAAATAGTGGGAAAGGAGAGTACACAGATAGATAGAGAGAGAGAGAGAGAGAGAGGGGGAGAAAGAAGGGATTGAGGAATAAAGAGAGAGAAAAAGGAGAGAAAATGGAAAGAGAGAGGGGAGGGGGGAGAGTGACAGAAAAGTCAGGGAATGCGCGGAACAATCAATCTTTTTTGATCTGATCAAGGCTCAAACGCATGAACAGAAGGGCCCTCCAACTGCAACGCTGCGAGTCGGCCGGGAGTCGCCGTGCCACCAACGGCGACTCCGTCCGACTCACCGCTGCGTCTCCCTTCTCACAACCGTTAATTGCGCACGAAAACGGCCAAACAAAAAACTCGGCAAGGAATAATCCGCGAGGAATGGCAGAGGGACGAAGGTCACCGCTGGCCAAAATGCATTCCCTCAGGGCTAATTCCGTCCTTTAGCATTCGCAACCATTAATTATTAATTAACTAATTGCTCATTTGTATTCAAAGGGATTGTGCAACGACTGAATGTGCTTTATAATTACCACTCTTTTGCCATCTTAAGCTAAAAGACCCTCTCTGAGTGGTGCAATCCCAAAAGAAATATTGTAAATATTTATAATTCAGACAAATAATAAAAATGCATTAATAAAAAAGAACAATTAATTAATTATACATAACTTTAAAATGTAAGGTAGAAACATTTTAAAAATAAAAATGAGGAAAGAATGCCTAAAGAATTTTCTAAAGAATTATGATAAAATTAAGTAGTGACAGATCATTTGTGGCTGATTAAGGCAAATTAGGAAAAAAAACGAGCGAAATAAAAGGAAAAATTGGGGGAAGGGAAGAGAAGGGAAAGGAAGAGAAGGGAATGGAAGGGGAAGAGAAGTAAGTTTGCCATAGGTGCGTGGGAACAATGCCAATTGGACGGGTGGGAGGGGGGGGGAGAAGGGGGAGGGGAGGGAATGATGGCAAATGGAAAAGGAAAGAAAGGCAAAAAGGAGAGGAGGAAATGGTGAGCAAATAGGAAAACGTTCTGAAGTCAGGCGTAAGTGCTCAGTTCACGTTGGCCCTCCCTTCCATTCGCTTGGCCATCCGAAATTTCGTCCCTTTTCCTTTGGCATCCCTCCGACGCCGCCGTTCTCTCATCGATTTGCTCGGCGATCGACCGACTCGGACGGGGCACTTCAAAGTCAGTCGGATAGCGAGAACGGAATTTCCATGTCGGGTAAAGGCTGAGGTAATTCCTCGGGACTAAAGAGAGAGCAAAAGCCATGCGCATTTTGCCGCTAGCTGTGGTCATCCCACCCAATCCTTTGTCCTCTGAGGCGCAATGCTCACAAAACCACCAAAAGTGTGTCGGGGCGGTGCCGTCGGCGTCAGCGTCCCCCGCGGGGCGCTCTCCGCCGCCTTCGGTCCCTTCCTCCTCACTCTTCCGCAGCACGCGAAGTTCGTCCCCCTCCAGAAAGGACAGTTCGTCCTCTTTCTCCGCTTCATACGAATAAGCAGCGTACACCTGCCAAAAACGAACGAATGACCATTTATTTGCCAGCGAATGCCCTCGCCGACCTTTCCGTCGTTGAGCATTCCCATGCAATTCTCCACCATTTCCATGTAATCGGCTGCGACTGCGAAATCGAGCGTTTCGTCGAACAATTGGGTGGCCGTCTCGGACATTCCGAAGGTCGTGGCGAAAGGACAAGCGCCATTTTCAATCTGAAAAAGAACGAACAAAATGCTACAAAATGACGAACAGAAGAATGACCAATTGGCGAAGCATTTTCGGATTGTTGCAAGAAGCGGCTTAAAGGGAAAGAGAAGAGAATAATTAACGGAAACAAATGTTTAATTGAAAAAGGCACCGCAATGCAACGGGGACCATCCGTCAACGTCCTAAAAAGCAAAACATTGCGACGGAAAGGGCAAAAAAGCAGGCGAACACCGACCAAAGCATTGACATCGGCCCCATTTTCGATCAGAAACTTCACAATGTCGAAGTTGCCGGCACAGATTGCGTAATGAAGTGCCGTCGTCCCTTCGCTGTTTGCAATCGAAATGTCCTCAATCTGTGAAAATGCCCTCCGTTGGCTTTGGCTTTCTTCGCTTTTTGGCCGACCTTTGCGGCCAATTCCACGAGAGTGTCGTACTGTCCTTCGTACGCGACGTCGAGGAAAAGGACGATCAGATCGAACATCACTCTGCGCTTCTTTTCCTCCCGGACCGTGTCAGACCGTCGGAGAATGCCTTTGACATTCCGTGGCATTGCGAGGAGAGACTCTTCGAACTTGGGCAAATTTGGAATGACTAGTCAGTTACAGTATGCTCACAAACAAATGCCCCCCCCTTCTCATATCCGTTCTCGTCTCACCACAATCGGCGTTTCTTCGCCCGCCGAACTGCTCGATTCGTCCGTTGTCATTTCGTCGAGCGGTGGAGAATCGAACATTTCGGCGGGGTTCTCCTCCTCCACTTCAATCTCCGCCGGCATTTGTGCCATGTGTCCCTCTTTTGGCCTTTCCTCGCATTTCGGCTCTGACTCCTCGTCTCTCCGTTCCACCCATTTCTCTTTCTGTTTGTCTTCCCATACTCCTTCTTCCTCCTCTCCCTCTTTCTCTTCTTCCTCTTCCAATTGTTGTTGATCATTTCTCCCCTTAAACACTTCCCCAAATGCTGGCGTTGTGTTTAAATTCGATTGCCTCTCCCTCCTCTCTCTCTGTTGGCTCTCTTCCGTTGTTACACTCTCTTCCTCCTTTTCCTCCTCCCTCTCACTTCTTTTCTCTTCTTCCTCCTCCTCCTTTCTCTTTTCATCTGTGCCCATTTCCTCCTCATCTTTTGCCGTTTTATTCACAAGTCTTTCCGCAAACTTTTTATGGAATTCCCAACTATTTTCTTGCACGGCCATTCTTTTCATTGGGGATGACACTTTCGATGCCGTTTCTTTAGGCTTTTCCAAATCTCTGCTTCTCGCCCCTTCGTCGACTAATTGGACTCCCGTGTCTCTTTGATCAGTTCTCGACTTTGCTTCTTCCGCTGTTTTCGGTTGTGTCTTTCCCTCTTCCTCAAATGGCACTTTTGTATGTTTCTCTGCACGCGTCTGTCTCTCTTCTGTCGTCTGACTCTCCGCTTCCGTCTGCTTCTCTTCTCTCAATTCGTCCGTTCTTTCGCTCAATGTCGGAATGTCCAGCTGATCACTTCCACCCGCCCCTTCTCCGATCACTTTTCTCTGCCCTTTAAATGCATTCAGATGCATTTGTCCGTTATTTCCATTGTCCGTTGATTCCGTTTCCCCCCTCTCTTCGTTCGTGCCAATTCGCTCTTTTTCCGCCACTCCCTCCGCCGGTTTTGGCACCATTTCTCCAAATGAAATGTGAGTTCGTCCTCAAATGTCGCGCGTTTCTTTTTTTTGTGCCTTTCCCCACCTTTTTTCTGCTCGTTCACCACAAAATTCATCAGATACTCGTCGCCTCCGTTCTCCGCCACCCACGACAGTCGCTTCAGTGCGGTCATCGAATTGCGTTTGATACTGAATTGGTCCACTTGGGGGGTCGTCCGGCGCCAATTAATCGGCGGTTGGAACGCCGGCGGGCGGAGGGAAGAAGCGCACTGAAACGGTGGGTATTGCCAGTGATTGTTCAGAAGCGAGAACAAATGCGCGGCTGTTCGTTGTGCCGCTGTCTATTGGCTTCCTCTCTTTTCACCTTTTGTGGCGACTGTCGCCGCTGTCCTTCGTTTTCCCCCCGGCACTGTCCGTCGCCCCCCTCAAAGTCCGCTTCGTTTGCTGATCCGCAAGTCTCTTCACCGTTCCCTTGCTTAATCCACCACAATTCCCTTCTTCCATCCCTTTTCCTTCTCACCCGCCACTCCGTCACTTTAAACGGCACAACCGATGCCTTAGGCCGCTTTTCGACACGTCCGCTGCCTTTCTCGGCATTTTCTTCAGCATTTATCTGTCTCTGTTGAAAAGCTGCCGCATCAGCGGCCATGGCCCTATGCTGGTAAAGCATTTCCAGCTGAAACAGTGTCCCTTTCTGGAGTTGGTTCGGACAAGGGATTCACCTGTCTCCTCAACGCGTCCACCTTGGCCACGGCCCTCCTCAGCTGTTCATCGTCTTAATGTCCAATTATCATTTCTCTTATTGTCCTTTGCTTTTCCTCTCTCACCATGGCCATATTCGTTTTCCAATTGTGCCAATTCTCTGCTCTGTTTTTCGTTATGCTCCCTCAATTTTTTTGCCTCTTTTTGGCGTTTTCCCAAATGAACCATTTCCATTTCGTCGTGAGAGATTTGAGCACGGAGGTTAGCCATAAGTCTGATGAAGAATCGTTAATATGTGTCTGGTTTTGATGGATTTCGCCCCCTTTTTGCATATCAAACAGATAAAGCCAGGAGTTTTTATTATTTTACAAGAATTTGAATAAAAATTTGAAAAAAAATATTCCGTTATACATTCTGGCGTTTTGTTGCTGTTCGCTTTGACTGGCTGCGGTCCTTTTGGCCACCCCGAAAAGTGCCACCGCCTTTCTCCTCTCGTCCAACTCGTCCTCATTTGCCTCGATCTGCCGCTGTTGGTTCCGGGCGAGTTCGAGCAGTTCTTCGTAGCTGAACGGGTCCCTCTCTCTCTCTCTCTGTTCACTCTTCTCTTTACCTTCCACCCCTCTTTACCTCTTCTGCACAAATCTGCTTCTCCCCCTGTCCCCCCGCCCATTCAGTCCCCCCGGGGCATTCTGTTGTTTATTCGTTGTTCCGGTCCGACTTCCAATCTCTGAGGAGACGGACGCAACTGAACGATGAAACTGAATGGCGGGTTTGGGCAGGGAGGGCACGGAGATGGAATTTGGCAAAAAGGACGAAGAAGCATCGACGGAATTTGGTGGCTGAGGGATGGTGGAAGAACAGGAGGGGAAGGCGGTAGCCAAGGGAGGGGGTTGCGCAACACGTAAAGGACGAGCGGAGGGAGAGGCTGCCGATGACGAAGCAGACGCAGGCGAAGTGCCAACGGCGGAGGACGGAAGCAAAGGCATGGCAGGGGCCACCAACTGCTAGAAGAAGGTTTGAAAAAGGAAGTGTAAGGGAGGGGAAAAGGAAAAGTGCAAAATGCATCCAATTTGGAGAGGGAATAGCGAAAGAAAACGGAGGAGAAAGGGAAGAGGGAAAAGTGGAAACGAATGATTTGTTGAAATGAGAAGAAGGGGAGGAAGGGAGAGGATATTTGTGGGATACGAAGAATGTTAATGGGGGAAAATGAAGGGTGGGTGGGTCATCCAAACAAAGGTGGACGAAGGAGCGATCGATTCAAGGGGAAGGAAGATGAAGAGAAACAGAAAGAGAGAGAGGGAGAGAGATAGGTGGGAGGATGGAGAAAAAGGGAGATTGGGAATGATAGAGAGAGGAGTAATAAAGAGAGAAAGCGAGATAAATAATGAGGGAAATAGAACGAGAAATAAAGAGAGAAAGAGATAGAGAAAGGGGGAGAGAGATGTAAAAAGAGAGAAGGAAGAGAGAGAAAGAGGGAGGGAGATATGTAGGAGGATGGAGAAAAAGGAAGATTTGGGAATCAAAGAGAGAGATGAGTAATGGAGGGGGAGGAAAGATTGAGAGAAAGGAGGGGAGGGAGAGATTGAGAGAAATAAAGGGGGAGAGATAGAATGAGAAATGGAGAGAGTTTAAAAAATGTGAAAAGCGGAGGGGTGGGGACAGTCATCAGTCAATGGAACAGGTAAACTAATCCCCGTCCCGAGAAAGTGCTTCTACTCAGCTCGGTGTCATTTGTATGATATAATATGCATGCGTATTTTTCCAGTGAATGGTGGTGTATTTTTGGCCTTAATTTTCCCTTTTTAAGGGGACGGGGGAAAGATTATTAATTTTATTATTATTTATTATTTTATTCAATATTTAAAAATCAGCAGTACGATTGAATGACAGAACATTACCTCCACCGATTGATAATGGAATTGGCGAGGAGGCTTTTCAGGCGGTTTATCGTTGAAAGAATCGCCAATTACGGAGAGGGGGGACAGCGACATGGTGGCGGAGAGAGACAATGCCCTTTTTGGTTACCCTACGGCGGCCAAATCATCGAAAGGGTTGGAACAATGGTAGAAGGGCATTAAGAATAATATTTGTATATTAATAAACCAGATAATACTGAAGAATAAATGGAGTGAAAGAAAAATCTATAATTTAAGGGATGGAATTTTAGGCGCAAAAAATTTAAATAGCAAAAATAGTTAAAAATCCTCAAATAGGCTCAAAAATAAAAAATTTATCAAGAAAAAAAATTCTTTTCGTTAGAGGTATTTATTTATTAAAAAGTGCCAAAATTTGACGAATGTTTGGGTTTGGACGGAAGTGGACAGAGATGGAGGGAGGAAGGGCTGAGGTTAGGACGAGAAAGCAAAGAATGCTCTGCCGACGAAGGCACGAGAATTCGGGGAAATAAACAAAGGGCCACCGAAATTGAAAGAATGGTTTGACTGATGCCAAAAGCCATGTCCGATTTATGCAAAAATTATGACGAAAAATTTCTGAAATTTTTGAAGTAAGAAATGAAGATCGATGTGACGAAGGTGCAGGAAAAGAAGTGGAAAGGAAATGGGTGGAGTCCATTTTTGTAATTAATCAAATGAATAGTTAATAGAGTCCGGAATTTTGAAAAGGCCGGGACCGGGCTCGGGCTTCGACAATTAGCCGGGCCCGGGCCGCCCGGTCAAAAAAAGCCCGTTTTACCGGGCGTCCCGAGCCCGGTCCAAAATTTTGGCCGGGCGCCCGCCGGGCCCGGGCTTTTTTCAAAATTTTTAGAATTTTGATTAACAAACTTTAAAAAAAATTACTTTTTTATTTTAGCTTAGAATTATATCAAGCCATGTAAATCGACCTATTTTGCTTTTCAAAAACTTTTTTAATGGCGCATTTTTTTGAAAAAAAATTTGAGGTACAAGGGGGTACGGCGGTGCCGATAGGCACCGCCGGGGAAAATTTGTTTGTGTGTGATTTGTTAACAGATTTACACCAAAAAATGGTCAAATTTCGTTCATTCCCTTCCCACAAATTTGGAAAACCCCATTCCTTTGCAACAGTGCATCATCACGTGGGCACAGAGCTTAAGTGACATTTATTTCGGAAATGAGTTTAAGAGTTTTCATAAATTTTGGAAATCTTTTTGATGAAATAGTTATGCAAATGTTACTCAATTATGTATGGGTTTGGGGTCTTTTTAACAGTTGAAATTGCCCCAAATTTTCAAAAATACAAAGTTCTATTTTGAAAATTTGAATTAAAGACATTTCGCCAAAAATAATAATTATTTTTCAAATTTTGGGCAGTTTCGCTGGTGAAATTTAAGCCCGTTTTAGCCCTGTAAAAATGACCGGGCCCGGGCTCGGCTTCGACAATTGGCCGGGCCCGGTCAAAAAAAAGCCCGTTTTACCGGGCGTCCCGGGCCCGTTAGAGCCCGGAAATTCAAATTTGCGGATCCGGTTGCAGGATTGGAATTCAAAAATTTTGCAGGACCGGATCCGGCCGGATTAATCCTGCATTTAAAATTTGCAGGATCCCGCGCAGGATTGCGGATTCTTGGAAATTTTGAAAAAATTTCAATTTAATTTCAAAAATTTCCAAAAAAGAAAAAATACCAGGCATTTTGAAAAATAAATTTTTAGGGGCTGGCGGGATGCATTAAAAGGTGTGAATTATCACCTCCTGTCTAATTACTCTTTGCTCAACATAGCACCGAACTCTGTTCAAAGTGCGATCCCCCCCCCTCCCATAAATTCCCATCATCAACTGGTTTTTCCCTTTTCCCCTTAAAAAATTCTTCTATCATTTCTTTTCTCTGTGCTAATTGGAAATGTATTTAATTTTTAATTTAATTTTTAAGTAAAAAAGTAATAAAATGCAATGGAAATGAAAGAATGGCTTCATTTTATAAACTTTCCATTGTCAATTAATTATCCGAACATTTTTTGTATTATTTTGTGCTAAAAGCAAAAAACCGAAAGGGTGCACAAAAAGCAAACACTGATCTCCGTTTTACATAGTCCAATCAATTTTCAGAATCACTCACCTTAATCGGGATGCAATGCACTTGGCCAGTCGACGGTGGAAAGGGTTTTGAAGGCGGAAGAACGGTTATTTTGTCAGAGGCATGCAAAAGAGTGACGCAATTCGACGGAGGAAGCGACGAGGGAACACTTCTGAGAGTGGCAGTGCAGTCAAAGTGACCAATTGTGCCAAGGCAAGACTCACAAATCGACGGAAAGGCCCTTGGAACACTGATTGGGTGCCAAACTGCCGGCGAATGTGCCCA
The DNA here is from genome assembly GCA_004148225.2 of Heterodera glycines. Taxonomy (NCBI): domain Eukaryota; kingdom Metazoa; phylum Nematoda; class Chromadorea; order Rhabditida; family Heteroderidae; genus Heterodera; species Heterodera glycines. Next base: position 6,092,365 of record CP049705.1, on the reverse strand, counting down.
ATTCTTCCGGCGGACGATTTGGGCCCGCCAGTCGCACTTTGGTGGTGATATAAATAACGGAGGAGACGGAACACTCTCTGCTGCTGAACTTTGTGGAACGACGAACGAACGAAGCGGCGACGGAAGAGGAGGAGAGAGAGGAAGAAGAGGAGGAGGAGGGAGCATGGACTGAAGGGAACAGCGAATCCCTTTGCCGCTGCTGATGGGAGGGCGATGATAACATCGATTTGGGAAGAGTCAAATGGAAACGAATTCAAATGGAAGAAGCGGGAAAAAGGAAATTGAATAATGATGTTAAAATGGTAAGCAAAATGAGAAAAATGCGGGGAGAAATTGACAGCTAAAGGAGGGGGGGGGGCACAGCGATTCTCGAAGAAATGGGCACTTGAAGAGCAGAGGGAATTCCAATTTGAGTTGCTAAAGTGGAGGCAATTCTTCAGATCCGGAAATTAAATTGGGAAAGCGGAAGATTTGAGTAGGAAAAGTGGGGGGTGGGCACAGAGTTTCCGGGGAAGATTCATTATTATGCATTTGTGGCCAAATGAATTCACACCGCCAAACAAAAGGAAATGGGGAGGAATCGGACGGGTTGAATCATTTTTTGTCTCAAAAGGTGTTTAGCCCCGCCGCCTGCTTTTTTCCGCTTCCCCCGCTCGATTCTCCGCACTGTCAAATCGATGATTTAAAAGCGGTGAATGGGGGGGGGGGGAAGGGTATCGGACAGAATGGAACAAAATTGGGGAGAGAGAGAGAGGGGATGGTCCGGTAGGAAGAGGAGGCGGAGGTGTTGCACAGATTGGGGGGGGGGAGAAAGTCCGCGGTTGGAAGACGAACTGAAGACGGAGACATACGACTCTGATTGATAAAGCAAAGGGTGGACAACGCGAACAGAGCCAACAAACACTCCCTAATCGAATTCGACAATGCGATTGAGAATGTTGATTAACAGAAGTGCGACTTTGGGGCTTAGAACCGATGGACTCACTGACGATGTATTCATGGAAAAGACAATTAAATAGTTCCTTGTATTAACAAATTCACGCCGATCAAAAAAACGAATCGAATCGTGCTTTATTCAATCAATTAAAGCATTGGACTCAATCGTCAAAATTCGCTCATCAATTCTTGCAAATTCCGTCCAATTCCATCGATTTTCCTGGTATTATTCGCGCTTCTAAAGAAGCGATTGTGGAGGAAACAATCCGTCGCAAAGAAGAAAAATGCGAAGAGAATGAACAAAAGCCGGCCGAACGCATTCGGTCCAATTGGGCCGAGGGAACGGACAGAAAAATGCGGGGCAATTCATGGAGAATGGAAGGAGCAAAATGAAAGGAAAACCTATGAAAACAAAGAGAAATCGGATGAAAACAACATTTTGTACCGATGCCAATCAATGGAATCGGAGAAAGGCAGCACAAAATTGTCGGAGATAAGCGCCGGAACAGAGCCAAAACGAAGTGCCAACCAAACGAGCGATTGGGGGAGCAAAATGCCATCGGAAATCAGAGTGATGTTGGACATCTGCGAATGAAGACAAACCCAAGTTATTGTTAGACGGTGCTAGTGCGTTTTATAAATTCCGCCACCCATGCGCGTTTTATAAATCCGCCAGCACATTTTTTTGCATATAGCATTAATAATATTAAAATTTTATGCAATAATTTCAACTATATTTTATACAAAATGTCTAAAATAAAGTCCTTAGGGTAATTACAATCCAATTTTATCAAATTTTCCAGCAGCTCTTCAGGATATTCATTTCTTTTTTTGAGATCTGATCTCCTAAAATTAAAGTTTTGTGATAGCTAATGTCGTACGAATTCAATTAAAAAAATTTTCGGATGCTTTATTCAGATAAAAATGTTATATAAGGATTTATCAGTATCAAAGTTGGTAAATAATTGCTATATTTTGCTTACAAAGGTCCTCACAACAAATAATAAATTTATATAAAGCATACCGATTTATATTGGCGGATTTATAAAACGCGCATGGTGGGGGTGCGCATAGTGGCGGATTTATAAAACGCGTCAGCACGTTGTTAGACTATGAGATGATGAATCCACCCCCCAACCCACGGAAATGAGTGCTTCGAGCGGAGGAAGTGGCAATTCGCGTGAGAGTCCACAGAAACTTCCAAGTGCCGTCAAATCGGATTCATCGGTTGCGCATTTTTGTACAAATTGAATCGATTGTGGCGACTTTTTGCCAAATAATCTGATGAGTTCGTCTCTCATCCAATCATCGGAAGAAGGGAGAATGACCAAAATGTGGACAGACCGACGATCGGCAGGAGTTTGGGTGGCGTAGGAATGCGGCAGGGGCAAAGGGATGGCCAAGTCAAAGCCGGGCCGAAGAGAGTGCCGCGAATGTTGGGCACTAAAGCCATACAAAAAGAACGCTGACACCCCTCGTTTGTCAGGCGTAAATTACCTAATAAAAATGCCAGGGAAAGGCGCGGGAACGGTGAGAAAATTGTGGGCGATGAGCAAATTTATGAAGACGAAATTGGAATTCGAAGGCAAAATACTACAAACGAAAGGCATTTCAAAAAGCAATTTTGGTTTACCTTCGTGAAATTTCGGACAACGCAAAAAATCTTTTCGGGGGGCATTCGGTCAGTCGCGTGAAATCGAAGCCGGGAAGCACAAAACAGGAGAGAGAGGGGTCGGCTTCGAAGTGGACACTTTGTCGGATAATCCGTCGAATTTGCAAAAATTCTTCGGTCGGTTCCGTTGCACAACCGACCTTTTCTCCGTTCTGAATTTGGATGGATTTCCGATGTTTTCTCAAAATTGATACTCAACTCATCGAAAATCCGGAGAATTGGCTGAACATAAATCGAAAGTCGCCGTTTCGAATGGAAAAGGCACCGTTCTAAGGCAATACACTCACTCAGCGAACATTTCGACCATTTTGTAGCAGTCTCGGCCCAATCGAATTCAGCAAATGAAAAATTTGCATAGACATCAAATTTATCGTCCGACCGATTCTTTGCGCCAAATGAACGATTCCATACAAATAAAAACAATAAAAAAATGCAAAATGCCGTCAAAACACCAAAAAAACATTTCCGACATTGCATCAACGAGAATTCTCTGACAATAAAAATTATTGTTAACGATGAAAAAATAAGGGAAAAAACGAAATATCTGTCGCAGAAATTTAATAATCAAATGCAAAAAAACAATGAACAAAATTCTTCCAGTCAAGGCTTAACGTGTAACAAAAGCTAATGAGCGAACTGAAGAAGGAGGACAAAAACAAAACCTAACCAGAAAAGGAAAACAAAACAAAGTCTGATCAAAACAAATAAATCGGTTCCTTTCTCAATGTTCTTTTATATTGCTAATCTCTCGGATTTTTTAAAACCGTTCCTAAGTTTTATTTGCTTCACTTTGCTCATCGATAAGTTTCATCCGAAAATTGTTGATACACTTCCGATAAATGTCCAGAAGAGAATGACACGAAAGAACTTGGCCAGGAAATTTGGCGAGACATCCGACGATTTCCTAAAACAAAGTGACTTTAGAAAGGCCAAAAGTGTGACCCTTTTTTAAACATCACTAAAGGAAACGGATTTAGCAATTATTAAAAGGAAAAAAATATTTGTGAATAATAATAATGAGAAATTATTTTGTAAAACTGTTCCCTAACCATCACATTACGTACTACTCAATTTATTTATTTTTTGCAATTTTTTTTATTAAATATGAATGTTAAAACTCCACCCAATCCTTTTTCATAGTATCAACCTTTTGTTCGTCTGCACATGCATCAGGCCAATGTCTGCTGAGAAAAGTTTCTTCCAATCGTTTGGCGGTCTCTTCGAAAATGCGTCGTTTTTCCTCAATTTCCTCCTCTTTCGAATTTCGTACGGATGTTTCAATGGTTTTCACGGCAGAAACCGCCGCAGAAACAGCGGCGGAAGCACTTTCAACGGCCCGTTTCTCCTCCAAAGTTCGAAGTTGTTCTGTGAGTTGTTTGTTCCGTTCTCTCTGCATTGTGAGTTCTTTGCTAAAGTTTTATTTTAATATTTAAATTTTCATTTAATTTATATATATATATATATTTTTTTTGTATTTTGGAATACATTGTCAACTCACTCGAGTTCGCGTGTCCGCAGGTCATTAGTCGTATTTTGGCCACTTTTCATTACTTGCTGAACAACATTGTCAGATAAAAGAACAGCTTGAAATTCCTCTGGCATTTCCGTTCGATTAATTCGTACAATATTTTCGTTTGGTTCGCCGTTGTTTTGTTTAGGCAATTTTCGAGGCCGTTCTTCTCTGGACTGACTTTGTTCATTACCCATTCTCTGCATAAGTATAAGAAAATTGAGAAAAACAGAAACTTCTGTAAAAACAATCACTTATAATGTCAAACATTCGGCTATCAACGGATAAATTTTAAGTGTTTTTTTGCACTCTTTTAGGTACTTTCCTGTTTTGAAGGCACACCCCAATTTTAAAAAATGTTTTAAAAAATGGGGTGTGCCTAAACAGGAAAGTACCCTCTTTTAGAATAAGGGGTCGAAAAACAAAACGAGGACACCTTTGGATTGTATTTTTCTAAGTTTTGAGTTACAATCCCGCAGCGGGATCCGCAAATTTGAACTTACATCTGAAAGAATTCTTTTTTTTAAATAATTTTTGGCGAACTGAAAAAAAGGGCAGAGGAATTAATTTAAGAATAAAAAAGATAATTAAGTACTTAATTAAGCATCAAGGCTTTTCTAAATTAAGCATTAGAAAGCACAAATAGCTAATTAAGCACAAAATATTAAAAAAATAAAATTTCTACGATTTTAGCGTATTACATTCTTAGGGGTAAAAAACCTGGCCAAAGAAGCAAGAAAAATTTTGGGCTCAAGTACAGTTTATGCGTCCAATGGACTTTTGCGCGTCCAATCAATTTTTATGCGTCCAATCAAAATTTTTATCAGGTGGCCATGTTTCGGGTAGCTCTATTTCCGTTGACCTGCACTTTAACTCAACATGTGGGATGCCACGGCTTAATCATTGACAAAATGGGATATGTAAGATCGAAGCCTTGGCATTTTTGCGGATGCTCTAACACAACAAAAACTGCGATAAAGATGCTTGTATTTTTGAAGAAAAATAAGCAAAAAAAAAATCTGCTTAAATATTGTTTGTTCCTCCCGCGGCACTTAAATTTTGGAAAATTACATACTCTAGAAAAAGAAATTGGAACAGAAGAACAAAAAAGGAGCTTCATTCATCCGTTGGTGCCTTTCGAATTCTTTTTTTTTTTGAATAAAGCTTGGGAAATGTGAATGGGTTGAACACAAAAATGAGATTTCTTATACAAATTTTGTAAGCGAGTGTATAACGTTTGCATGTATTTCTCTTATTTGATCATCGGTTGCACTTTTTGTCTGTCTGCGTTTGATCATTCCGTTCTTTGCTCTATCCCCCCCCCTTTTTTTTCCCGCCTTTTTTCCTACAGCCGCCAGTCCGAACTTTTCACTCATCCGCCGCTCACTTCGTCCTCCCTTTCTGCCGCTGTTCCTTTTTCCGTGTTGGCCAACTCCGTCCGTTTTGTGCCCCCCCCCGCTCCCCACACGCCGTCCTCGCCTATTCAGCACGGATCGGCAGAAAAGCCATTCAAATATGTAATGTGTGTTTATTTGTTAGCTCCCACTCAGCAGTGCGTTCAGCAGCCTAAAAGCAGTGACTGCTTTTTGCTGCCATTGCCACTTAATTTTATAATTTTTTCATCATTTTTTAACTTGTTATTCGTTTAAACTTTGCTTTCAAAACTTATTGCAAATGAATTTAAATTTCAATTGGTTAAATATGCAATTACGCTTGGCGGGAACTTGAAAATCAAACACCGATCTTTTCTTAAGCTTCCCCCCCCCCTCTCCCAATTGCGCAATATTCGATCGGAATGTTTCACAAGCCCTATCCCATCCATCCCATCCCTTCCTCTCCCTTCTCTCCATCCCTCCCCTCCCCTCTTTCCTTTCCCCTCGTCTCCCCTTCCTCCCACTCACTCATCAAATTTGCTTACTGACTCACTATCACCAACAGCAAAAGGACCAATCTTAACATAAGCTCTTCTTCCACTTGCTTCCCTTTCTTCCACGTACTGCTTCTCCTCCCCCGCCCATTGCCTTCTCAAACACCCATTAGCTTCCTCCACAATTCTTTCCCGAACCTTTCAGGCCGGAAAAAAAAGAGCTCTTCCGCCCCCCCCCCCCTCCGTCTGTCCCACCCATTCATTTGCCTTTTCTCAATCGGTGAAAGAATCCCGAAATATCAAACAATTAAAATATCCAAATGGAATTTCACTGCTTCTTCCGCCGCCTCTATTATTTCTGCTGCTATTTTGATGAGAGGGTCAAATTTCGGTGAAATACGCCAAATTCTTTCGTCTTCGACCATTACAGTCCCTCATTCTCTGGCGGCTTCCCCCTTTCCTACACGAGACTTTTTTCTCGCCCACTCCCACTTAAGCACCTAGCGACAAAAATGCCCGTGGGTATCGCGTTTCGCAATACGCCAATGGAATGGCAAAAGAATAGTCAGAGGAAACGGAAGGAAAATTGGGATGGAATGTAAATGTATGGAAGAGATGCGAGTGTTCTTCTCTTGCTGCTGTGGGCACAATCCCATCGCTTTTCCATCGCAATTCGCTCTTTGTCTCCCCAACTTATTCATTTGTCACATTTAACAGCAAAAGCTGGCCAAAAGAAGTGCTGACATTTGAAAGTGTAAATCAATTTGCGCGGGTGCAAAGATCAACGGAATGTGCGAAGGAAGTCGTCGATGGGACTGCTGAACATCTGCAGTCAATCCTTCTGCCCACCAAACCGATCATTCATTCATTCATCTGCCCTTATCCAAAGTTTGGACCTCCTGCGATGGATCACAACAATCCAACCGACCGACGGACGGACGAACGACCCACTGACTGACTGTCCCCCCCCCCCCTCCCCCGCCTTTGCACACCTTTCTTCTCCACAACATCCATCATTGCCCATTATATTATAATTTTGGTGGATGCGTATAACAGTTTCAGCAGTGGAAGCAAAAGTTTGATTTTGCTCGGTTTATTTCAAAAGGTAAATTTAAATTTTCATTATTTTTTATTTTGGTTTAATTTCAACACTTTGGAAGAAGCAAAAAAAGATTAGCACAAATTCCATTCTCTCACGCTCTTTCGCCCTTTTCTTCACTTTGCTCATGCTTCGTTTAATTGACATTGCGAATAAAAAATTGCTGTTCTCCCCCCCCCCCTCGGCCGATTTCCTTCCGTTTGCTCTTTTTGCTTTTCTCCGTCACACTTTCCGCCTTTTCCCGTCTCGTCAGTTTTCTCGTGTTATCCAACAAATGATGGTGTTAAATGATCACTGACACTCAAGCGGAAATCTAATCCACCGACTGAAGAAAATAAAGAGGAAATGAATGTTTAACAAAAAGCATGAAAGTGCTTTTTTCACTTGGGATTGGGCTGATCAAAGTGACAAATTAACACAAAGGCAAAGCCAAAGGATGCGAAAGTGCGCCCTTTTTCTCATTTAATTAATTAGTTAATTGGACTCCTCTCCCTTGGCTTTCCGTCCTTTTATTTCATCATTTTCCCCCAATGCATTTTTACTAATAATAAGCTTTGATCTTTCAGAAATGTATTCTCGAAAGGATGAGTCACTTCTATGACAAATCACTGAACCCCCTTCTGAGTGAAAATGCCGGTCACCAGTCCCATTCCGATTCGGACGCTCCATCGCAGCGATTGTGGCGACCCGATTCCTCTTCACCAGATAGTTCAGAAACTGAGAGCAGAGAAAGGCATCGGAAGCGCTTTTCGGTGGGTCAACGCGTGCGAAGGGCGTTTTTTGTGGGAGCACTGACAATCGGACTCGGCTTGTTGGTCCTTTGGCTTTTCCTTTTGTTGACGGATGATGCTCCAAAGAAAGTGAAAAACATCATCATCCCAACTTCGTCTTCACTTCCACCACCGCTTTTGAACAAAGTGACAATTTCACAGCAGAGAAACGGAAGTGACGAGCAAAGGCAAACAACGGACAAAAAAGAGAGTGCACAGAAACAGAAACAACGGCACCCGCAAGTGATCCATGTAACTGCTCCATCCCCAACGACGACGACGGCGGGAAGAAAAGGCGGCGAAGTGGTGAAGAAAGGGACACGGACAGCAACGCCGAAGGAGCCAAACACAACGGCAATTTATATGGACACAATGGAAATGTCTAAGGAGTGGGAACAAAGGACGCAAATTGTGGTGGCACAGATGGAACGAATTGGAGGGACCGGAAGGGTAACGGAATTGACAACTGAATCAACGACGAGGACAACAACACAGACAACAACGACTTCGCCGAGGACGACTTGGACAACGAAAGCACCGACAATACCAATGAGGACGAACACAGCAGCGGAGACAACGACAACAACAGAAAGTACAACGACCACGGGAAGAGGGAACAGCGAAAGGCAATGGACGAAAAAGAGTGAGGAGGAAGAGGAGGAGGAGGAGGACAATATGCTGTTCTGGAGAGGCGGGTACAGCGGCAAACATTCACAAGCAAAGGCGAAGACCGACTCAGTCCAAGTGAACACACCCTCAAGCACTGAGCCAACACGACTTTGGACAACAGTAAACCCAACAGCAGCAAATGAGTCACTGACTGCACAGCAGCAGCTTCAGCGGGATGGGTACAACGCAATGCGACCAATCATCAAATTTGGTCCGATGAACGCAATGGAAGTGGCGGGAAGGGCCAGGGAAAGACAGCGCGAGGAAGACGAGCAACAAGAGGAGGAATTGAATGAGATCATCGCCAGTCTGGAGAAGGACAACAGTTTCAGCCCGGTGGAAATCCCTTTCCCTGTCGACTCTCTGCCTGCCATTCCCATCCCTGAGCCCGTTTGGCGTCGTCCTCCCCCGGACGGAAAGGCTTTGCCGCCGACGCTCCTTCCGCCGAAAAAGCCGTCTTCAGTAGCCGAAGTCGTCGTTTCTGATACACACAAAACAAACGGTAGTGAATTAAATAATATTGTCGATATCATTCACACACTTTCGACGAAAAACAGCGCATGCCAAAGCCAAATTGGAGAGGAAACGACGCGAGGCGCCAGTGATAGTCACAGCACTGCTGGACATTGGACGAGGGGAATGGCCACGGTCATTTGGAATAGTCATGGGCGCAGCATTCAGTTTCAACCTCCGGCATTTTCTTCAGATTCACTCGTCACTTCGACCAGTACTTGGGATACTTGGCCAACATTGTGCTACGACTCCAAAACCGCATAATCATTTACTGTGATTCATTGGTCACTTCCTATCTTCAGTCCTTGGGAAAGCGCATCAATTGGGAGCGGATTCAAGTCAGTCGATTTCAGTCTTTTTGGAGTTTTTATTATTATACAATATTCTTTTTTAGGTTGTGGAGCTGTCTTTGCAGGAATTGCCTTATTACAAATTCCGAAATGAGGTGTTTACTCTCCCTCCAAATGCCAAACAATTGTGGCCCCACAGATTGAAGAGATTATGCGCTGGGAACAGAACCATTGGCACGGCGACTGGGATGAGCAAATGCGAACCCATCCCGAGACGATTTACCCTGATTACGATATTCTGGTCAACTCGAAGCCGTACTTCCTGCTCAATGCCACTTTAATCTCACGCTTTCCCAAACCGTTGAACGGGCAGCAGTTTTTTGTTTGGTTGGACGCCGGATATGGTAAGCTTCGGCATTCGATCTTACAAAAAGGATCAGTGAATTCAATTCTGTACGAAGTGCTTAATTAACAGGCCATGGATCTGCCTCAGAAATACCCTACGGAGTGTGGTCGCCGGTGCTAAAATCAGATAAAATCACTTTGGTTCAGCTGACACCGAAAATTGACCGGGTCGAACGATACACTTTGGACAAGGCAAGCAGAGCAAAAGCGAAACAAAAGGCATTGGCAATCCCTCAAATGTCCCTTCCTTCCCTTTAAGGTGTATCGGAAACAAAAATCGGTGGTCAGTGGAGGTAAACAAGCGTCCCAATGCGATTTTCGCCTTTCCAATTTTAGGCTTCTTAGCGGGTTCTTCCGAGACAATCAAACGCTTTCACATATTTTTCCACAAGTCCTTCTTAGAGATGTTGGACGAGAAAATGGTGGACGATGACCAGGCACTAATTAATTATCCATTTGCTTTGCTCTTCCGAATGTCCTTTTCACTTTTCAGACGACTTTGCTCGTGACGATACAAAAATACCAATCCGATTTCAACATCATATTCGGTGGATGGTTCGATGCCTTCAAACTTTTGCCCAGTCAGTGACCGTTGGCGCCGCGCCCGACGAAATTCGATACTCACTTAATGCCCACTGCACATGATCTAATTCGCTAAATTCAATTCATTTCCTATTAATTTTAAAATTTTCTAATGAAAAAACAATTTTTCATTTTAACCGTTTAATAAAATTGTAACATTTAAATTTTTTAATTAGATTTAAGTTCGTAATCATTCCATTGGTGTTTTTGCCATTTTATTGTCAACCCTTTTCATGTCATCCAATTCCTTCCACCAATTCAATGCTTTTTGCCAAAGAAGCCTTCGAATGGACAACCATGAAGAGGAGCAATTTACGGAATGAAGTTCATCAAAAGCTTGACGAATTTTTTCGGGGTTGGACAATCCGAAGATGGCAATTACATAAGGCACAGGACGACCATCGGTTGAGTCGTTTCGGCACTTTTCGTAGGCGTACAACTGAACAAATATCCGAGATGCCTTTCTGACTTAAACTCTAATTTGGGTTCTTCATATCGTTTTCCGTCAGAATTTTCTGATAGAAATTTGCGAAACTCACGGATTTTCCATATCGGAAGTGCTTCCAAGCGCTGAACTTATGCACTTGCATTTTGCTGGCCAGAATTCCCGTGAACAGAATGTCCTCAATCGGAACAGCTTTCACTTTGGCAGTTACGTCCAAAATCCTTTTGACCGCTTCGTTGGACAAAAGATAAGTGGGCCTGTATTTATAAACAACAATTTCAGCAGGGGGATATTCTCTCCCCTGTCTAAATTCTGAAGGTGTGCCTATGCCTACCCATTCATATACGGCGGGTATCTCTTCGCAGCGTACAGAGTTCGCGGGACGTACCTAAATGAATGAGTATTTGACGGTCGAAGAGTGAAATGTGAAGGAGGACGTGCCATCGGTGGGTCTTCTCCCGGTTCACTTTCACTCCTTTCCACATCCCGCCAAAAACGCTGGCCGGGTGCGTTGCGACTCTTCGGGCGAATTCGTGGTCCACCCACCAGCGGAGTCGGCCCACGTCCACAACGGAGTCGTCATCCGTTTTCAGAACGAATTTTGCGTTGTCACAAAAGTGCCGTTGCCACTGAAGAGACACGTAAACCTTCACATATAAGTTGGCATAAGTGTCTTCGATGTCGTAGAGAATTAAGTCAGAAAAAGTCAAAAATTCCTCCAACAATCGGTCAAAGTCGTAACGCAACGGCCAACCGACGACGAAACGGACGGTGGCATTGTGTTCGTTCTGGAAAAGCAGTGCAAAATAATGGCAATTTGTTCTGTGACTTTACCAAGTTAGCAGCCCACGATTCCCTTATTTGTTGCCGCGTGTATTGTGCTTCGGGCCTCGAAAGGATGAAGAGAAACAAATTAGTTTCCGCCTCGCATTTTTGGGGGTTTATTAAACTGTAACTTAAATAAAAAAATTTACAATTTAAAGATTATCTTTGGGTAATTAGCAATTCAATGCTTACTTTAAACTATAATTAGAAAATTCAATTGCAAATGTTTGTGTTGGCAATGGCAATTCGTCTTCGTCCATTTGTTCAAAGTATCCGCCGAAGGGACCGTAAAGTGACGCGGCAAATTCATTCTCAGATTCCTTTTCGTCGAACAGAAGAATGCTTTGGTCTCAAATTAAGAAAAATAAAAAATAATCAAAAAAATCGAATGAAAAGGGCACCTGTCTCAGTGTTCGAAGAAATCATTTGCATTATGAGAAAAAGCAGAAAGAATGTCAAATCGACCATTACTAATTTCTGCGTTTTATTTTTGTTGCATTTTAAAGCAAAAAAATACATATAATTCTAAAAACAAAACATTAACACATAATCAGCAGCAGAATATCAATGCGTATTTCTTAAATAAAGACCCATGACTCTGTTTTAGGGCGATTTTTAAATTTTGGGATAATACATAGTAAGTTTTGCCGCCCGCCTTTTTTCAAAAAGGAGAGCAATCCGTAAGGCTTCTCCGTGTTTTTTAACACAAAAACACAACATAAAATAAATATGGAAAAGCAGCATTGGTGCCAACGTCATTTTAGCATAACATTTTAACGAAGCTGAGAAAAGTGCCCGTTTTGGGAAGCACATAATTGGCTAAACATATATAGTCGCTTTCTGCACAGCATTCTCCTCCCTCCCTCCCTCTTTCTTGCAGTTTTGCCATTGCTTTGCTCTGCTCACTGCTCAATCCGAAAATTGAATAAAATATTGAGCATACTGTACACATACTGTACATATTAAAATGCATGTCACCGGTCTGATTTGGACTCTCTACCCGCTGTTGGGTCTTTTTGCTGTGGTAAGTTATGCTTCGGATGGCTTTCGTCCGTTCTCCGGTCGAATCGCTTTTTCGTCCCACCCTTTTTGAAAATGCTTTTTCAACAGCTGATTGATTCCCCACAGGGATGGACGAAATTTCGTTTCGTCCTACATTTTCGGCACTTTTTGTGTTTCGTTTTCGTGTTTCGTTTTCGTCTACCAAAGTTTTTTCGTTTCGGTTTTCAAAATTTTGTTTTTCGTTTCGTGTTTCGTTTTCGGTTTTTAAATTTTGGATTTTCGTTTCGTGTTTCGTTTTCGTCAGAGCAAAATTGGACGAAAAAGACGAAAATATTTACACCCTTAAGAATGACTTTTTTGTTAAGAATAAGATATTTCTTGAAGTATTGTATTAAATCTGCCAGGAAATTGTATGTAAAGTTTGAAATGTTGATAATTTTTTCTAGAGAGCGACATTTGGCGAAAATACGGATCAGGATCAGGACTACGGACTAGGCATCCATACGGACTACAGACTTTCGGACTAAAAACCCGGAAAACCCTTACTCCGTATAAGTCCGTATGCAGGAAAAATACGGACCCGTATACGGATCAGGGTTTTTTGAAAAGTTTTTTAATCAATAAAAACCATATTTTTTTACTAAAATACTAATATAGATTCGTTCTAAATTTTATTACGAACATTTTTGCTAACGATTTTTCACAAAAATTAGGTATCTATAATTTTGAAAAAATTTACAAATCCATCGTAAAAAAGTTAAAAATTTAAAACGAAATTCATTTCAAATGAAATTTACGAATTGGAAATTAAATAGAATTTCATAAAAAAGTGAACGAAATGCTATTCAAAACCGTAAAAATTTTGAGTTTTTATCACAAAAAACATTTTTTTCCAATTTCGTAAAATTTTTCAATAATTTTTTGTCCTTGATGTTCTTATTTTGAAAATTTTTCGGTCATACCCCTGTCCTAGAGCCACATCCGCTTTTCCACCTACTAGGATCTTAATTTCCTCAGTTAGAGGATACAATTTTAAAGTTCTTAATTAAAATTGAATATATTTAAAAAATTTTCGGTTTTTTCGTTTCGTACGAAAATGGCTATTTTTTCGTTTTCGTGTTTCGTTTTCGTCCGTCAAAATTTTTTCGTTTCGTGTTTCGTTTTCGGTTTTCAAAATTTCTTTTTTCGTTTCGTGTTTCGTTTTCGTGTCGAATGCCCTTTTTCGTTTCGTTTTCGTATACGAAAATTTTTTTTTGTGATTTTCGCACATCCCTGATTCCCCATTCCTCTCAATTCTTAATTTAGTTGGAGTTCATTGTTGGGCTTGCCCACGTGTTTTTCTGCCTTCCCTTCGCCCATTTCTATCTGAGCTTTTGGTCCGGCATTTCTGCTGCAATTACTTCAGTCTATGCCCTTCTTTTGGATTATCCAAATAAGTATAAGCTAATTAATTATGTCATTAGTTTTTGCACTCGATCACTTCGTCTTTGTTTTTTGATTCCATTTGTCAGGTGTGAGCTCCTCCTCCAATTTGTGTCCGCCTTTTTCGCCTTTTGTCTTTCACTTACGGCTCTCTTTGAGAATGTGTGCATTCGCAGGGGTTTGCCATTCATTTCACACTATTACTCAATCAGATTAATTGTTCTTGATTGCTCACTTTTCCCATTAATTAGTCCATGCTCGTGCTGGTCAGCTCAGCTTCTGTGCCGGCTTGCTGAATCGCAGCACCCCAAACCAAGTCCTTTGTTTCTCTCCTCTCCTTCCGATTGGTCCTTTCCCTTTGCTCTCTTCAGATGCAATGCGATCGCATTTTGGGCCATTTGCAAGTTTATCTTGTGCAGAAGGTCAGTCCCGCCCCGGTGGAGCAGTCCCTCCATTCGGCTCGTCTCTTCGTCTCCTCTCTCATCACATTTTGTGCCATCGCTCAGTTCTTTTCTGGCATCATTCTTTTCAGTTACAGTGCGCGTTCCAATCGGTTTTGATTTTGGCTTGGTTTAATTTAATTGGCATTTTGTTGTGCCGTTCGTTTAGATTCCGCCTCACTTCCTCACATTGGCATTGCATTTTTGGTGATTTTCTCATTTTCTTTTCCATGCACTTCTTTTCCCAATTTAGCTCTTGTCATTTTGCTTCTTTCTCTGATCCATTCCCATTATTGTGCACCACTTTTCTTCACTTACATTGTCCCTCTCATTGGCATTTACTCGCTGATCTTTGCTCTTCTTCCCAGCAGCAGGACGTCCCATTCGGGCAAATTCGCATTTCGGCAGTTTTTGGCCATTGGTTTGCTTTGTTTCTCATTCTCTTCCTTTCCCTCCTCTCCACTCCATTCTCTTACACCCCTCTCTCTCTCTCTCCTCCCATTCCTCTCCCCCTCTTTCTCTATCTCTCTTTCTCCCGCCCCTCTCCTCTCCCTCTCCCTTCAATTTCCGATCAAATTTTGCTTTTAAGTCGGTTTTGCTTTGGCCACTTCTTTGATCTCCGTTTGCTCCTTTTCCATTTTCTGTTGGGCCAATCGTCCAAATCGAACGACCTTTCATTATCCGTACCGCACAAAGAATGAAGAACTTTTGCCACTTTCACTACGACTGCTGAAGGGCGATGGCGAGCAGGGCGTACTCCGATTTTGTGCAATGCCCGAGGGGACGTACGAGCACTGCGAACGCGTGTTGGACTTCTCTTTCCCCTATTTGAATTGGCCAATTGAGCAGGTGCCCTTTTGGCTTTGACCATGGCTTTCGTCTGATTTAAATTCTTTTCAGGTCGAAAATGAGAAGGCAATTGTCCGAATCGTGCTCCATTCTCTGCTCAGTGTTTGTGCAGTTGGGCTCATTTTTTTGTTCATTTCTGAAGCATTTTGCGTGCCATGAAAAAGGCGAATGATTTCATTTTCCATCGCATTTTGCATTTACGGCCCTTTCTTCGCCATTTCCGCCGGCCATGGTCAATGGATGACGGCACTTCTCAAACATTCCGCCGCTTTTTCTGCTGATTCCCCCCCCCTGTTCTGTGTGATGAATTGAATTCGAATTGCGCCCTTTGTCAAATGCCAATTTGCCCTTTTTGTTTCTTCATTTCCGTCATATTTTGGAATAAAACGGCCGATTTCTCGTCCCACCCATTCATTCCGTTACTTTGCATTTTTCAATTTTTGCTTTTTATTAGCTAATTACTCTCCGTGTCGTCCCAAATGTCCTCCGGCCAATCCTTATCTCTGCTGGTGTTCTCTGTTTTCCTCGCCATCCTTTGCTCATTTTGCTCCTCTTTTCCCCTCCAACAAATGCCCTCCCAAAGTCGGCCAATGTTTGGAAAAATTGGCACTTCGGCACAAATTGGTCAATCAAAAAGTTAAATGATTTTTCATTTGTTAATTGCTCAAATTCAGTGGCTAATGTGCTGCCCGAACTGCAAATGGTCGAACCTTTTCCATTTGATCAAATCAGTGACAATTCGCAACAATTGAAAAGCGAATGGGACGGAAACGGAAGGGGCGGAGAAGTCCAAACGCAGCGATTGCAATTCTCATCCTTTCCGCACTTTCTTTTCCCAGTGGAAGTGAAAAGGTTGGACAGCCAATGGCATGGCTAATTTGGCTAAGCAAATTGTCCTCCAGACAAATGGACGACACAAAACGGGGAAGCCTCGGCCCACGTCCGTTGAGGTTCGGAAGACGGTGAACGAAGCGAAAAGCGGAGAAAGGAGAAGCGAATGCGAGAGGAAAGACGACGAACGGGCAAATGGCAACAAAAGAGCCAATTTGGCACTTGCAAATGAATGTCATTTCGAATGGTCCACTGTTATTAATATTTTTGTACAATCAAATCGGACTAAATGAATGTGTTTTGTTGGATGTTTACAAGTCAATTAATTAAGGGATTATGCTTAATTAAAATATGGATTTCATAGATGATTAAATCAATTATTATGGAGGATTTATCTATGAAATTAAAGGGTGGAGAAAAAGGTCAATTTTGGTGTCAAAAGAGTTTTCTTCTAATAAAATTGTAAATTTATGTTGGGTCGACTGTTTTTTCTTCTTTTGTAATTTGTTCTTCTAATATTATTGTATTTTGAGTATCGTGCAAATCTCTGCTGCATTTTCCCTGCGGCGTTTGGTCAAGTGCCGCGCTTTGCCTTTTGTGGTTCATTTTGAACGGCAAATATTCTCAAGAGCAGTGTTATTGCAGAAAGAATGAAGGGGAGGGGGTGATTATTGGCAAAAGAGCACTCATTTATCCATTTACAATCACTCAGCAGAGCCACTCACTATGTCAATTACCATCCCGGTTAATTAATATACAAAATAACGCTAATAATCAAAGTTCGTTGTTCAATTCCGCTGATGCTTCGCTGTCGTTTAAATCTTCTCTTCCATATTAATGAAAGGTTTGTGGCTTTTGAAAATGACTCAGTTTCCTTCAGATTTTGGCCGATAATCCAATTTGTAGCCAATGGAAAAGGGAGGCGGGGGAGGAGGGGAGGAGAGGGGGAGCAGATGTGGGGAGAACGGGGAGGGGAAGGGAGACGAGGGACATGCCCGACCAGAGAAGAGGAAGAAGAAAATGACGACGAACAGGGAAGGGTTACGGTAGGGAAAATGCCGGGCGCCGTCTCGGGGGAAGGGCCTAATTGGCGCTGCCGCCCCTCCCTCCCCTCTCCTCCCCTCCCCTCCCCCTCCCGTCTCTCTCCCCTCCCTCCCTTCCTTCCTTCCGCTTAGTGCAGCGCAACGTAACGAGATTTCGCCGATGGCACTTTCCCTGCCTTTGGCTCCCTAATTCAGTTACAGCAAGAGAGCCCCTCGGGCATTACCCACTACAATTTATTTTCTACGGTGGTGCACAAATTGAGTTATTTTGGATCAAACTTTCGTGCTTAACCTGCAACTCATTGGCCATCAATTGCCAATGTTTGCCAATGATTACATTTTACCTCCGCCGATGTGCGATTTTATCAAATGCCACTTGCTGCTTTAAGATGAGTTTGGCCAACCAAAATCACTCCGGCGCCGGCAGCGCATCTTCGCAGTCCACCGGCGAATTGTCCGCCTCGAGCCAAGCGGCGGCCGACCAATCGGAGCAGTCGCTGCAGCAGCTGAGCATTTGCGGGGCCCACGACACGGCCCATCAGCTGACCGCCGACTCTGCCACTCAATTGTCTCTGTCGGCCGCCACTCTATCTGCGCTGATCCCCGGACCCGCCGGAATGCTCTCCGCAGTCGGAATACAGCAGGTCGGTCAGTCGGAGGCTGTTCAGTAGAATTGGATTTGGCGGAGAGCTTGGCACAAATACAATTTATTTTTTCATAGACAAATTCTCACAATCATTGTTTTCATTGCAATTTGTTTACAGCTGTGCTGAATATGGGTGGCGCGGGGGGGGGAGTTGGAGGAGTGGGGAGCAGCCCGGCCAAGGAGTGGCGGAAGGGCGCATAAACGCATTTTCATAATTCACTGGCACCAAATTGAGTTTTGTCCAATTTGTACAAAACACCAAATTTGATTTTGGCAGGAAGAGCTTGGCCGCTTAGAGGCCTTTTGAGTATCTTTCCGCCGCCGCTTCGGAAGGATTCATTCGCTTGGCCTTTCCGCGGCCGATCATTGGCTGCCCTTTCCCCTCACTTTTCACTCCTTTAAGCAATTCTTTTGAGGAATTAAAGCCGGCCACTTTGCCCGACTTTTCCCAATACAATCACTACGCTTCCGCCGCCAATTTGCGACCGATTCTCGATGGGCACAACGTTTTATCAGCTGCTACGACAGCGGTCAATTGTGGGCTGGGACAAGCGATCAATGGACAGACATTGGGTGAGAAGGGCACGAGACAAAACGAATTTGGCATTTGAAATGAAAGCGAAATCGGCATTCGAAATGAAAGCGAAATCGGCATTCGAAAATATTGGCAATCCAAAAACATTCAAAAGTCCATTTTATTTAATTTTTTTGATATTTGAGCACATTTCCATTTGGATTCATGTGGCCAAGGAAGAAAGAAACTCACTCCCAACTTGAGGGAGTTGAGCCACAAAATATTTTCCAAATTCCTTTTACCAAAATCCCTCTTTCACCCCATTTGTCTTCAATCCCCCCCCCCTAAGAATCGTCCACGTCCAATTCGTCGTCCGCTTTGTCTGTTGCTGCTCACCAACAATCGGCCTTAAAACGCATCAAAGCCGAACCTCGGCCGACGCCATCCATTGGCACGGGAGGAAGTTCCCTGTTCAGTCACTCTTCTTCGTATCCATCCGCACCAGCTCGGTTAGTCCCATGCCAAAGTCAGAAGGAGAAATTCCTTAATTCGCATTGGAAAACACTTCGATTGGCAATTCCGCACTTTCATATTTAACACAAAAATACCTAACAAATTGGCACCAATATCAAAGTTTAACACATTCACGTAATTTGCTTAGTTAAGTCGTCGTCATCGGACAACGTTCAGCCAAGAACAATTGGCCGAATTGGAAAAGGCTTTCCAAGTCTCCCACTACCCGGACATATACGCGAGAGAGGAGCTGGCGAAGCAGACCAAACTAAATGAGGCTAGAATCCAGGTGAGTCCCGAGTAATTTACATAATTAGGAAGAAAGAAATGATGGCAAAATACATGGCAGCCATTCTTCAAATCAATCTTTAACGGCAATTAATAAGAGTTTTGCCAAGTTTTATAAAATCTGAAATGTCTGTATTGCGCATTAATAAAAAAAATATTAAGAAAATGCAAATAAAAAAGCTTTTTGCTTCGTGTCTTCTTTCACAACTCATCAATTCTTTTGCTTCTCTTTCGTCGCATTCGCATTATGCTGCACATCACACACAGCACAATGTTCTGTTCACATTTGTTCATTTGTCCGTGTCTCTGTCTCTCTGTCATTGCCTTTCATTAACATCCTTTGCTTATGTCTTTGTCTCTATCCCCTTTTCCGAGAATTATTCTGTAAATTGGGGGTTTGTCCAAGCAAAAGGGTAATTAATTCGGTCTATAGAACACACTCAAGGATCGCTTCTTCTCATTCCCGAGAGGGTTGGGCAAGTCAATTCGACCGGGGGAGGGGAAGAGACACATAATTATGATGTGAAGAGGGAGGAGGGAGGAAGGGAGTCAATTGTTCGAAACGTCGTATCCGAGCTCAACGCAAAGGACGGGGTGGGATTTTCAAATCGCACAGCAAACATCGCAAGGGCCCGGCTAAATTGCGCCCAGTGGATTACTCGCAAAAGAAGGGATTATCCCCGGATTTGGGAATGGTTTCGAAAGGGAAAGAATTTGCGAATTCGAAAGAGTGGGCAAAAAGCGACCATTTGAGATGAGAGAGAATCAACGAAAAGCATTTGGAATTGCGCTTTAAAACAATTTTTCTTTTCTTTTTTCGTTTTTTAAGGTTTGGTTCCAAAATCGGCGTGCAAAGGTTGGCACTTTTCTTAAGACGATTAATTAAAGGGTCCCTTCTCAGTTTCGGAAGCAGGAAAAGCAGCTGAACAAAGGGGGCGTGTCGGCCGCAGTTTCCGTTGGCCCTGCCGGACTCGGCTCAATGCTCGTCCAGGCGCAGGCACAGGCGGCATCGCATATGATTCAGCAACAGATCAGCGCCGGAGCAGCCCAAAACAGTGGCGCGAGAACGACGGCCATGGGAAGCGAATCGGGGGCAATTAGCGGAGGATACGGCACAACGGCGGGAGGAGGAGGAGGAACGGGCAGAGCAACGACGGGAGTGGGCAGCGGAATCGGACTGGAAAATTACTGGTGAGAGGAGGAGAGAGAGTGTGTGGGTGAGAGAGAGAAAGGAGGGAGGGAGGGAAAGAGAGATAGAGAGGGTGAGGATAGAGAGACGGCCAAGCTTGCTGAACTATCAAAAAACAATTACCTTAAGGTGTTCGTCATACCAAATGCCAACATCGATGAGTCGTCCGACGATGGCAATGCATTACGGAGGGATGAATTACGGAATGGGCTTTAGTCAAATGATCGCAAGGTGAGCATCAGTTAGTCCGAATTCCATACAGAACAGATAATCCATCACTGATCTCTAATCACTAAATGATTGTCCAATTAATGCCATTCCCTGAGTTTCTAAGAACTCACAAATTAGCCATTTGTCTCTCTCTCTCACTGATCATTCCCTGATCGGCCATTGCTCACTTAGTGCGGTTCTCTCATTCTTTCGCCTCTTTTTCAGCCCTCAATTGAACTGCTTCAACGCGGACACAGTCACTTCGGATTTGTACCAAAATTTGAACTTCTACAGCAAACAGCAACAACAACAGCAGCAGCAACTGCAGAGTAACGAAGCTGCTTCCGCGGCAATCGCCGCCATTCAGTCAAACGGAGCCACAAACAATCAGCAGAACAACAATTACACGCAGCAGCACCAACAGCAGCAGAACAACTCGCACTAATTGGCAAAACGGCGGAAGGGGCGGAGACGAAAAAGGGCGAAAGAGTACGGTACGGCAGCAGAGAAGGGGCAGCATTGGTACGATCAACTAGGGATACTGTATGGAAGAGGCAAATACCTAAATGTTTTGTACAGTATGGACCGTCGCCTATTCCATTGTTTATTGCGTTTGTTTATCCTTTCGGTGGTCAAATGGTCATTTGTTCGCTTCTCTTCCCATTTCCCTTCTCTGCCGTGCTTTTCCTTGCCTTTTTTCTTCATTCGCTCGGCATTTGTCCGTCTCTTCCAGTTTTTGTCCCGGGTAACAGAAAAACGCTTCTTCGAATGCCATTTCCGTCTCCGGCTTGCCTGAAATTCGCTTTTTAATTGACCGATGCCGTTCTGATTGATCATTGATTTTGCCAGTCACTCACCCAACACTTTCATCGCATTTGTGTATTGGAAGATGCCGCCCTTTAGCCCAATTTGCAGCACTGATAAAACCGATGAATTGGCGTCCACTTTGGCATTTCGTACCGGGTCTCTGCAAATGATTTTTTCGAATTAAGCAATTGTTTCTCCCTTGGATTATCTTATTGGCTATTGTCTTGCCCTTCTTTTGACCTGTTCGTTATGAACGTGGCGTTGATCCGATAGCTTCGCTCTCCCGTCTCTTCCCCCGTCACTTGCAATTTGCCACAGTCCGCGCCCGAATTGCTCCTTCAAACAAAAAGCCACCGATTTTTATTAATTTTCGTTCACTCAATTACTTTTCTCCGGTCGTTTCCCTCACTTCTCCGCAAATCAGCCAATCTGTGGGAGGGGGGTGGGGAAGGGGCAATGATTAAAAGTGGCCAATTGTCCGTTCATTAATGGGGCAATGATTAAAAGTGGCCAATTGTCCGTTCATTAATGGGGCAATGATTAAAAGTGGCCAATTGTCCGTTCATTAATGGGGCAATGATTAAAAGTGGCCAATTGTCCGTTCATTAATGGGGCAATGATTAAAAGTGGCCAATTGTCCGTTCATTAATGGGGCAATGATTAAAAGTGGCCAATTGTCCGTTAATTCATTCGCTTCCATTGGCTTACGTTTGTTGACGAACCGAAGTGAGGCGAGCACACTGAACAGCAGAACTCTCTTTCGCTTTTCGTAATGTCCCAATTAGTGTTTGTTTTTACCTCTTTCGCATCACAATGTTCCAATTGGTCAGCTTCCGCACACTTTCCAATTCCGCGTCCGGATAACTCACGTGAAAACGGACCACGCGAACAGCCGGCTCAGCGGTCAGTTGGCCAAGGGAAGCGAGCGGAAGAGCGGACAAAATGAGGCAAAAGCGGAAGAGAGAGGAAAAGCATGGCAAAGTGAAGAGAGAGATTTATATAAATTAAGAATAAAAGAGGGCCTAGGACAGAGCCCTGGGGGACGCCAGAGCCAACTTTTTTAACAGAGGATAGAGTATCCCCTATTTTAACACGAAAAGTTCTGTTACTTAAAAATGATTTTATCCAATTTAATAATTTACCCTGTATACCAATTTTTTTCAATTTATCCAAAAGCAAATTATGAGGTACCGAATCAAATGCTTTTTGAAAGTCAATATAAATACAATCAACATTTTTTCCGTTAATAATTGCTTCGTACCAATCTTCGACAACTGTTATTAATTGATTTGTCGTTGACCTATTTCTTACAAAACCAAATTGGGATTCTGAAATTTTATTGTTTTTTAATAAATCAAACATTTGGAGGGATTAAAAAGGAACGAATTGAAAGTTGGAGACGAACAGAAGCAAAAGAAGAAATTAAATAAAGGAAGGAAAAGGGACAAAGTGACATTTGGACAGACGGAGGGACGGGGGGAAGAGGAAGAGGTAATTGTGGACAGAAGAAGCAGAAACGGGTTTTGGGGAGGGGAGTAAGTGTTAGCCAACAAAAGAAAAAGCCTAGGGGTGAAATGCCAGGGGCAATGGGTCGGTCCGACGCGTCCGGCGGACGGAATAATCAGCCCCCCCCCGCAAATCCATAAGTAATGCCCCCCCCCCATCATCCTCCTCCTCTTTCTTCCATTCTCTGAAGGAGTGGAGTGCGCCTTCCCATCCATCTTCTTCCCTTCCAACTCATCCGCCCAATTAATTGCCGCAATGGGCGCCTCCGCAGAAGCGACGCGACCGTTCCACCATCGCGTCGATCAAGTTGTTGACGAACTCGAATCCGGTTTTGATCTGTGCTTGAGCGGTGCCGGAGGAATCGGCGATAATCTGAACAAAGGAATGTCCCACTTAAGCTTTGTTCGTTCGGAGTGCCATCCCTTCGCTTTCCGACCTTTCGACAGCCGACATTAAGCAACGAATCGATGCCTAAGTTTTGGGAGCTCGGCTTATTCTTGATGCAATTGTTCAGTGCATTGTCAATGGTGGAAGCCCAATCATTTGTTGGAGTTATGCTGAAGGCAAATAAATGTTTGGTGATCCGTGGCACTGATCGGACTCTCTGATCGGTCAGTGCGGTCACTCACAGCTGTTTCTTGATGTTGGCCACGCATTGGTCCACTTTCGAGTTCGACCCGATGGATGGCGCCGCCCGCGACCCGCCCTGCACCGCTTCCTGAATGGCCTCCGCGATGCCGGCGATCCGTCGCTTCAGGTCGTCGCGTGCCTCGTCGATGCATTCGCAAACGCTCGCCTTGGAAGTGCGCAGAGTCTCCACACACTCCGCGCCAGCAGCCTCCGTGTCACAGGCGTTCAGAACTGAGCAAAAAAATGGCAAAACGAATTTTGATACGAAAAGCCATTGCTCGGCCGACTTTGGCCTCGGTCACCTTGGCAATGCTTCTGATAATAGCCAAGGAAAGGCGACTTCAGACACTTCGAAGTAGAACCGGCTCTCTCGGGCTTCCGCTCGGCACAAAATGCGAGTCGCGAATGGATCCAAATGTAGTCGGAAATGGAGTCGATCACTTGCTCTTTGATGGCAAAGGCGCCCTCCTCCAAGTCGGGGATTACCAATGGCCCACTGAACTGCCAATTTTGTCTATTGATACAGAAAAGCGGCTCACCTGAAGTCGGCCACCTTCTTCTTCAGACATGTCTCCGCTTCTGACCCAATGGCTTTTGAGATTTGCTCCCTAATGCACTTCTGCTCATCGGCTGGTGTTGAAAGGATGGCTTTGATGGCACCGGTGGCAAACTGAACGGAGTTGCTTAATGTTCAGAAATGCGCAAGTCCAATCCACCGTTCGGCAAATGGAACATTCCCTCAGGGGGCCGTTGCGGTCCCACGCCTTGGCATCCAAATCGGCCAATGCCAACACACAGCGCTCGTTCTGATTGGCGTCGCCAATATTCTGCGCAAAGCAGGCACCGGTCGCCCGTCTGACAACAAGCAATTAATTAATTGCCAATGGATTAATTGGGCGGTGCCACTGACCGCGTGTGCTCTTTCAGTTCCTGCTCAAAACCGCCATAATCTCTGTCCAATTCGCCCTTCAAACATTTCAAATAACTGCCCAACATTTCCATGCTGTTGCATTGAGCAGCTGAATTGGCAAAAGGCAACAGAAGCGGAAAGGAAAGGACGAAGGCCAACGCGAGGACCGACAAAGGCATTTCGATGCTTAACAAAAACAAATGGCACAAATTCAATTTGATTTTGATTGATTATGGGAGGGATTGATGGAGGAGAGACAAATGGCAAATGGAGGACGGACTAATTGAAGCACAGAACGAACAAATCCAAGTCGGAGGACCGCCCGCATTATGCGCACGGAGAGCGCATTATGCGCAAATCGGCAGCACTCGTAAATACCAAAGAAAGACAAGTTTTGACCATCCGCCGCTGACAATGGGCGGGGGTGGGGAGGAGGGCATAAGTGCCGTATCGCCAAAATTGCTGTGATTTTCGAAGGGAAATGCCCTTAAAAGGGAAGTGATCGGATTAGCATTGAAGGTCGGCATGGGAAAGATAGAACCAAACGATCACAAATAGCATGGCTGGGGAAGGAAAGCTTCACCCGCCCCACAGCCCCTTAATGACCCCCGCCCAATTCCCTTTTATCTCACTTTTCGCCACAGAAACTATAAAATCGGATAAATAAATGCTTTTGTGGTTTATGAATGCCTTCATCCATCCGATCCGTTATTTTTAGAATAGGTGAATGGGAAGGATGATTGATAAGAAAGAGTCGGTGGGTTTGTGAATGTAGGGCACCAAAGGGGACGGGGGGGGGCACCGTCCATCGTTCGTTGGAGCTCACCGAGCAGCAGGGAACGGAAAATCGCGAAAATGATTTTTTTCCAAAAGGTTAGTTAATACAAAAACGGCAATTGATTGAAATGAGTTCAAAATATTCCCTTTTTGCCATCGAATGAATTGAAAAAGCGGCAAAAACCGAATAGGCACTCTTTTGGTCCTTCGGGGGCGCAATCGCACCTTGGCATTGTTCAACAAAAGCACAGATTGTCTATTGCTGAAAATAAACAAAAATTAAAAAGATGGATGGCACAAAAGGAGCGGAAAATGCCACGATGGCTTTGACAATACTCATTTTTCCATTTCAATTTGTTTGGCTGCGATCCTTCGGAAGAATCGCCCTTTTCACTTTCAAAATATTTTCAACTTTAAATTTTTATTAAATACACTTGGTTAATAATGCTGCAGCATTTAAGTGCGTTTTTTATAATTTCTGAATGTTTTTTCCTTTCCTTTCTTTGTTTCTTTGTCCAACTTTTTCTTCGTCCATTTCCCACTCTTTCCTCTCTCAACGGGCCTTCCCCTCCCCTCCCCCCCGTTTGGTCCAACTTTTATTCCTTCCGCGGTGTTTTGTTTGTCTTGTCTCCCCCCCCCCTCCTTAATTGGTCATTAATTAGTTCCATTTATTTTTTTCAAATTCCTCTTCCCTCCTTTTCTTCTTCCGTATGTGTTCCCTTCTCCTCCCTTCCGTTTTCTTTCTCCTTTCCCTCCTTTTCACTTCCATTGACTCAGAATTTCTCAGTCCGCCCATTCGAATTACGCCAAAACCCCCTTTGGCAACTTCCGAAAGTCGGCACGGTCCCTTTGCCCTTTCTGAACCGGCGGATGGCTTCGAATTTTTTGGGGTCGGGGACGAAACTCAACGAGCGAACGATGGGATAGAACGAAATCCCCAACGAAAAGGTGCTTTTTCTATTTTCGTTATTTGAAATGAATGAAGGCATTTCATAGGCAAATTACGGCACTGCACTTTCAAATACATTCCGAGCAGTTGCAACCAAACGAAGCAATGCGACACGCAAAGGGTGCGTTTTACGGGGCTTTGTTTCATCCGAAGTTTTTCTGCCGTTTTTCCGTTTCCTTTTTTTGCTTTTTCCCGTTTTCTTCTCTTCTGCTGACAAAAATGTATAAGTTACGCCCCCCTCGGGCAGATGTGTGTGCAAATAACGGGCGACCCGTGCTGCGCCCCGGGGGACGGAGAGTGTCCAACGCCGGCCCAATTGGACGTGTCCTGTTTGAAGGTAGCGGAGGATGTTTTCAGTTTTGACGACTTTAGTTGCAATTGCTATTGCCACATAATTTAATTAAACTTTGCATAGCCTAAGCCGATCAATTGGTGCCATCATGACAAGGATTGTGCCAAGTCGGCACTTTGTTGTGACACGGGCTGTGGCTACAATATGTGCGTGGAGAGAAATCAAATTTGAGGAAAAATGGCCAAATATTGTATTTATTAGCCATAAAGATATATTTTTCTTTTTCCCTGATTATTGGTCAATGAATTTGGCTTTTCCCGAAGCAAAATTTGCACTAAGTAATTCACTCATCGTTTGGGCTTTTGGCGGAAGCGGCGCCGTGGGGGGGGGGACACTTTGGCAACCCATCGTTCATCAAGCATTTGTCCCACATTTGTGACGGATTGCCAATGACATAAATGGGCAACAGAAAAAAGTGCCGCCCGTCGGTCGGTCGTTCTTCCCCCCCCCCTTTTCCGGTCATTTACGCTCCATTAAAGAGGAAACAAAACGAGTGAAGGACGGACGGAGATAAAAGAGGACAAACCGTGAGAAAAGAAGGAAATCCCCGCGAAAAGATTCAGCAAATAGTGCCTTTTTTGCTGAATCATTGGCCGACGATGGGACAAAGTCAGGGAATCCCTCAGTCTCCGCCGGAGGGGCCCTCCCAGGCAAGCGGAGGGGGGGGGGGCAATGGCGAACCAAACGCAAAAAAGGAAAACAATCGGCGCAGCCGAACGGAGCCACGGACGAGGGCATTTTCCGTGTCAAAGTGTCCAATTGCCCAAACACTTCGCCACGCAATTTGCGCCAGACTTTCCAAATGCAACACAACCGGCGCCAGTCGAGAAGCAAAAGTTTGGAACCAAATGCGGCACTGGACATTCGAACAATTGGACACAGGTGGAGAAAAGCCATCCCAACATTCATTTTACCAGCTTAACTTAAGAAAATCATCGCGGTTCGGGACAAAAACGGAGTTAAAAAAGCGGGGTCAAAATCAAAACTTATGGAATCCGGAAAAAGCGGCAACACAAATAATTGGACAGCAATTACAGGTGCTAATGAGGCGGGGTCTTCAGAAAATGCATCAGTGAGGAGGTATTTTCAATAAGAAAGACTAAATATTTTGGAAACATTACATTACGATATTTTGTTTTCCTAGGGATACCGTACACTGGTGCATTTACGGTAAAGACGGGGGGGGGGGGCGATTTGGGCTTTGGTATTCAAATGATCAGCAGTAATGAATGGTTACAGAATCCACATGCTCAGCCTCCAACCATTCAATTGCAAACTGTTTCAATTCATCTGAAACAATTCCGTAACCAAAATGGCAAAACCGATCTGCTGGAAGACAACAAAAAAGGCGAACAATTAATGGGGGAAGTGATGGCCATGAGCAGTTTAATGGGGACAAATACCACGGGAAAAAGGGATGCCATGGGCTGGGCAGTTTAATGGGACGAGTGCCACGGAATTCCATGGGCATTCATTTCGGCATGTTCAGATGGGATCACGGGCCTATCCGCCCATCAGATTCAAATCCTACAGAAGATTTGGGAACGCTCTCCGGAAGTGGAGATCTCCGACTGTGCCCGCAATATTATGGCCCACCTCCTCCGCTCAAATGCCCAAATGTACCAATTCTTCGATTTGGTGCTTTTCGCTTTTCCGTTCCCTTCGCCCTCTGTCCCCAATTTTATTTTTACGTCAGCTCGGCCTCAGTGACCGCGAAATTTCGAGCAGTCCAATTTTCGAGCGTCAATCCGCTAATTTCGTTGTCGTTCTCGACTTTGTTTTGGGTAATCTTCTCGAGGAAATACAAAAGGTTTCTCTCTCTCTATCCTGCTCCTTTTGTTTGATTTTCATTTCTTTTAGGTTTGCTTGGCACTTCAGGTAAAAAAGTTATTAACAATAAGACAAATTCCAAACAATTTTTAGCATTTGGGCACACAACACGCGGTAAAACAGAATTAAAAGCATTGGAAAAGCACAATTCATTTAAATATTGCAACAAATAAACAATTAATTCCCCTTTCAGCGACTTCCCTTTCCCATCGAAACGTAATTTGCCATTGCCATTGCCCCCCCCCCACTGATTTATGTATTTCCCTTTCCCTTGCCATTCTCTAATCAGCCACCATTGGGCATTGTTCAGCCGCTGCTTTGAGGACAACCCACCCAAGGAAGTGTTCCTCAATGCCGAAGGGCACGACTTGTGGAAGACAATGGCACCGCGCCCCCCCCCCCCATAAGAAACCGATTGGATCCCTTCAGATTAGTTTTATGATCGCCCAAATGCGTATTGGCTACGACCGCGTCATCGATGCGACGCCCCCAACCGCACAAAATGCCATTCTCTCATCGCCCCGACTCGGCGCCTACCGACGTCCGTCTGAGGGCAAAAAAGAAATCGGACCCACTCAACAGAGGGGGAAATTGGCAGGACGATCAAACACTTTGGCAGCGACGGAGGAAATGGAAGACTTAAAGCAAAACAACAAAGAGAGAAACTAATGACGAAAGAAAAACACAAAATGTCCGATTAATAATAAATTTTTTAAAATAATTAACAATGGTTGTTTCTTTTTCCGTGAATTCGACCTGTACTTGGATACAACGCCTGGATTTTTCGTGGATTTTTGTCCAGGTAAATTAGGCACGAAGGTTAGAAATTTTTAATTTGAAGTGACCAGTTTTTTATCTCAAGTTGCCAAAAAATTAAATAGATTTAAAAAATATATTTATAAATGCCGATTCCATGTTTTTTTAAATGTTGGTCTTTGCTAATACTTTTTACCAATCAAATTTTCACTACCAAATTTGGTAAGGGAGTAAATGCTGGAAGTTGGTAAATTATTATACAAAAAAAAAACTCAAACAAAAAATCGTTTGTAAATTTTCAAATGTAATGTGCCGACTTCGCTAATATCTGAGCCATTCCCTTTTGTTGCTCTTCGAAATGTGCCTGTCGAGCATTTCCCAAAATTTGTGCAGCTCCGCCCGGTCCAAATGCCTTTTCGTACGGGACAATTTCAACACATGCACACTTAAAGAATTGTTTTAACTTTCAAAAATTAAGTTTTCAAGGCATTTATCTGCTCCGATTCTTCCCCAAAAAATAAACAGCTGAACAAACCTCCACTTTTTCACATTTGGATCGGTTGGAAGTTCGTCGAATTGCAAGTGAAACGCAGCAATGTTGGCAAATATCTCAACCGGATTGCCATTCCATTTCCAATTTTTAAATTGCCAGGCCGGACCCTAAAGCAGTTTTGCAAATCCCCTGAAATGACCATACGCCCACCTGCACAAACACTGCGACCACTCGGTCCCATTCCTCGTCCTTCAATCGTGTTGGATTGTCTACGACTCGGTACGGAACAGTGACGCCATTCTTTGGGATTTGCAGTAACAGCTCATTCTCTCGTTTACTGCTAAATTGCTTTTTTTCTTCTGTGCTTACGTAACGCAAATCCTTAACATAAATTAATTTATAATATTTTTAAATGAATAAACCTGCAAAATTTCCTGCGCATTGTAAATTGTGATGAGTGAACTTGCACCGGCAGGGATAATTATTATTGGAACGCGTGACACACGTTTTTGGCCCGGGCCGTGTTGTTGTCGCATGGCGGACGGAGCAACTCCAGCGGTGATGGGTCGTCGTGGGTCCGCCTTTTGGACGCCGTTCGATGTTAGCGCAGTTGGACGATTTTGAGGGTGAGCAGCGCCAATGCGTTGGTTCAGCGCAGCATTTCCTATGGGCAGGTGTAGTGAATCCGAAGAAAGAAAAAGAAATTTTACCGTGAAAGCTCAGATCGGTTTCAATTTCAAAGTCGGCCACCGTCTCTTTCTGGAAAATCTCCTGGTCGTAGCGACTGTACCCGCCCGGCATTAGCGGCTTTTGAACCCGCGAAGACTGCGATTGAGAAGAAAGTGAGAAGTCATGCTGGGGATGGCTTTTGGCTTGATTTTCTCGCACCTAATTCGAAAATTACTGGTAACCAATTAAGGATAAAACCACTTGAATATCCTTCAAAGCGGTCAAAACGCATGAAAAGTCCCTGGACTGTGATTCAAGGCAAGTCGTGCGATCCTTTCTCAGCCGTTCCTTCTCCGTTATAAATTTCCCTACGGCGTCGTTACTCGCATCCGGCATAGCCAAATCGGAGATCGGTACGAAGCTTTTAATTCCACATTGACCGTCGGAATTGAACCGACTCACCTTTCGTCGTCGAGTGGTTTGTTCTTCAAGTTTTTCTTGACGAGTGTTCGTAATTGTGCTACTTTCTCGGCTGGCAATTCGTTACTAAGTCCTCTCACTTCGGGTTGGTCTCCTCCGTCCGTTGACATGTCCAAAATTTTGTCAATTCGTTGGCTAATCAACGCACGATTAAAAAAGAACGAAAGTTAGGAGCTACCCTTTTTTCTCCTGTTCGAGACGCGGCTTTTTCTTTTCCGGCGGCTCCAATTGATTTCTCTCGTCTTGAAGCCGAGAAGCGGGGATCGGTGGAGGGATCGGAGCCAACATATTCGCTTCTTTTGGCAATGCACCTCCTCGCAAAAAATCGATCAGATCCCGACTAAAACTCGTTGGCACAGCAAAGTTTATTATTCCTCGTCAATATAGCAAAATTACCGTTGAACTCGCGTGATCGATGCGATTCCCTTTCCGGAGACATCCCGAACATACGCAGTGTGTTGCATTTCACGCATCCTCCAAAAATTCAAGATCGACTCGATGGAATAAAACTCATCTGGCTTGTTGTAGACACTTAAATTGGTCTTCGAATCATGGGGATACGCAGCATCATCGAACACGTAATACAAAGTCCCATTCTGAAATTTGTTTTAAACTATTAAAATGGTATTAGTCAAAAGTTAGTCAAATTAATGTATAAAAACTATACTTACGTGTTTCAGCTCACGCAATCCACGCTTTCCTGTTGTATATTCCTGAAGCAAAGTCAAAGGATCCGCCATTTTATGACTATAAAGAAGTCCTGGAATTGCAAAACAACTAAAATTGAATTTCAATTGAGATTCACTTTACTGGTATATTTTAATTTTTCATTAATAAAAATGAAATAGCATTTTTATTCTTTAAATTTTTAGCATATCATTAGTAGAGGTGCGAATTTAAGTCACATCAGCAAAAAGTCGACTAAATGTCAAAAAACTACCAAAATCATGAAAATACAAAAAAATCAAAAAAAATTAGCCAAATGCTAAAAAAATTTTCAATAATTTATCTATAGGGCCCGGATTCTTAGTTTCTTAACTATTTTTTCTGCGGCTTTATTTCGATGAGAAATGCACAAAAAACACATTTTTAACTCGGAAATTCTTCGTTTTAACGCCACTATTCATCATTAGGAATCACTATTTTGGAGCTTTGCCATTAAAAAAAATTATTTTGGAAGTTGGCCACTAAAATAGTTTTTTGCCACTATTTTGGCATTTTTTTGGAAAATTTCCCAAAAATTCAATAAAAACGAAAAATATACACCAAGAATCGACCTAAAAAAAATCAAAAATACACCCCTAAGAATCGACCTAAAATTTTTCAAAAATACACCTCTAAGAATTGGAAAATTTTCTCAAAATTTCTTCCCCAAATTTTTTTAATTGCTTAATATTTGCTAAGAAAATATTGGAAAGGAAATGTTCCTCATTTGTGACTGCAAACAGTGAATAAAATTGTTTGCCTTAATTTTAAATTATTTTCAAATTAAAAAACAGCTATTTAAAAAATTACACCACTAAATTTGGAACTTTTT
Organism: Heterodera glycines; assembly: GCA_004148225.2. Classification (NCBI taxonomy): domain Eukaryota; kingdom Metazoa; phylum Nematoda; class Chromadorea; order Rhabditida; family Heteroderidae; genus Heterodera; species Heterodera glycines. Next base: position 6,060,139 of record CP049705.1, on the reverse strand, counting down.
CGCCACTATTTTGGCATTTTTTGGCCACTATTTAGTTAATTATTTTGGGAATTTTTGTCACTAAAAATCCGGGCCCTATTTATCTAATATGAATTTAACGGTTATTTTTTGTCAATTACAAAAATATTTCAAAATTTGTTAAATAAAAAAAAATTCTGTGAGAAAGGAGACAATAATAGGAGAGATTTTAGAGTAATATTAGGTATTGATGAAAAAATTGGGCGATTGTTTCATTTTTGTAATTGAATTCTATTGTTTTATATATTTTATCTTGATTTGACATTTTTTAATAGGTAAAATCAGTGTCCGTAAGCTTAAAAAACTTTATTCAATGCCGGCTTTTGCCTTCTGATGAAAGACTCTGCTATTCAACAACTGACAGATCCAGAAATTGAATCTGCTCTACAGAGATCGAAACAGGTGATTTTTAAGGAAAATTTGCATTGGGTTGGGAATATTTTGTTTGTTATTCGCATTTTGCAATAAGTGAGTGTTTTATGTTCACATTTGATTTTATCACATATGCATATGTATATGAGAATGCGGCAATTTTGGTGAAATTTCTTTTATATTTGTTTTTGATGATATTTGTGTTGATAATGGAATTACATTATACATTTACATTGCATTGCATTTCCATTTTTGAACTCCAATTTTCTATTTCGTTGTTACAATATATCTAAAATTGAGCGGTCCTATTTAGAGTATACAACAGGCGAGGTCTGCCTCGTTGCGACCATTTTATCATTATGCATTTATTTAGCTTGCTGCTTCTAACGGAGGACAAAAGAGAACATTTTCCGACGACTTGAATTGTACGTACAAATAACATTTGTCGCTTCACATTTGCCACACATTTTCCTTCGTTTTTTTCATTTTCATTTACCACGCGATTTCATAGTGTTTGTACGGTTTGCAAACTTTGAATTTCATGTGCATTTTCGATTTAAAACATTGACATTTGGTTTTGGGGTCAATACTCAATAGCGGTTTAATGTCCTTTTTTTAGTTTATCCGGCCAAGCGAAAGAGTAACGGTACCGACATGGCTAACGTTGGTATGGGTGCACAAGTAGCTGAGACGCTGGTCGAAAATGTGGACATCCCCGAGAGCGCCGTTGGGCTCGGCAAGAGTTTAATATTTACAGAACCTAGGCATAAGAAAGATCGGATAGTTAGGTTTGAATACTTTGTTTTAGTGATTGGACGAGGTGGTGAGCAAATTCAGCTCATACAACAGCAGAGCAGCTGTCGTGTACAAATGTCCAGCGAAAGCAATGTCAGTGGATTTCGTCAGTGCACTTTACAAGGCGCACGACATAACATCGAGTGAGAATCCTGACATAAATTTTCCATGTACCAATTTGTTTCCTTTTAGTAAGGCGAAACAACTTATTCAAGAAGTACTCGAACGCAGCAATAGAAGTGCCCCTGGGCCACAAAATGGAGCCAATGCAATAACAATTGAACTGAGCATTCCAGGACCAAAATGTGGACTTATCATTGGGAAGAATGGCGAAACTATCAAGGGTTTACAGGTTTCGAAAAAAAACATTAATTTAAAACATCAATAAATTGTCCAGGAACAAATTGGTGTCAAAATGATGTTAGTGCAAGAAAGTCATCAACCGACCATGGGAACGGTAAAAAAACCAAAAGTCTTTAATTCTGGAAATTTTAATCCTCAGAAGCCCTTACGAGTTTCTGGACCTCCTGACAAAGTCGAAAATGCCAAACGCATCATTGAGCAACTGCTCGCTGGCGATGGTACTCAACCAAATCTTTCTCAAACGCTTCGAGGAACAAACGTTGGAGGCGGTGGTGGAAATGCCTCACGTTCAATCGGTGAAGTGATCGTCCCAAGAACTTCAGTCGGAATAATTATCGGAAAAGGAGGAGAAACAATCAAACGTTTGGCTGCTGAGACGGGTGCAAAGATTCAATTCCGGCCCGACGGTAAATAAAATGAGATTTTGTGGCAAATGCAATTCTTACTCGGATAAACGCACTCCTTAAGAACTCTGTGATTTTCCTAAATCATTCACAGAGTGTCATAAAAGTGCAAGAAAAAGTTAGTGTTTCAAGTGAGTATGGTCTTATACATAAAATACGTGCTTCTTGACATCCTAAAACAATACGACAATCATTAATTAATTAATCAATAAATGGAAAGTCATATAACCTCATATAATGACTCAAATTTCGCTTTTTTGCAGATCCAAACCTACAAGAACGTTGTGCGGTTATCCAAGGAACGCCGGAACAGATTAACCGTGCTACGCAGATGATCTCTGAGCTGGTCACTCGCAGTTCCGGTGGGGGAGGACAACAGGAAACCTTTTACATGCATGTGCCGGCGAACAAAACCGGATTAGTCATTGGGAAAGGAGGTGACACCATAAAACAGGTCAAATGCTGCTATTGTCAGTTTCGTCGTATACCAATATTTTTCTTTATAGATTAGCGCGGAGACGGGGGCCCATGTCGAACTGTCGCGAGACTCGCCACCCAATTCGACTGAGAAAATATTCGTCATAAAAGGCACTCCATTCCAAATCCATCATGTCCAACACATCATCCGTATTAAAGTGGGCGATGTTGCACCGGGAACACCACTACCATCTTTTCACGGCAATGCTGGCATTACCAATGCCACAACGCCTTTGGCCGTTGGAAATCCCTACGGACCCACGCCGCATCAAGCTTTTAGTAAATTAAACAAACATCTGTTAATTTTAAACAAAGCCATATCCCGAGTATAATTTTTCAGCCCAAAAGGATCTTTTCCAGTCTTGCAAAATTCAAATACCGCCTGGAAAACCATATTAGCAGATTTTTGACGCAAATTAGTTTTTTATTTTTATTAAAGATGTTGTTTAGGCGCTGTCAACCCTGTTATAGGTGCTGCGCCTGCTCAGCAAGACCCTTCGGCTTGGACTCAGTATTACAACCAACAACAAGCGATGGCAATTGCGGGGGGTCCGCCTTCCCAACCTGCTTCTTTTGGTGCCACGCCGGCACAGCATTACCAAACAGTGCCCGGGACTATGCAAACTGCTGTTTCACAAGCAGCACAGCTCCATTCAACCCAAATGCAGCAGCAACAAATCCATCAACAGCAGCAAGCGACCATTGCTCAGCCTCAGCAAGCTGTTTCCGCCGGAATGGGCGCAGTTTCTTGTATATTTTATTTGTATAAATCGAATAGTTTTCTATATATAACCGATTTCAACACATAAAACCGTTTCCTTTGTTCAGCTTCTGGCGGACCTGCGATTAATCCGCAAACTGGACAACCGGACTACAGTGCCCAGTGGGCCGAATACTACCGCACCATGGGAATGCATGAACAGGCCGCACTCATCGAAGCTCAGATGAAGCAAACCCACGCCGCCGCTCAGGCACAACGTCCTCAGCAACAACTTTACATGCAATGAAGGCTTGCAGAACTCGTCGAAGAAAGACAATAATGTGGCTGAATTTCTGGTTATTTGGATTGCTTTTTCTAATATTATCAGTTTCCGTTCGATTTCTTTTATATTTAATCATCATTACGAACCGTTCTTTGACTGATTTATTTGTTTTCAGTTTATATTTCTTTCCTTTGATTGAGTTTAACTGGTTCGATACCAATGTTCGCTGCTTGCGTTTCCTTTTTCTTGTCTTTTTGCTGTTTATGCGTTAAATGTGTTTGTTGAATTTTTTGATTTTGGTGCGATAATTACCTATTTAGCTTTTGTTAGGTTATGATTGGCTGGGATACCGGGTTGTACATAAATTGCTCCGAAAGTAGATTCAGGTTGCAGTTTTATGATCGCGATTACACACCTACCGGAAAACGAGAGTGAACCAATAAATAAAGTGCAGAGGAAAATGCACCTATCATTTTGATCGTCCCAAACGTCAGGGCCGAAACGATACAGACTAGAGTTGTACAGGACCGGGACTTTCGGGTTGAAAACCCGGGACTTTTTGGCGTGGCTGGGAAAACCGGGACTTTTCCCGGTCCCGATCAAAATTGGTTAAAACCGGGACTTATGTAGGTGCTCGTACGTTTTTTTCACTACAGGTCCCGGCCCCGCACAACTTATACAGACCAATATTTTTCCAATCACTGCACATTTATCAGTACCAAAACTTTAAAGAATTTTTATTGGATTTCAAAGTACATAAGTAGATTAAAGAATCGTCGGTTTGTTCATTTTTTTATTTATCGGATTTTGACTGAATTCGCTAAGCCTTCGTCCCGCTTCATCAATGCGTAATTGGATCTGTAGACGTACTTGCTTCAATTTTGTTCGTTCTTCTTCGAGCTCTTCGTTTAATCTCTGCAGAATTTTGCAACGCTCATTAGCCGCCATTTCGTTGTCCATTGAGAAGGATTCTTCACAGCAGTCCACTTGATTATTTAATTATTGGCAGAAATCCTCTACCAGTAAAACTTAGAGGGTGTAGCCATGGAATTCTGCATTTAATTAACCAAAACCCAAAGAGTAGAAGCGAGACGTCTGAACCCTCCAATCCAATCACTTATAATTAGAGTTGAGCGGGACCGGGAATTTTGACAAAAACCGGGACCGGAAATTTTCGAGTTGAAAACCCGGGATTTTTTGGCTGGGAAAACCGGGAATTTCCCGGTCCCGGTCAAAACTGGTCCAAACCGGGACTGGGTACTCAGTTGTAACCGTTTTTTTCAGTACCAGTCCCGGTCCCGCTCAACTCTACTTATAATAAATAAATAAATGCAATACGTACCAATGCAATTTGTTTGTGTTCCCACTGAGCTTGTGCTGCAACTTGTTTGTGGTTTGTCGTTGGATTTGTTCAAATTTCCCAAGGGTTGGCTTTTCCCTCCTGCACTCAAAGCAGAAACGACTTCATCTTTCGCATTTCTTAAATCCAATTAAATTTTTAACTGGCATCTAATTCCTCTTCATTTTTATTTGATTAATCTATCAAAAACCCATTCAATTTTTTAAAAAACGGCGCACTTCGACGTTGGATCAAAATTGGATGAAAGCGCAGAGAATGTCTTCAGGTCCAGCGACACACTCAAATTTTTGCATTCGTTTCCATAATACTAGTATTTCCTCCCCTCCATACCTTCGTCCATGGCCCTTTGGCCCATTCCCCGTCGAATTGTCACAGTTATATTCGCGGAAAGGCGGCAGAGGCGGCGGCCCCCGTGCTGTGGCCGCAAATAAGCGCGCAAATTGGGGCAGAACTTGGGAAGAAGCTGCAGCTGACAAAAGAACTTTTCGAGTTTATAAAACAGAGTCAAACAAAAACTGACCATTTAACGCAGTTGGATGTCCTAAAACAAATAAAGGAAAAGCAGTTTAATAAATCAGTAAACAGAACCAACCATCGACTAGCAATGGCGGGACATCTGAGAATTTGGCGATGGTCATCTAAATTCTAAACAATCCAACAAAATGCAAAAATACAGTGGATAACCGGTCGCTGGGAATTTAAGTGGTCATCGGACAGAGAGTGCTGCTTGCTGTTGACCGTCTGTTGTTGGCCAACAGACTGTTTTTCACCATTTTGACATTCGAAATTGGGAATAATCAATTTATAAAGTATTTGTAATTGAAAGATTACTTTTAATTCGATCGCTGCTTGGCATTTGACTATTTGATGACTGTGAGTTCGAAGAAAGGAGTTCGGTAGTAATTTTGGTTGAAGAATTGCTCAAGGAATGGTTGGACAGAGAAGCTGCAAAATCATCCTCAGCATGGACCAAAGTACGTGTCGGAGTGGTGGGGGGAAGGACGGAGGAAGGGAGCCTACTTGGGATAGGAACAGAACCCTAAATAAGAAGAGAAATGAGAGAGAGAGAATATGGGCATGAGTCACTTTGGTGTGCAAAACGACCAAATGCATGGCCAAAATAAACTCCGTCAAATTCAAAAATCCGTCCTCGTTCACATCGCTGAGAGACCAAATTTTGGAAAGAATTGAATCGTCGAGGGAACTTTTGCGGAAGAAGTCAAGAATTGTTCTGTCATTGCCTTAAAAAAGCAGAAATTCGGACTCGGAAAAGAATACGACCTTGGAGCGCCCCTTGCAGAGAAAAGAACCCCTCAAAATTAAGTTTAGAAGATGAAAAAGGGAGTTAAAGCCAACCTGCGATTTCTGCATAAGAAAAAGAAAGCAATTGGTGTAATAATTCAACTGTTCATCGGAGAGCTCAAAGAGTTTTGAGTCTAATAGAAATGGGGAATTGATATTTTTACATCCAAACATACCTAACTCTGACGACCCATTCTGTTTACTACGACAATTCATCTCGTGCAATATCGACAAATCGTCGTCCATTTCCTCGCCCATGTCATCCAGCAAATTTTTCGTCTCAGTGTCACTTTGTGTATCTGAGCACAAATAGGAAGTGTCTCTCCCATTTGACAATTAACGTTTATTACTTGTTTTTCCGTCGTGTATTTTCGAGTCCGTATATTTCATGCGTTCTCTCAGCGTCGAACTTTTGCTCTTTTCATTTTCGTCATCCGAATCTGTGTCAGACACCGAGTCATCGCCGTAGTCGGAATCACCTCCCAAGTTATCTGTGCTGGACCTCCTACTGGACGACTCAACCTCATCGGCAGTAGAAGCCTTTTATAGGGAGGAAATAATTATTTATTCCAAAACTTTAGTGCTTTGATCCGTGTTTATCCACCTGTTCTGCTGAACAACTTTCAGAATCATGCGTCGCCATACAAGCTAATACCATTCAAAAAACAGATTCCTTTTTACAATTAGAAGTATAATAAAGCCTTTTGAACGGAAAATGGCCGTTTAAAATAGGTAGTAAAAAGAATTTATGCAAAAATGCAGTTTAAAGTCTAAATAAATGCGCACTATTGCCCCACTTCGTCTTCCATCTCCTCCTCCTCCTCCTCTCCATCGTCGTCACCGTTCTCCATTCCCTGTTCGCAGTCGCTTTGTCCATCCTCTTGCTGTCCTTTTTCTTCTGTCTCCCCTTTTCCTTTGGTTTCAAACCGTTTTTCCTCTCTTTGTTTTGCCCTTCTCTCTCTTCGGTGTTGTTGTCGCTGATTCTTCTTTTGCGTGTAAAGAGTGAGTGCTTCCTTTACCTGTCAGGGGTTTTATTTGGCAAAACAGAGTCAGTTTGAAGCCCAATTGGTTCTAATTCAGTTTATGCGTCCAAATCAATGACCATCTCATTTGTCAGTTTCTTAGGCCATAACTTTTATCTTACTTGGTAATTGTCTATTTTTAAGTCTACAGCATTTTTGGTTTAACTATATTATGGGATAATATAATAGACAAAAAATTATTTTTACCACCCGAAAAAAGCTAAATTTCGTGTTTTCTTTTTGCATTTATAAATTATTGAGAAACTGAGCTTTCGTTTGAATACAAAAATGCAGGCATTGACCAAGAAAGAAAATTTATGGCGTTGGAAACCAAGGATAAAGTTCCCTTTTTGTATTTTTACTAATTTTCCAAATTGACACTATGCAAGTGCGATAATTCATTCTTACAATTCGATTTGCACAAAACTGACCGGGTTCTCAAGCTCATCGCATTCCAATTGATTAATTGCATATAAAACGTCATCGGCGATCAGATTTTTTCTCTTTTTTGATTGTGCATTGTCATTAGCTAGTGAAGTTGCGTGAAGAATAAATATAGCAGCACTTCTAGCAATCGCATTTTTTGCTTCCTGAAATTAATCTCAAAATTTTAATCTAATCAGCTAATTACGTCCAGCATCCAAAACAAAATTTAAAAAATAACCTCCTTATTACATTAAAGTGTGTAAAAAATACCTTCGAAACTGTAACTCCATCTGGCAACGCTTCTTTGATTATACGAGCGATCACTGCTTTAGGGAAATTCAAATCGGCAGGATTAACCTCCATTCGTTATTCAATTCGTTTACTAAAGAAACTGAAAACTTAGTTAAAATAGCGCGCCCAGAAACGAATTCAAAATAGCATCGCTTTTAGGAAAAAAGAATAACCAGCAAAACATTATCACAGATTGTCACTGCCCAATTCCAATTGAAAAGAATGGACGAGCCGCTTCTGCAGGAAAACCCAAATCGTTTTGTCATTTTCCCCATCAAATACCATGACATATGGCAATTTTACAAGAAGGCAGTTGCTTCATTTTGGACAGTTGAGGAGGTATTTGCGTGAAATGTTTGAATAAAACGAATGAAATTTTAATTTTGCTTTTAGGTTGATTTGTCAAAGGATATTTCCGATTGGAAAAGCTTAACTGATAATGAACGATTTTTTATTTCTCGAGTACTTGCATTCTTCGCAGCTTCTGATGGGATTGTCAACGAAAATTTAGTAAAATTCGTTTGTTTATTTAGAATTTTAATTTTGCTAGGTGGAGCGCTTTGCTCAAGAAGTTCAAGTTCCAGAGGCTCGCTGTTTTTATGGTTTCCAAATAGCCATTGAAAACATTCATTCTGAAATGTATTCGCTGTTGATTAACTCTTACGTTAAGGATTCGGAGGAACGGTATTATTTTCATACATTAATCCCTCCTATTTGTCCTTTTAGTGCTAAGCTTTTTAATGCCATTTTCGAGTTCGAATTTATCAAAAAGAAGGCCGACTGGGCCCTTCGTTGGATCGCAAGTTCCGACGCGTCTTTTGCGGAGAGACTCGTTGCATTTGCTGCGGTTGAGGGGATTTTCTTCTCGGGGAGTTTTGCTGCAATTTTTTGGCTTAAAAAACGAGGCCTTTTGCCCGGTCTGACGCACAGCAACGAATTAATTTCGCGTGACGAAGTTTGACTTGCTTTGGTTTTTTTAAATATCAAAAACCGCATTTCCAAGGGCTTACACCGTGACTTTGCCTGTCTTCTCTACACCCACCTCAAAAACACGCCACCCAAAGAACGCATCTACGAAATCATCTCGGACGCGGTAAAAATTGAACAGGTAATTGGGCCTTTGCTAGACAATAAATCGCCGTTTTTTGCAGGAATACCTAACCGACGCACTTCCTGTCTATATGATCGGCATGAATTCCGATTTGTAATTAAACGTTTTAATTTGGAATATTTTTTATTGTTAAGGATGTGTCAATACATTGAGTTCGTCGCTGACCATTTGCTGGTTGAACTAGGCTATGACAAGGCATTCCTTACTTTACTGGGTAATCCTGTAGTTTATTGGTCCCATAAATAAAAGATTTTTAATCTCTTTTTTATGGGACCAATAAAATACAGGATTAGCCTTTACCTGTATATATAATCACTTACAATTGGTCCCCATTTTTAGAAATACAATGTCCTCAATCCGTTCGACTTCATGGAGAATCTGTCGATACAGGGCAAGACCAATTTTTTTGAGAAGCGAGTGTCGGAGTACCAAAAGATGGGAGTTATTTCAACAGAAGAGCAGCGTGAATTCCGTCTTGACGCTGATTTTTGAGTGTTTTAAATTAATTTGATATTGTAACTTCTCACCGATACTCATCCTATTGGTCGACCCTGTTATTATGTTTAAGATTATAAATGATCCACCTTTAATCACTTGAATAAAGTATAAAAATTCGTCAACAAAAAATAACAGTTGTAGGCAACAAAACTGTGATTACGACATGATCAGAATCACTTGAAGATTTTTCCCTGGTTGAACTTCTTACCACCAAAGTCACCCTGGAAAAGTGGACTTTAGTTTTGGTGACGATAAAAATGCTACAATACCTCCCACATAAAATACTCGTTAACCATCTTCTTGTCAGCTTCGTTTTCCGGTTCGAGCTTCTTCCACTCATAGCTTTCGTAGTCGACTTGCCAATCTTGGCACAACTCGAACGCCAACTGCTGGCCACGCCAGATCCAAATTCCCGAGATTGTCGAGTTGTTGTCAGTTCCTAAAAGTCATAAATTAAAAAAACAATAAGAATTTAAGAAGAACGGACCGAACAAACAAACAGAGGCGAACGCATGCTTCTTCATTTTCTCGAGTCGTTGAAACATTCCTTAACGAATTAAATTCAATTAATTAGCCCATGGAAATACCAATATTTAATTACCGCCAATCAAATTGCAAGACATGTAGACTAACTAAAATAAATGTTGCTAAAGGCAAAAAACTACCAAATGCACTCAATACATACTTTAAGTTCCTCGGGGTATTTGTATTCAGAAAACCAAATGCTAATAAATGGGAAGAAATAAATTAATAAACAAATACTTTTTAAATACCTGTAATTTGTGGGGTCGAAATTTTCCCAAAAATAAGGAATTGCTTTGGTTGCGGTGTCTTCATTCGAATAAACGCGCTTGAAGCTGTCCATCACAAATGAGCCCGGGGGCAACGCAGCCAATGGGTCGCTGAATTTTGGCTGAGCGGCAATAGCCTCGTCAGCAGCGTCCATTTCCTCGTCGGCTTCTTCCTTGGCTTTTTTCTTCGGCTTTTCCTCTTTAGCGCTTTTTGGCTTTTCCTCTTTGGCACCTTTCTGCTTTTCCGGCTTTTGTTCCTTCTTCGCAGGTTGACCAGCAGCATTCAAGAGTTTGTTGTACTCTTTTTCTGAAATGAGCATTAAGCTGAAACCAAACAAAAAGGTCCAAAGTGAGCCTTACCATCGAAGGTCAAGGGATCCTTGATGAAGCTGAACTCCCCGAGCACTTCTCTGATTCCTGGTTGACTGACCACCGTTTGAAACCATCGGTTAACATTCACAAGGCCTTTGCGAGCTTCTTCTCCCAAAACGTATTGATAAGCCTGATGCGATTTTAAATTAAAATCAACCAAAAAAATAAAGAACCGGCAGAAGATCAATCGCAACGGAAATGTCCGCAAGGGACAAACGCTCGCCAACGAGAAAAGTTTTGGGAAGGAGAATTTGGTCGAAGAGAGAAAGTTGGGCAAGCAATTCATTCTTTGCCTGTTTTAGAGTTAACTGATCATTTTGTTTATCAAATCATACTTACCGTCTCTAAAGCATTTTGGTCAATTTTGGCAGCGGAAACGCAAGGCAAAACATAGGAAAGGACATTTGGTTGCAAAGAAGAAGCAGTCCAACTAAAAGTAAAAATGGTAAAAAAAGAAGGCAAAAACACAAAGCAATTACCCAATCCATTGGTCCAATTCCGGGTTCTAAAATATACAAATTAATTGTGTAATAAAAATTAAAACCTGTGGCAAATAAATTGAACCAGTGCCCAAAAGATATTTGGAAATTGCCTCGGCACCGAAAAGACACACTTTTCCATCATCGAAAGCGGGTGCCTAAAGACTTCTTATATATAAGTAATCCAAGTTTAAAAAGTGCACTTGTCCCAATGGGAAGAGATTTGTTGGAGGAAGCTGAGGAATCGCCTTAATATCCTTCCCGGACAATTTGGCCGCAATTAGAACTTTTTTCACACGAAAGTTGTCTTGATTTCCATATAATTTGGCAGTCATTATATTTTCTACAATCAAATAGGTACATGAGTTTTTGTATTAACACGGCAATTCAATTTTGGGCTCCAAGTACAAATAAGTTTATTTTTATTTCGCTGACCCACAAAATGTCCAGCCCACGAAATGTCCAAGTCTCGAATTTGAGTTTTTTATTATTCAGATGGGCCTAAGGTTAGGCAAGGGGTAATATAAAGGGTATATTCGTATTCAGCGACCCCGAAAAACCTAAAAATCCTAAATTAGACTCATTTTGTTTTTATAAATTTTGAAAAATTTTGGACATTTCGTGGGTTTTTACTCTTTTGGACATTTCGTGGCTTGGACACTTTGTGGGGGGTGCCATTTATTTAGTAATCGAACGCCAAAACTTTGCAAAACTTAAAAATTTTATGGGGATTTTCCCTTGTAAAAATAGAAGAGCCGATCTCGAGTTAGAAAATATACTTTCAAAAAACAAAATGGTGCCAAAAAACTAGCCTAGGCAAAATTTCAAGAAAAGTTACCCACAGGAAAAAATTTTTTCCCAGGGCAGTTTTTTCTTTTTCTCTCATTTTGACGCACTAAACTTTCTTTGAGCGATTTTTTCTGATCAGTGATCACTGACAATAAGCAAATTAGTAGGGATTAGAGCCCGGACGGGACCGGGATCCCGCCGGGATTTTGCCGGGACTCCCGGTCCCGGTTATTGGACAAACCACCGGGAGTCTCGGGATCCCGTCCCGGTCGATTTGCCAAGTCCCGGTCCCGGCCATTTCAAAATTCGGGGCTCTAGTAGGGATTCTTTTTTAGGCAAATGCCTAAAATTTTTGCGCATTTGATTCGCAAAGATAAGCACGAAAAAAGCATTTTCCACTTGGTTTGGGGTGTCTACGATGACTTTTATAATGCCTATTTTTGCCTATTTCGGGGTTTTTGTGCCTAAAGTGCCTATTTTAGGATTTTCGAAAAATTCCTTAACAAAAATGCAATAAAAACGAAAAACCCATCCCTAAGAAATGACCCCCCAAAAAATTTCAGACACCCCTAAGAATTGAATAAAATTTCAAAAAAATAATTGAGATATGAACAAAATCAATATACTATTTTGTAGACAACAATTAGCTTAACAAAACGGTATATAAAACATTTTATTATGTTAACAACAAAATTTTTTATAAGCCATTATAAAAAAGCGCCCTTTTTTATGCAACGACCTAGTATATATATATAGAAACAAACAAAAAATTTCGATAAAAATCAAAGCAAAAATGTTTATCAAATAATTTTGTAATAAAATACAAAGATGATGCTTTTAACAACGTTCTTCTTCAATTTATTTTTTGCAAATGCCAGAGTCCATTTTACATAATTTCGCCAATGTTCGAATTTCGGTCTCAAGTTTGTCATTGGCGACAACCATCGCGGCATTCTTCGTCACTAGTTCAACCCATGTTTGTCCCAACGCAGCCAGCCTTTCCCCAGCATCCAATTGCGATCTTTTTCGGCGAGCATTCAATTCATAGAGTTGGGAGCGAAGCTATAATAAAAAAAAGAATAGTTAATTATTTTAGCTTTACAACAGTTTACGCGTCCAATCAATGACCATCATCAGTTTCTTAGGTCATCAATTTTTTGTTAATTGGTCAATGCCTTCATTTTTGGTATCAATTGAAAGCTTACTTTTGGGAACTTATAAACACAAAAGAGCAAATGTTTTTTATCTGTTGCTTTTAGCCCCCCAGAATTTAGGTATACAAAAAATCCTATAGACTCTGGCTTTCGAATGATATTGTGCGAACAAAGGGTCAGAGAAATGTGTAAACAAAGGGTATTCATAAATACATTGTAGTATCTTAATTACTTAACTTTGCAAAATTATTTGTTAACAATACATTTTTCGTTTATTTTTTGTGCATTTTAAACTGTGTAAAAGTAATATTGGAAATTCTGAACCTTTTACTCGAGTTCGGGCTTGAAAGAATGGAAAAGACTACCTTAAACAATTCGGCTTCCTCTTTCTCAACTTGCTTTTTTAGGTGCTGATTCGACCGTAAAAACGCCTCCGGGCCTTAATAAGTAATTAAAGTTAAGGTGGCACAATTTTTTCATAATACGACCAAATTCGTCCAAAAGTTCCAAGTTCATTTTGCGTAACGATTGATTTGACAGTTGGGCCCTGCAATTATCGATGGCACCAAGCCACGCTTTCTTATTGCCCGATCGACTCGTATTTGCTGGGGATGGCACTTCGTATCGCAACAAATCGATTTTCTCAATTTCCTAAAAATTACACTCAAAGAGAATAGGCCAGCAGAACTTCAACCGACTTGTTTGTTGGCCATCTTCGCTTGGTGTTCCATTATTCTCGGGGTTGTAAACTTATCATAGTCAGGTTCAGGCAGATTTCTCAGGTAATTCTTTGTCATAGGAAACTTTTTGCATTCGGCCTGAATCAGTTGCAGTGCCAATTGACGATGTTCATCGGTATATTGTTGATCGTCAATATATCTAAAAGTTCTTCCGTAGGTTTGAATTGGTTTTTGGATATTAATGTGAATATTAGTGAAAAAGAATTTTCGACTATATTCGAACTCGGATCCAATGGTCCAAATAATACTATTTTCGGTAATGTACCGATGGTACCCCCCTTTTCGAAAAATAAAATGTTTGAAATTTTTTTCAAGAAAAGGATATATTAGGGGTTTTAAGGGTCTGAGAATCCGAATCTGATATTAATTTAGACCTATGTCAAACCCCGCACCTTAATTAGAACAAAAAGTCGAAAAATTTTCGAATTTCTCATTTTTGTCTAATGGTTTAGATGATTTTTTATTAGTGAATTATCGACTTTTATTGTTTCCACATATATAAGCCGTTTTAAGACCAAAAATGAGAAATTCAAAATTTGAATTTTTGCATGAATTCTTGTCCGGGGTTCGACATAGGCGAAATTAATGTCAGATTCGGATTCGCCGACCCTCAAAACCCTTTTGTCGAAAAAAAATTCAAAATTTTATTTTTCGAAAAAGGGGGTATCGTCGGTACTATTACCCAAAAACTTATGTTATTCAGGTTAAAATATCTTTATCGGACAAGAATTACTTACGGAAGCGCGTCTAAAACAATCCCATCGGAATTTGCAGGTTTTATTGCTGGCAACATCGGAACACACTGTTCGAAGGAGGGTTTTCCTTAAGACATTAATATTAAAAAAAAAGGATTGAGTGAAACAACGGACGAAAGTATTAAAAAACGCACTGACATAAAAAAATAAAAATTAATTCAATTATTGATTACAATATTTTATTTAACTAAGTGTGTTTTTATGTCAATTAAAGTCTGTTTTGAAATTACGAACAATTCATTGGTTGTACTCCCCCCCTTGGTAAAATTCGTTGCATTTTCAAATGAAATTTATTAATATAAAAAGGGAATGACTGCGCTTCTTTTCTTCGGGTAATCGGAAAAGTGCTCGAAATACCACCTGAAAAGAGAATTGATTTACAATGTCAGCTCCGTCCGTTCTCTCCGACCTGTGGTGTTCCTTCGCTCGTGGCATTGTATTCGCAGCGGTGAAAAGAGCGAATGCCCACGCGACTCGCGATTGGGCGAAAAGGGCGTAGCCAAACCATTCGACAATTTCACCAAAAAAATTTGCACACGAAACAAATTCGAACATTGCGCCATGTGGAATTTTGTAGCCAATTTCATTCGGTTTTCTGAGGTCTCGAAGGATTTGGTCGGATTGAATGTTAATGAACATTCCGAGAGCGAAAAGTGGCAAACCTACAAATAAAGTGAAGAAACGGAGAGTGACTTTAAATTGGAATGGAAAAAAACCAATCAAAGCGCTAAGAGTCCAAAAATGGTCGGAAGAATAAACAGCACAATTTGCATGATAAAAGCCCTGAATTAAGCCGTTCCAAGTGCAGAAAATGAAGCCCAGCGAGAAGAGAGGGGCAGGAATGGCTTTCCCTCCTTTAATCAGAAAAGGGTAAACGAATGACCTAAAACGGATTTGACAGAAGATACCAGGAAAATAATATTTGCCAATTACTACCTCTGAAAATAATGTGCAATGAACATTAGGAGAACAATGGCATTGACGGGAGGAAGAAAACGTATTGTCAACTGCCAACAGACAGCGAAAGTCGGCAAAACAAAAGAAGGCATTTCCTGGAGAAACCAACCAATCCGTGCCGGAATAGCAATCTGACCTGACAAATTTGAATTAAATAACATCAGAAAAAAGTTTAGAATTGAAAAAATAATAATAATTTTATGGCTGAAAAAACCAAACAGCGATAAATACCTTTGAAAAGAAAGACAAAGCTGCATATCTTCCGTAAGAAGCACGCATTCCAAAAAATGTGAAAGTCACAAATGTAATCAGCGCAGAAGCCAACATAAAATCGGCCAAAAACAGAAAAAGCCTTTCATCGTGCAAAAGCAAATGAAACTTTTGCTGGGAGAAACGAAGCCATTGGTTATAAAAGAATGACCAAAACATATGTGGTAATATTCTACTAAAAAAAGAAGTAAATTTCTGTAAAAGAGGATGATGCAATCAATTTAGTAGATTAAACATATATTTTAGGTATTTCTTATCGATGGTCTGTAATGTAAAAACCAATCCAAGTCCTGGGAAGTGAGAAGGGACGGACGAATGAGGGAATCTCTGCAAAAGTGACAATGAGTCGTGTTAATTTCTGTTTCCATTACTGTTTTTTAGTTTGCATTACAGTATGCCATTCATTTTTAACATCTTTTCGGGGGTTTTCTATCACTCACTGATCATGAATATGACATTCATTGGCAAGTTCCACACCGAAACCAAATTCGAATAAAAAGTCAAAAATTCATTTTTCGAATTTCGCACTTTTGTTTTAAAAGTGATTAAAACAAGCAAAAATACCCACAACAATTTGTACCAACTAAAACTAATTACCGTGTCCTTCTAATAGAAGCCCCCCCCCCTCCAATTAAGCTTCCCTTTGATGGGTCTGAAAAATAGAATCGCCACTATTAGAAGAAAAAAGGATTTTTTGGCGGTTTTGACACCTAATAATTGATACCCTAATAATAAGAATAATAGAGACCAACGACATATGAAAAATAATAAATTAAATTATTTTTAAACATAATAAATAATTAAATTTATTTATTTTTTCTTTTTAGTTTATATGACAACTTTTTGCTTTGGTTTCGTCGTACGGTCATTTTACAGAAATTGTTAAGTATCGCATTTATTTTGTATTTGTGTGTTAATTAATGCTAATGAGGAGGGATCATCGGGCGACTTTTTCTAACTGATGGCCTCTTCCCTTGTGTTTATTCTAATTCTGCCTAATTGGATGCTGTGCCCTTCAGCTGTTAACAAAATTTATTCCGTTGACTTTAATTGCCAAGGAGCCTTCTTTGATGAAACAGCGGGTCCCTCCCCCCCCCTTTCCCCGCTTCTTCCCTTCCCTTCCCTCTCCTTCCCTCTTCTCTCCCCCCGTTTCTCTCTTCTCCCTTTTTCCCCTCCTTTCTCTTGGCAAATAAAAGCATTCCCTTCCATTAACTTTTCCTTTCCAATCCTCATCGCAGAAGGGTGCCAACCGCCTTTCCGCTGTCCACCGCTTTTCAGCTTCTCTGATTCTGATTGTGAGAGATTCTTCGGCTTTTCCATTCATTCCCTTTATATAGGGGGGGGGGGGGTGAATTTGAAAAGCATCGGTTTAATCGTCGTTCGTTTTGGTCTGTCCATTGTTTCCATTACCAGCAGATGTGCGTCCCTGTTCCGATTTTTTGCTGATTCGCTTTTTGACAGTAAATTTTGGCTCTTTCTTTGTTTGTTACATTTTCCCCCCTCCCCGCCATTGTCCCTTATTTAATTCACGAAATTACAGTCTAATCCCATTCTTCCAACTGAGAAAAGCGATAAGGAAGTGAGGGAGGGCTCACATTTCATCCTCCCTTTTCTCAAAATTTTCATTTGGGCCATTCTCTAAACACAGCCATTAAGGCATTCAAAATGAACGAAATAAGCCAAACGAATGGCACCGTCAATCCCCGCTATTCACTTTCGTCTTCGATCGGTTCTTCTCCGATCATTTGTTCGCAATGCCGTCGTGGAAGTGGTCCTGCCGGTCGGCACTTTGGTCTTTTTCCGTCCGGCATTTCGTCCTTCGTCCATAGGCATCGTCGAAGCGGCGGTCGGTCAGCACAAAGAGTCAATTAATTGTTTCTGAGAGTCTGAAGCCCTTTGGTTCAGAGTCCGAGTCTCTTCTCCCGGCATTGTCCGTCTCCGTCTCAAGCCACGGCCTTTCCTCCGTTTGCTCTCCCCAAATGTTTTTGCAGCAAAAGGAACACTCAAAAAGTGGACAAAGGTGAGATGGCATTCTCAGAAGAAAGCCGCAATTGGCCCGTCCTGTGATTCCAACTCACCGACTCGGAAAGTGCATTCGTTCCACCTTTTTCCCCTCTTTTTTTACTACTTTTTTATTCTTCACCCATCCCCCGGACCCATTCATTCCCCCCGCCCCTCTCGCCAATGTCAGTCAATCCGTTCGACGGTTTTCCCTCATTTGAATGATTTTGTGCCGTTCCCGTGGTGACTGCCAATAATGTGAGGGAAAGTGCTGTAAGGTGCAATTAATTAGACACGAACAAAAGGCAAAAAAGGGACGGGGAGGAGGAGGGGCAACGGCCATTGTTAATTATGGCCAAAAGGCAAATGGCACCACCGACGGGCCCGGACGGACGGACACTGCGCAAAGGGAACACTGTGGGAGAAGCATCTTCGCCAAGGAAGAGACTGAGGTTAAGTTGCTCCCCCCCCCCCTCCCAACCCTTCCCTCTGATCACTTGGCCCTTCCTTCCTATCACTCCCTCTGATCAGTGCTTCTCCCCCCGGATCAATGGCATTTCGTACATATTCATTTTTTTAATTTTCAATTTCTAAAATCTTTTCTCAAAAAAGGAATAAATTTTTTCTCTAGACATTCAAAAACTTTTTTTTAATTGACAAAAAAAACATAGAATTAGTCTTCCTCAATTTTAATGAAATTTTTTAATTACTTTTCTAAAAGTTCATTGCTTTTAAACAAAAACACTTTACAATATATAGAAGTAATTTATTCAAAATCGTCCTCTCACAAACCGATGCAACAAATCGTGCGATTGGCTTGGCCCCGGCACTGTCAAAACCTTCCAACTGAACACTGTTCAACTGTTGCAACATGACGACGACAATCTGTTGACTAATCCAATCGCACAAGTCAGTCTATGATGGATGAAGCTTTGGAAAGGAAATAGAAAAATATGGCAAGAATTTGAAAGCAAAGCCAAAAAAATGAATCAGCAGTGTTAATGGTGTGCGAGATTAAACCTCGAGACCGATTAATATTTTTTTAATTCAAACTATTGAAATTCTTGGCCCTTCGTTCCTCTCCCTTTGCCCCCCCCCACTGCTCCCGCTTTTCTCCCCTCCCTTCTCCCTTCCTTTTCCCGTGCTCTTCTTCATCAGCTGCGCTTTCGTTTTCACCCATTTGCATTTGCCCAAATTGTCCCATGAAGTCGGCCAAATGCTTCTTCCTTTTTTGTGTGTCTGCTGTGAAGTGTGCCCTTCATTCTCTTCATTTTCGTGTTCACTTTTTTCTTCATCTCTCCGTTTCTTTTTCTCTTCAATTTCCCTTTCCCAAATCTACAATTATTCTCCGACAACTGAAAATGTTATTTGCCATAGGTGCGTGGGTCGGCGGAGGAACGCCACACAAAGTCGGGGGAGAAGTGGCGATTTGGGGGAAAACGGAGGGCCACCGACTGACGCGGCGGCGTGGCAAAAGTCGGCGAACGGACAGAGACATTTGACCTAACAAAAAAAGGGGGATGGGCGAAGGATTGCCATGGCACGGCTTACCCGACTTTGTTGTCGGATTCGGCAACAGCAAACTGACGGAAGGACCATTCGTTGGCATTTTGAGCGGAGGGGACGCTGGACACAGTTTCGGTGGACGAACGACACGAAAAATTGGCATCGGAGGACGGCGAATCCCAATCCGTCCAACGCTCAGCTTCGAAAGCGAACAGTTGGATTTAAATCCGACTGTTCCAAAGAGTGCCACTTCTTCCCGAAGGACGACAATGGCACTTTTGAGCCCGGAAGGAAGTTTTATAAAAAGACGAAATCGCGCGAATTCCGTTTTTCTTGTGAGAAAAAATTTACACTCATCAGAGGCGGGGGCAAATTGGGGGCAAAGTTAACGGAGTGAATTGAGTGGGGGGGATTAAGGGGCGGGAGGGAATTAAGGGGGAATTGACCGCCAGCAAAAGGAATTGGCCTTTCGACGATTCACACCTATTTAGGTCTCTTCGGACATTCTGAAAGCCAGCGGGTACACTCACCAGTTCAAAAAGCTGCTCTCTTCCGGCGCTCGGATTCGCCGCGAGTCGTCCACTTGCGCACGGCTCCCAATCGGCAGTGAAGGGATGTGCAAGCAGCAAAGCCTTGGTAAGTGCGGTTAAGCCTCGCCTCCACCATTTCTCTCTCTTTCGCTCAATTAACTTCGTTAATTGCCTTCGCTTTTTCCATTTTGTCCTTTTGCCGCCCAAATTCAAACACACGGCACATTCATTCTGCACCTTTCTTTACCTTTGTTAGTTGTGCCAATGGCTTCTTCCACCAAAATATTCAAAGGCACTTTCTCCGCCTTTGGCGCCGTTGTGGTGAAATTGGAGAACAGCTGAAAATAGGCGGCGTTGGAATAAATGGCGCGGATTTGCGTTGCCGGGGCATTATTTATTTGAGCAAAGGGAGGGAGAGAC
The DNA here is from genome assembly GCA_004148225.2 of Heterodera glycines. Lineage (NCBI taxonomy): Eukaryota > Metazoa > Nematoda > Chromadorea > Rhabditida > Heteroderidae > Heterodera > Heterodera glycines. The sequence goes on along the minus strand of CP049705.1, from coordinate 6,039,953 downwards.
ACGAGCTAATCCAACGAAAATCGAAGACGAAGAAAATCGAACCGAGGGGAAAAAGCCTCATTAAGCAGCGGAGAGATATTCGATGTAATCAGTGAAAGTGAGAAGAGGCCCATTCCGCCGATGATTATGCTGGCCGAGCCTTCGACCCCATGCCGCCATCGGAGTGCTTATCCCTGCCGATCCTCCCAATCCGCCGCCGTGGTCGCCAAATTGTCCCCCGATGCGTTCCCCGGTGCGTTTGAGGCCGCTACTTTACACGTGCCGCTTCGTCCTCTCTCTCCCGCTATTCGGCGCTCCTCCGCTCGGCTTCTCCGTCCTTACGACTCTTTGCTCCTCCGTTCTCATCCGTTGCTGCTCTGCGCGTCCTCTCCGCAAATGTCCTCACAATTTGGCACTGATTCGTCTTCTGCTGCCGCACTTCGTCGCTTCAGTGTCGCGGATTTGGCTGAGGCGGCGCTGCGACAACGACGAGCCCAACGCGGAGACAGCCGAAAATTCTGGCAAAGTTTTGACAGACACGCGGAATGCTGCTTTTCATTGTCGAGGGAGACGAGCTCATTGAAGCTTCGGAAGCTGTGCAACAATCGGAGACGGAGAACGTTGAGCCATCACCAGCAGCAAAGGATGGAGGTCAACACGAGGAAAGGTTTTGTCCAATGGAAGCACAAAGAAGCCGTTAATCCATCCCGCCCTTCATCCTTCCTCCTTTCATCCCCTCTCCTCTTCCTGTCGCTCTTCCCCCTCTCCATCTACCCCTCCATCCGCTCCTTCTTTCCTCTCTATCTCCCTCTATTCCCTCCATCCCTTCCCCCTCTCTCTCTTTCTCTTCCATCCCTCCCTCCCTTCCCCTTCCCCCTCTCTCTCTTTCTCTTCCATCCCTTCCCCCTCTCCCTCTTTCCCTTCCCTCTTCCTCCCTCCTTTCATCCCCTCTCTACTCTTCCTATCGCTCTCCCCCTCCATCCCCTCCTTCTTTCCTCTCTATCGCCTTCAATTCCCTCATTCCCCTCCCTTCTATCTCTTTCTCTTCCATCCCTCCCTCCCTTCCCCTTCCCCCCTCTATCTCTTTCTCTTCCATCCCTTCCCCCTCTTTCCCTTCCCTCTCCCCCCTCCATCCTCTCCTCTCTTTCCCCTCCCTATTTCCCCTCCCTTCGCCCTCCCTCCCCTTCATTGCAACTCTTTTCTCTGTCTCTCCTCCTTTTTATCCGTTTCAAATGCATTTCTTTTTGTTGGCTATTAAATTTGCATCCTTTTCACAGATGAACGCTGCAACGGCGAACTCCAACCGACGGGCGGCGGTCTTCGATCCGTCGTTTTTGATAAGGCAAAGTCTTTGGAATGGAATTTGGCAGCAGAAGAAGCGCCTGCCAAGCGCAACAAAACTTGCGCCCTTCAGCAGCAAGTGGCGTCTTCGGCCACACACCGCCAAATTCGACGTCGTCAGTCCGGCTACGGCATTTCCATAACGACGTGAGCGTTCAGAAGGCTTTTTCCCGTAGAACAATGCCACGACCGCGTGGGAGAATCAGTGGGAGGGGGGGGGGTCAATTAGAGGGGCCGTGGGAATGACTTGCGTGATTGGGCGCCGTTCTCAGGTCCTTTTTCCTCCCCCGGGACGGGTGCCATGGTGATTAAGAGACAGTGTGTAAAACAGATTAACAGTGCCACACACAACTCAACTTTCCCCGCGCCACCCATTTGGCTTTGTTTTTACCCACGCTCACTTTCCGACTTATTTCCCTATGTCAATCAATCCCCACAACCCCAGGGGAACATGGCTCAAATTCCCTTTCCCTCCCATGGGTTCGTTTTCAAATGAGTGCCAATGCCCTCCCCCCTCGTCCTTTTTCTCTCCGTTCGTTGTCCAAATGGAACCCAATTAATTACAATTTCTACACAAACATTTCCTGGCACAGAGAAAGTCAGGCGAAGATGCGTTGCAAGATGCGCAAGATTTACTTTGTGAAGCGAAACAAAAACTGCGACTTCAGCTTGGCCTTGGCCATTGTCGGCTTGGCCTTTGTCGTGATGGACCAAGGTGGGCCAGGGCATCCGAGTGAATGGCACTCTGAGCGGCCAAGCTTCAGAGTTGACGGCCAACCGATTGATCGGCAAGCAGTCGCTTCTCTCCGTGCTGTTGCGGTCGCTTTGCGTCACTTCCACTCTGATGCTAATTGGTTCGCTGATTAATTACCATCGCATTGAGGTGGCCGAACACTGATTCATAGTTAATTTTGAGCGAAGCTTTTCTCACTTGGCTTTTTCAGGTCAAAATGGCTTTGATTGACAGCGGGGCCGAGTCGGTGGCATAATTCGAAAAGTGATTTTTGTTTCTTTGTTCTTTCCTCCAGGGATTGGCGAGTTGCGTTGACCACCGACCGAATAATAAAACTGTAAGTTCTGGCCATTGGCTTCTGGTGTATTTCCGTCCGTTCCCTCAAAATGCCATTTGTCAGCTTCATCGAAATCGCCGTCTGTGCCGTGTGTCCGTTCCCCGGTCAGTCAGTCGGCATTTGTCCGTTTGTCTGTCCCCCCCTCCTCCCAATTCGTTTCTTTTTTTTACCCGCCGCTCTCAGGCAGTGGAAACATTTCATGGCCTTATATCCATGAACGAAGAATTGCCACCAAAACTGTGCCTTTGGACGTCCTTTTGTCCGTGCCAATGTTTCTCCGGGCTTATTTGCTTTGTCGCTTCATGGTCCTCCATTCCCGACAATTTCAGGTAGTTTTTTGGCTTACTTTGAACTGATCTGATAAACCCACAGGACGCGGCAACTCGGTCAATTGCAGGTCGCTTAATTACCCCCCCCCTGGCAAATTGTCCACCCTTTCGCAGCACTCAATCGGATTTCAATGGACTTCCGATTCGTCATAAAAACGATGATGGCCGACCATCCAATGACAGTGCTCGTAAGTTTGCATCTAAAAACATACATCCGCCGACCATTTGCCATTCATTCGATTGTCCCGTCATTTTCGATCATTTTCACCGCTTCCTATTGGGTTTGCATGTCTTGGATGTTCACTCAATGCGAACGGTACAACGAAGGCTATACGGGCAGCACGGAGATGGTCTACTCCAACTCATTTTGGTTCATTATGGTAAGTAATTATGGTAATTGCCATTCTTTTTGTTTTTGTCCCTTTAGGTCACCTTCATGTCCATCGGTACCCTTCCAATCCGTCCCAATCATTCGATTAGCAATTCCCCCGCCACTTAGGCTACGGCGACGTCGTCCCGACGAGTTATTGCGGCCGTTTTCTGTCAATTACCACGGGCATTGTGGTCATTATTGCCCCCTATTCCCCTATGATTTGTTAATTGCCTTCCTCCAATGTTTCCTTCTTTTTAGGGTGCCGGCGTTTCCTCCGCATTAATTGCAGTAATTTCGCGCAAATTGGAGCTGTCTCGGGCGGAAAAGCATGTGAACAACTTTATGTAACAGCAAACGAAACTCTTTTTTGAAGAAAATGAAATCGAAACTTTCAGGGCCGACTCAAAACTGACAAATGCGTGCAAAAATGCCGCTGCTTCAGTCCTTCAACACACTTGGCAAGAAAAGAGGAAAAAAGAGCGAATGGGGGGGGGAAAGCCAAAGGAATTGGAAAAGCATTGATTGTTGGCACTGATTGACTGATCACTAACTGATCACAGGTTCATCCACAAATACCAGCAGAGAAATGGACAAAAGGGAGACGAACTCAGACTGAGACAGCACCAGAGAAAGTGAGGAACAGAGAAAGCACAATCGGAGAATAAATTACTAATTAATCCGATCAAAAAGGTTTCTGAATGCCATCAACGAATTCCGACGAATAAAATGGGACCAAAGGAAGTTGCAGGACAAAGGCAATTTGTTGTTGGACGTGGGAAAGGTTACGAAGGAAACGGAGAGAATTTGGAGGAAAATGCAATTTTACCATTCATTTAGTTGCACGCGGAAATGCACGAAACTTTATGGGAAATGCACCGAACTCAAGAGACCTTCGCTGGAATGATCGGTGAGTGCCAAAAAAGGCATGGCATTGCCAATTCGGCACTTATTTTGAAATGGGCATTCAAAAAAATTGCTTATTTTTCTGAAATTGTTTAAAGGGTGGCATATGCCCCCCCCCATGGAAATGTGCCTGACAAAGAGTCCAATTGTCCATTTCCAAATGGCATTCTCTTCTTAGAAGTGCTCACCAAACGCATTGTTGAACTTCAAAACATCGTCGTAACTTTCACTCAGTCCCAAAATCAGCAGACGGAGCAATCCCTCGTCGGCACCGTTTCCCCGGCAAATAATCAAAAGACAAACGGCCAACTGAAAGTGCCACAAAGCAGTGAAGGTTTCCCACAGAACGACGTGAAAATGACAGCGGAAAATTACGACGAACATTTCTTGACAATTTCGAGCGCCGCCTCAAATTTGGCACTCACTAATTCGCATTCTTCACCATGCCTGCAAAAGAATGCCAAAGACCGATGGAAAGAAGGGCAGCAGGAGCAAAAGTGGACAGAGCAAAGCCCATTGATGGGTGGGGAAACGGCATAAAATGTGAAACGAAAACAAAACCAAACATTTGCTCACAGTAAATAAGAAGGGCCAAAGCGTTGATCATTCGAATTAGAAAATGTTGATATATTTTTGTTGTAATGATTGTCCATTTTTGTAATTAATCAAATGAATAGTTAATAGAGTCCGGAATTTTGAAAAGGCCGGGCCCGGGCTCGGGCTTCGACAATTAGCCGGGCCCGGGCCGCCCGGTCAAAAAAAGCCCGTTTTACCGGGCGTCCCGAGCCCGGTCCAAAATTTTGGCCGGGCGCCCGCCGGGCCCGGGCTTTTTTCAAAATTTTTAGAATTTTGATTAACAAACTTTAAAAAAAATTACTTTTTTATTTTAGCTTAGAATTATATCAAGCTATGTAAATCGACCTATTTTGCTTTTCAAAAACTTTTTTAATGGCGCATTTTTTTGAAAAAAAATTTGAGGTACAAGGGGGTACGGCGGTGCCGATAGGCACCGCCGGGGAAAATTTGTGTGTGATTTGTTAACAGATTTACACCAAAAAATGACCAAATTTTGAAATTTTGAGCTAAATTTTTGAGAAAGAAATAATATTTTCAAGGCGACGCTGAGGAAAAATCTTGACTTTTAATGAAATTTATTAAGAAAATTTGTTAATTGTTTCATAAATTTTGGAAATCTTTTTGATGAAATAGTTATGCAAATGTTACTCAATTATGTATGGGTTTGGGGTCTTTTTAACAGTTGAAATTGCCCCAAATTTTCAAAAATACAAAGTTCTATTTTGAAAATTTGAATTAAAGACATTTCGCCAAAAATAATAATTATTTTTCAAATTTTGGGCAGTTTCGCTGGTGAAATTTAAGCCCGTTTTAGCCCTGTAAAAATGACCGGGCCCGGGCTCGGGCTTCGACAATTGGCCGGGCCCGGTCAAAAAAAGCCCGTTTTACCGGGCGTCCCGGGCCCGTTAGAGCCCGGAAATTCAAATTTGCGGATCCGGTTGCAGGATTGGAATTCAAAAATTTTTGCAGGACCGGATCCGGCCGGATTAATCCTGCATTTAAAATTTGCAGGATCCCGCGCAGGATTGCGGATTCTTGGAAATTTTGAAAAAATTTCAATTTAATTTCAAAAAATTTCCAAAAAGAAAAAATACCAGGCATTTTGAAAAATAAATTTTTAGGGGCTGGCGGGATGCATTAAAAGGTGTGACTAAGATTTTTCGAATGGGTCAGAAGGTAAAAAGAGATCGGGAATCAAATATGTTAATGGTCGATAAATTTGACTATTTTTGCTTTTCAGTCGAATTTTTTTTTTGAAAATTTTGTCAATTTCTTAACTGATTTTGTCCAAAAATGACCAAATGTCGCACTTTTTGACTCATTTATACAGGATTAATAAGTAAAATCTGGTTCGGCGGTGCCGATAGGCGCCGCCGGGTAATTTTTTTTTGCAAATTCTAGGTGAAATTTAAGATGAAAATTGGATTTAATTTGATTGAATTTATTATAAATTTATTCAAAAATTTTGGCACTCCGTCTTTTAAAATTTTCAAAGAAGGTAATTTCGGATCCTGCCGGATCCCGCACAAAAATAAATTTTGCGGATCCTGTTGCAGGATCGGAATTCAAAATTTTTTGCCGGACCGGATCCGGCCGGATTAATCCTGCATTTTCCAAAATATGCAGGATTGCGGACTGGGATCCTGCAAAATCCTGCGCAGGATCCGGTCCTGCTCCGAGCTCAACCTGAAAGTACTAATCAATAAGAGAGTGAGTTTATTTTATGTTGACTTTCATTTTTTTTGTTATTTTGATAAGTTATAATAAGAAAAGGTCAAAAAATGGGGAGGCAGAACAACAAACAACAACATCAAACAGAGAAGTGAAAGTGATTCCAAGGAAAAGTTTGTGAAGGACGGAGGGAATGGGCCAACATGAACACTTCGCCAATTATTTTTCAGTGGCAAAATTAATACGAATTCGGACGCCAAGCAATTGGAATAAAAGTCGTTCCGCATCCTCCTGAGAGACCTTAACCTGAAAATTTAAAAAAATAACAAAGGGAAATTAGGAGTTTTCTTGTAACGACAAATCAGTCGGAACGGATAACCATAAAAATACATAAATTAAGAAAAAATTAAATGTCCAAAATGTACGACGCTTTTCAATGGTTTATATTTCTCAGTGAAACCAATGAGCATTCTTTTTGTGGCATCATTCGGCAGCATTTTTCCCTTTTTGGACTACCGAAATGTCGTCCGTCTGAGTCCCTTTTGACTGTTGAAAGTACGCCAAATCGTCTCTCATGCTCGTCCAATTGTCCACCATCTTCGCCGTCCCATTCGCCAGCATCCCTCGTTTCCAAGACCCTTCCATGGCATCTGAGCCCATTCTTTCCGAGTGTCGGTGGTGTGTCAAGTCAATGCAGTCGATCCCATTTCCAATTTGTTGGAGCTATCGACAAAATATGATTGCTCATTTTTTTTTAATTGACACATATTTTATCATTTTTTAAAGAAAATCCGTACAAATTGAGCATAGTAATCCCAAAAACCAACCTTTTTTTGTTGATGAAAAAAGCTTGCATAAAAAATGGGTTTAATAGCAGAAAGGTTGCCGCAGGAGAAAGATCTTCCCTTCGTATGAAAAAGCACCCAGACACCCCGCCCCTGTCCCAATTGTACCGTCGTATGGCCCTTGGCCTGAGGCACCCCTTGCACATGTATGTTCCATAATAAATTTGGATTAAAATTCAATTCAACTTATTATGTTAACAGGCTTCATCAAAAATTGATAATTTTGAGTCAAATTTAGAATTTTTGGCAAAAACTTTTTAAAATATTTTTTTTCATCCTAATTAAAATTTTTTACCAAACAAAAAGTGTTAGCACTTCCATGACATTGATCAAACGAATAGAAACAAAGACAAAAAGGAATATCGTGTAACAAAGCACAAGCAAAAGTAACTTTAAAGCCCTTAACGAAATTTGTTAAGAAATTGGCTTTTTCTTAGGCAAGTCCCGGTCCCGGTTTTGGCAAAAATTCCCGGTCCCGTGGCACTCTACTTTAAATAAAAAATTTTCAAAGAAGGCTAAAATTGGTTTGCTGTAATCCAATTTTTTAAAAAATTTATTTGAAAACGATAATAATTTAAATTCCAAATTCTAATTTTTTTTTGAAAAAACTTATTAGTTCATCCAGCTCTTTTAACTGACGTCGAAGGGACGACGACTTCGATAGATTTTGTAAAAGTAATAACAAATTTTGCTGATAATTTGAAAATGTACTTTTGCAATTTTACTTTTTCAGAAAGTTTTGTTTCCATACGCTGCCAATAATTCAAAACGACTTTTGCAGCGGGATGAAGTGCACCCTATAGCGTCACCCGATTAATTCATTGTTTTTTCTCTTCATCCCCCCCCCGTTTTTCTCACATGTCCGCTGTCGGGAGAGTCGCTGACTGTCCCGTCCTGCTGCGAATGCTCCGCTTGCTGGTTAATCTGATGGTGAAGCATGGACGAAGGCTGAAGACGAATGGGCATGAGAGGCTGCTGCTGAGACATGGACGGGAACATGTGTTGTTGGACGAATTGGAAAGTGGGGACGGAAGAGACGGGGAGGACCAAAGGCTGATTCTAAAAGTCGTCGGCAGTCAATGACCGTTCACTTTCAAATAAAATTCGACCGGCGTTGGCTGAGCACTCATCAGAAGAACCTGCTGAGAGGACGGAGGCGTTTTCTGAGAGGTCGGCAACAGCTGAATGGGCATTCCGAGGGGAATGGGCTGCCGTTCGAAGTCGGCATTTTCCACCGTCGAGGCGGGGGGAATAGTCGATAGCGGGAGGAAGGGGTCGACCTGCTGGTGGTTGTGCACACTGTCAATGGTCGGTTGGATGCCCCGGTAATTTCGACTGTTGGCGGTGGAACGTAAAGACTCCATAGAATGCACATCCAACGCAAAGGGAATCTAAATATCAATACAATTGGAAAAAGCAACGCAATATAAGCAAATCCAAGCCGTCACCTCATTCCCACAAGCTTGAATCCACTCGGAAAGTGTGTAAAAACGGTTGTCATTCGTAGTGCGCAACCGAAGGGAGCCTTGAAAAAGGCAGCCATCATCAACAAATGAATTCACAGCGAATGGTTTTAGAAAATTGTAAAAGGCACAATGGACAAACGGACAGACCATCGAAATAAGAGTTGTTCAGCCAATGCAACATCTCAGTGGAAGTGTAAGGGCCTAAACCAAAGATAAACACAAAACGGAGAGAAGAAATAACCGTATTCATGGTCGTCCTGTTTGCCAACATACAACCTTAAAACGGATTCAAGATATTTTGCAAAATTAGCGGCACAAACCATTTTTTGCAATGAGATCGGAGATCACCCATCAAAAATAAAGAAATATAATTATCTAAATAACGAGATAACTTTTAAGGATGAAATTTCTCTTGTGAAAACAAGAAATATGCCCAAAAACATTATTATTTAGGTATTTGGTAACCGAGTTAATGGTAAAATGTATAAAGATAAAACTTTGCATTTTTTAAAATAACTCGCAATTAAATAACAATTTCGTCAAAATATTCCCGAATATAAAGGAAAGGGTGGAATTCCGCGCTAAAAACAAAAAATTTGTCAGAATTTTGATCAGTCTCGGATGCACAAACGTGGCCGATATTCTCACCAGCTCAACGTAATCAGCCATACGAAGACCCCAAACAAATTCAACACAATTGTGCTACAATTTAGCGGGTTTTTTTAACATACCTAATTGCAAAATCTTTTGAAATTCTTTATTGCGGCGAAACCACAATTTTCAGTTTCAATCCAGAAAATTATTTGGAATAGACGAGTTGGAAGTAAAAACGATTAACTCAAAACGAAACAATACAAAAAGGAGTTGAAGTTTTGCCGTTTTATTATTTTAAAATACCTAAATGCATGAGATTCTAAAAGGAATCGCACATTTTCCGAAAAAACTAAATAGCCAAAGCAACACAATTGCTAAGAATTGGGCTCTTCCGAGTCAAAATATGCATCTTCCATGTCTTGTTCATAAATTCTGTCTTCTTTGTATCCGCCGTGAAGACCATGCCCTGCGTCAATTTCAGAATAATCAAAAAATTGGACGTCCTTTCCGTCCAGGAAACGCTGTTCCATCAATGAAACAAATTCGTTGTACAATTGGTCGCGCAAAAGGCCGGTGGGTTCAGAATCAAACTCATCTCCGCTTGACCATTCATCCTCCCCGACTTCAGTCCCAACTTCCTTTTTCTGGGTAAGGTGCAAAGAATGGAAAGCTTCGCTCGCTTTTTCGTCTTCCGTTTTTAGCTTCAATGCAGCGTTTCGGTCTAAAGATTATACAATTTCTACCTTTCTTTTTTCCTCTAATTTCTGAATTTTCACGATAATAATAATCAGCTTGGCCTGAAGCTTTTAGTACCCAAACTTTCCCGAGCCTATATGCAATTATATTTTCAAAAATTCTTGATTTTGTGATACGGCAAATAAGTTCCACGGAAATGGACACTTCCAACATCCAGCTCTCCTCCCCTCCCCCACCTCTAAACCGCCTCATTGCGACTGTATCGTCATCTCTTGCACAGTGTCTGTGTCTGCTTCTCTCACTCATAATTCGGCTTTGTTCGGTTTCCCTCCCCTCCTCGTCCGAACTGTCAAATTCCATTGTGAAATCGGCTCCTATTTTCTTTTCCTCTTCGTCTGCCTCAACAGTTCGATTCTCAACATGGTTCCAAAATTTGTTTGTTCCTTCTGACTTGAAGCATCAAATTTATCTTCTTTTAACCATTTACTCACAGTGTCCAATAGCGTCTGAAACTCGTCCAAATAACGTCGTCTTCGATCCGACACTCTTTGAGTAATATCAAACTGTGCAAGCAACTTTGAAAATTCATCCCCATTTTTTGAAATTTCGATGGTAGGTCGGAGCTGGTGTCTTTCTTTAAACGGGAAATTTATTATAACTAGGGCATCCAAAAATATGGATATAAAATCACGAAATATGGCCATAAAATATTGACAACAAATCGCAAAATATGGACATAAAATAGCAAAAATCTCAAAATATGGACATAAAATTGCAAAATATGGACATAAATTTTTCCAATTTAGGGTATAATTTCTCAAAATTTCGTCAAATTTATTGGTTGAAATTGCATATAAGATACATTTCCAAATTTTGAGCTGAAAAACCCATTCAATTGTCGGCAAATTTAAATTTATTCAATATTTTTAGTGCAAATTTTGCTAAAAAATTATTTTTTGGAAAATTTTCCGGTTTTTGAGGTCAAAAGGCCAATTTGTATGTTGGGGGCCGTTCTATTAGAGATTTTTTGGAAAAATGCCAAATATGGGCATAAAATATGGACATAAATGCCAAAATATGGACAAATATGGAAATAAATCGCGAAATATGGAAAAAATGGATATAGAAATCCATCCTAGAAGCTTCAAACCAAGCTAAAAACATGTTTTTCATGCGTTTCAAGCCTCCCACAGTCCAGGAAAAAAAATATGGATTTCCATATAATTTCATGCCCTATTTATAACCTGGTAATGGTGGATCAAAAACCATAAAATGAAAAACGATACCATTATCATTCATATAGCGCTCGATCATAATTTCAAATAAATAAGGCTCTCGTTCGCGCATTTTTTCGTTTGAGAAATACGAACCCTCGCGATGTAATTCTTGCAAAGCCAAATAACGAAAATTTTTTACAAGTTGGCTATGACTTGGTCCCTCTTGAGTTTGTGATTTAATCAGATTCAAATAGAATTCGTCGCATCCTTTGTCATAGAATAATGAGATGAACTCTAATTAGAGACTGTTTATGTATTTATAGTAAACAAAAAAATACCGTACCAGGTTTTATGTATTGATGGTAGCGCTCGAGAAAAATATTTGGTTTATTTTGATATAAATCACATAAAATTGAAGTCTTTTGTGCATTATCTAAGTCATCTTCATCCTTTTGTTGAGATTTGTAAAATACGTTATTATTTGATATGATTGATTCGAACAATTTTCGAATTATTTGTGAATCCATTTGTAAAATGCTCTGAACAATTTTAAATAGAGAGAAATACATTTTTAAAAAGTGTCTTTTTTGATGAGAATCATAGAGAAAAATCGTTTTTTAAAGAGTTAAAACTAGAGTGCAGCGGGACCGGGACCTGAACACGGACAACTGAGTACCAAGGTCCCGGTTTTGACCAGTTTTGACCGGGACCGGGAAATTCCCGGCTTTTTTCCCGGTTTTCCCAGCCAAAAAGTCCCGGTTTTTCAACCAAAAAAGTCCCGGTCCGGTCTTGCCCAAATTTCCCGGTCCCGCTGCACTCTAGTTAAAACTTATTAAATTAGATAGAAAAACAAAATAAAATTTTGGAAGGATATGTATTTCGAAAAAAATTTATATTCATAGGGATGTCATGGATCTTTGGCAAAATTCTTTTTTTTCAACCGGTTTAATGCCTATATATTTTCTAATATGTATTCAAACTTTCATCAGACAAATATTTAAAAGTGAGTACAATAAATGAGTGTTATGTTCGCAAACTCTCGTGGCCAACCAACTACTGGCATTGCTGCTGGTCATTTGTTTGAGTTTAAGGTTTGTTGTTCTACAGTTCTTGCTTGGTATTTTCCCATTCCGTGCCAACTGTTAATTAATTACCCTTTCATCATTTGGTTTAGGCTGGCCGCACTTTGATCGAATTGGGTTCTTCTGCGGATAAGCGCAGGGCTGTGGCCAACCCCGACCCGGGCCTGATTTATATCAAACACTCACAGGATGACCAACTTCTTCATTTGTGTTGGCTGAATCGAAAAAGGAACGAGACTGAACTTGTGAGTTTAACATTTCAAAGTGGCTGGGAATCCCAATTTTTGCATATTTCTCCAAATTTGGCTTAAAAAAACACTTTTTTCTCCCACGACGCCGAAAATTTTTAAAATTACAATGGGCAAAAAAAATTTAGGCCGGAAAAAAAAGAGCTCTTCGGGTGTTTCTCTCGAAATTTTTTTTGGCTCTATTGCAGTTCACACATCGAATAATACTAAGAATGCTTCATTTGGGTGCTTCAAGAAAAAGTTAAGTTGTATTAAATTTGCCAAAATATTTTATGGTCGTGGTTTTTTTATTGTTGTTGAACTGCAATAGAGCCAAACAAATTTCTGGATACGGCCTGCATCTAGTAATTTTTTTTATTTGACACCTAAAACTATTTCGGGCTTTTAGCATCTTCTTTTCGCATTTTTAAATATTTTACCAAAACTGGTACAAAAAACAAAATGGAAAAAACTCAATAATTTGTTTTCAAATTTTCTTTGAATTCGATCTAGAAAAAGAAAATTAATTAGCAAAATAAACATTACGTGATTAGCATTCTCGAAAAGTTTTCATGGATTTGCCTAAAACTGTTCAATTCTGAATTTAGGACTTGATTATCTTTCCTGGTGAGACGGAATTCAAGCGCATTAACGAGTGTAAAAGCGCGCGAGTTTTTATGCTGAAGTTCAAAAACAGTGAAGAGCGTCACCTTTTTTGGCTGCAGGAACAGGACGATGGGAAGAAAGACGACGAAATCTGTCGCAAGGTTCGGTTCCCTACCCATCAATTCCCATTTCTCCCCCCCCCCCACTCATTCCTTTTCAGATGAACGAGTTTCTGAGCAATGCGCCCCCAATCCGTCCTTCTCCTGCAACTGCCGCTTCTATCGCTTCGGCTGCGGTTGGTGCGGGACGAACGCCGACCGACCGAACCGCTGGTACAATGGAACAACGCTATGCCGCGATGAGCAATGCCATCGGGGGAAATTTGGATGATATTGGGGCACTCGGAAACATGGACCAAAACCGTATGTTTACTTGCAAAAAACACTAATGCAATTCCTAAAAAAGAACTGATGCGTCTGTTCTCGTTGATGAACGGTGGTGCTAATGTAAGCTCAGCCGAACTTGCCAACTTGGGACAAATTGCCTCAACTGCCAAGTAATCGTATCTTATTTCGGGTCAGTCATCAAAACATTGTAAAATTGGCAGGGCTGGCGGTGGCAGTGGCGCCGGTGGAATACCTTCGGCAATTGGCCCCATTTCGTCAGTCATTGGCCAGGACGGACAGCAGCAGAACAAAGGCAAAAGTGGAAACCAACAGAATGCGAAAGGAGTCGGGCCGATCACTCCGCAATTGCTCGACCAAATCATCAAAGCGGCCACAGTCAATTCTGGGACCACTGGCAAACCGAAAACCCCTTCCATCGATTTGTCCACTTTTTTGACACGTGCTAACACGCAAGAGGTGACTCTGACAAAAGTTACCATTTTCCAGGGAGAGGGGGGGGGGGGCGAACACAACGGACTCACTTGAAAGTGCCAAAAGCAAATCACTAATTGTGAGATTTGAATTGAATTCATTTCACAGATTGTCACCAAAAACAAAGAAGAATTGAAGCAACTTTTGCCCGACCAAATGCCCATGCAAAATGCCGACTCCGAATTGGCTCAGACAGTGGGAAATCCTCAGTTCCAAGTCTGTGATTTATAATAATAACAATAAAAAAATATTAATTGTTTTAGCAGTCTGCTGATTTTTTTGGACACGCCCTTCAGCTGGGACAATTAAGCGACGCCTTGGAGCAGTTTGGCTTCAAAGGGGAAGTGGTTGAAGCTGCTAAAAAGGGCGACTTGCAACAATTTGCTGCAAAGCTGACAGAACAAGAAAGTCCGAAAAAGGCAGAAGGTAAGGGCAATGAATGCAGTGAATTCATCCGTTTTTATTCCGTATTTTTGCCAATTCTTTTTAAGCAAACATTTTCAAATCAAAAATTGTCCGTTTCCCTTTTCAGTTGAGAGGGCAATCAAAAAAGAAACTGACGCCGAAGAGACCGACACAGCCCAATCCGTGGCTGCTCAAAGCAAGAAAAAGAAGGACACGGGCAACGAAGCTAAGTCGTCTGGACCTGAGGATGACGATGGCATGGACCTTGACTAATTTACCCAAGCATTTGCAATTTGAAGGCGCTCTTTGCAGCAAGCACATTTAAACTTTCATTTGATCACTTTTGAAAAGCTTAACTTCAAATTGCAAATCCTTTGTAAATTAGACAAGGGCGCGGATACATCGTCGGGTTGTGGTTGCATCTGAGCATTTGATAAGTTAAGTCGTCGTCTTAAGATTCATTTCCGTCGATGCGACTAAAAGTGTTTTGTAACGAATAAAAGACTTTGATCGGTGCTTTTTTTGTCAGTTTCTGTTCTGAGAAACAATTAAAAGTAATAAACTTTTGTTCATAAATCGATCAAAATAAGCTAAATGTTTCCCTTTGGTTGCTTTTCGTCCCTTCGGCAGGCGTATGCCATGCCAATCACTTTCTTTGTTGCTTTATTTTCCCCATATTATTTTTCATTGTGGAGAGCGAGCGTGGGGCTTACTTAATTGACTGCTTCCTAATATAGAAAGAATAAATGTTGGTTGGGTTGTTGGAGAGAATGGGGGGATAACGAGAGAGAAAGAGGGGGGATAATGAAAGGCGTGGGTTGGTCGGCCGTTAAGCCTTTCTCTTTCGCTGCTTTTCCCTGTGCTTCCTCTCCTTTCTCGTCATGCTCTTTCATCCCATCTCTCTCTGTTTGTGTGTGTTGTCTTTTCTCCCTTCCCCCCCCCCAATGGACCAAAGAATTCGTCGTCGTTTGGTGCGGCATTTGACAGAGTGCCGCGGGGGGCAGAACAAACACAACTGAAAGGGGGAGCATTTGAAAGGAACACGCCGAAAGGGAATGATTGCCGTGGCTGGAGAAATGCCCACGGGCCGTGCCGAACAGTCAATAATAAGAGGGCCGAGGGCGGTTGTGCCGAGGGACGACGAAGAGTCGGAAGAGGGGAGAAGCTGAGATCGGACGGAACACTCGGCGAACTCTTCCTCGGCCAATTCAAAGAGACGGGTGAAGAGATAAGCTGAATTCAGACATTTTAGAGGGGAATCCTAAGAATATTTTAAAAACTGATTTGGCCATAAACATACATGGAAAAGGGGGGGGGGGTCGACCCCCCCCCCCCCCTCAAAGGGCCCCAAAATGGGGGACCCCTTGAAATTTGGTGAAATCTGTTAACTTGGCCAATCTCAGTTTGGCACTCTCTCAACACCATTTGGCCATAATGTCCGCATAAAAAGGGTCATTCGAAAGGGAAGGGAAACTTTGCGCCGATCGCTCACACTTTCGTCCCCTCCCCCCCCCATTTTCCCCTCTTTTCTCCAATTTCCCATTTTGTTGATTTCAAATTTATCATCCCCTGCCACTTTTATTCTTTCCGTTTACACAACCTGTCCCATTTTATCGATCAAAATGATTCGGCATTGGCCCATTTGGCAGTTGGAGGGAACGGACCCATCGCAAATAGAGCGAACAAAACCAATGGGTATTTGACCTGACCGTCCCCAATCAGTAAAATTCTCCGTCTCGACCAGTAAATGTTCGTCAATGTCAACCCAAACGGCGGCCATTGTGAGCCGCTGAACCAACGAAAGGCCAATCGGCTGGAAAGGGTATTTGTGGGGGCAACGGCACCCTGAAGAAGCATTGCGTTGCCGACGGAGTTCGGACGACGAACTTCCCGCGGAAGTCGAACGATTTTCGGAGGATGGGCCCAATTTGGTGTGAAAATCGTGTTGAAGCGAAGTCTTGATTCGTTCGTCGATTCCAAAAAGGGCATTCTTTAAAAAATAATTTATTTGAGGGAATCGCAGCAAAACGTACGTTTTTTTCTTTGAACATTTTTATGACTCCGTCCAAATATTTTTGACTTGGTAGGCAATTGTTGAGCACCGCCCCTTCGAAATTTGTCATAAAATTGCGATTTTGGAGAACTCCGACTGACGCGCCCCGCGCAAATTGAAACAAAATTGGGAAATCACTAAAAAAATATATAAAGGCAGTGAAAAGAGAAATGGAAAACGCACCAATCGGTGTTTAGTGAAGCTAAATTGACGGCCGATTGGATAATATTGACCGTACTCTCCGTCATAAAATTGTTAGGACCAATGTATAAAGCAAAAAGAAGTCTGACAGAATGCCGTACTGAAAAACAAAAACCCAGGCGGAGCTGTTCTTTTTCACAATTATCCTTTTTGATTGTTCCTTAAGAAGGCGTCCATCCGCTGACAATTCCCTTCCATTGGCACCCAAAAATGGACTTTGACAGTTTCACTGGCGAACTTTGCACAACAAATCCTAACATTGCTCACCATCACAACAAAATCAGCGATAATAACAGCACCAATTGTCCAGCGATACTTTCGGAATTACCGATGGAAGGCAACGACGACTTCGATGGCATTGTGCCAATGCAATTGGACGATTTTTTTGAATCTCACACACAACAGAGGACAAACGAACGGCAGCAGCAGACGAAGAGGGAACAAAGTGAAAAGACGGTTGTAACAAGAGAGAGGTGAATTTGAAGGGTTAATTAAGGGAGAAATTTGTAGAATTAAAATTTACTAAGTGCTGAAGGGAGGGAAGGGAGGGGGAGGGGAGGGGACTGTGTTCGTACCGCTCCCCTCCATTCTCTCTCTCCCCCCTCTCTCTCTCTTCGGGACGATCCTCTGCCGAACTGATTGATCATTGTGTCGCTGTTCTCTGCTGCACCACTCCCCTTCCTTTTAATTCTTCCGCTCAACTTGATCTCTGTTCGAATTGATCTATTTGATGGTGGTGCTGAATCCGTGGCCACTCAAAAGTTCCCTTCTCCTTTTCTCCGCCTCCCATCTCTCTTATCTTATTCTTTTCCCATCTCCTCTCTCTTTCTCTCTCTCACATCTTTCTTTCCCCACTCTTCTCTCTCTCTCTCTTTCGCCTTCTCTCTCTCCCTTTTTTCTTGCTCTCCATTAAAACATTGTTTGGCCCATCCCACCCCATTCTTCAACTATTGATAATACGCTAAGATTGGAGGGGGAGTGCGTAAAAAGGTGTGTCACCATCAGCAGCAGAATAGGGGGGAGGGCGGCCCGGCTCGGCCGAACGTCGTCGTCACTCTTCTTCCTCGCCCCTTTCCCCTCTCCCCCTCCCGCGCCCCCTTCCTCAGCAGTTGGCATCCACCAGCAAATGTGCCAATTTTGTTGCCAGCCTCTCTTAGTCCCGGAACTGACCTTCGAATATGCCAAAATGACCATTAACATCCCACCTCTTTCTCTGCGCAATATTCAATTTATCAACAAATATCTCATCACCTGTGCCCGGAAAATGTCCCCAAATTAATTTCTTTTTTGTCATCACCAGCAGCAGCACATTTCCCCCGCCGCCGCTGCGCGCCAACACTTCGCCCACCCCCAGCCCAACTCCAACCCTTTCCCCCTCCCCATCCCATCAGCCCAATTTATTGCTTCACCCAATGCAATGGCCGATTACGCCAACAATACAAACAACAATTTGGGGCCGGAGTTTTGCCAAAGAAGCCACTCCCACAACATTTACTCATCCACAATTGACCAACATCCGCAGAAAGTGGCACAATGGTCAGCCCAATGGCACCAATACCCCCACAGACAACAAAGGCACGAAGTCACATGGCCATTGGCAGCAGAAGCGACGCAGCTTAGGAAAGAGTCAATGCCCGCCTTACATTTGTGAGTTGGTTGGTCGGCGGCACAGATGGAAGTGACGCCCCCCCCCCCCCGAGGGTCGCCACTCATTTCATTTTGTCCCTTCCGCAAATTTATCGCCCCTCCCTTCCAGTAATTGTCGACACCTCCAACCGTCCGCTTCCTTGCACTTCTCCAACGGCGTGTTGCCCTTCCAACATCAGTCGTCTCCGCTCACGCAAACGGACCATCCGTTGGAACGCACGCGTTCCCTGAGCAGTGCCATCTTTTGTCCCACTTCATCCTCTGCAATTTATAATTATGACCTGCCTAATCAACAACAGTCACATTTTCACGCCAATGTCGCGCATTCGACAGACATTTCGATCAGCTCAAAATGGGAGGAACAGAGGCGAACAAAAGTGAGAGAAGCGAAATAGAGAGAGGATTAAAAAGGGAGGGGACGAGCGGGTGGTGCAGGTTATCCTTTTTTATTCATTTTCGACCCTCTTCCTCCCCCTCACCCTCTTTTTTCAGTCTCGACCACCACGGTCTCGACCCCTTCCCTTTTTCCAGTCTCGAACCGTCCCTTCCTCCTCTCCCGGTCTCGACCCGCCGTCCCTTTTCCCCTCCGTTCACTTTCCGTTTCAGTCCACCGCACTTCCTCCCACTTCTCTTTGCAACTCTCTTCATTTTGGCCCCGCTTCTCTGCGTCGTTTCAATTCACAACTTCGTTCTCCTTGCCACTCAGCTGATGTTCCCCACCTATTGAATCCGTCGGCCGTGAAGCCGTACACTCCGCCGCCGATTCTTTCGCCGATGCGAAATGGTTCGGGGCTGTTCCACCGAATCGTGCAGGAGGGTAAGCGAAGGAAAGAGCACAAAGACAAGGGATATGGACAATGGAAGTCCTGGGTATAAATAAATAAAATTAATGATTTGAGCCTTTCTTTCTTTCCCCCGCCCTTCCCCCGTTCCTTTTCTTCACCTCCACCCTTTTCAACTTCGCTTCCTCCACACACCGTTTCAAAAAACGAGACATGAACCAATAAATAGAGAGTGCAGAGAAAAAAGCATCTCTCATTTTGGCATACTATTTTTTATCTCTGTTAATAGAGAAAAACTGAATTCACTTCATCCTGTTTAACTTTTTTTCTGCTTGTTAAATCCACTTCAAATTTTGCATATTGAAAGAGAAAAATTTTCTGCACCTGTCTATAGTGAATTCATTATTGTCTATAGTCTAATACAAAAATTATAAGAAAATCCAAATTTCGAACGCTCATATCTTTTTTCTAAATCATCAATTTTCTCTGCACTCTCTATTTATTGGTTCATGTCTCGTTTTTTGACTCGGTGTGTCCAAATTTTACGTCGTTTCGTTGCAGATTTACAACGTTCTTTCTCTCTCTCTCTCTCGCTTTTTTCTTTTCTCTACCTTTTCTTTTCCTTAGTTTTCTTTTTTTTTGTTTATTTTTGCCACATGTCTGTCCACAAATATAACACCAGCCAATAATTTTTATCATAAAACATAGAAATAAAACTTTGAAGAGATGGCATAAAGTATGGGAGGAGAGAAAAAGAGAAAAGAAGAAAAAAGAAAGGCATAAAAAGAAGGCGAGGAGAGACGACAAGGAAAGGAGAGAGGGAGAAAATAAGGGGAGAGAGAGGGAGGAGCACAAACAAAGAGGAAGGATAGAGAGGTAGAAAAGTGAACGGGAGAGGGAAAAAAGTGGACGGAAGAAGGAGGGAGGGAGAGAGAACTGAACGGGAGAGGGGAAAAAGGCAAAAGGGAGAGAGAAAAAGGAGACAAAACGGAAAAAAAAGTGAATGGGAGAGGGACGGGAGAGAGAGAAAAGGAGAGAGAAAAAATGAAAGGAGAAGGAAAAAGGAGGCAGAAAGAGGAGAGAATAGAAAGAGAGAGCAAGGTAAGCGAGAGAAAAAGAACCAGGAGGGAGGAACGGGAGAGAGAAAAAAGGGGATGGAGGGGGGGGGGGAGGCCGGAGGAGGAGGAGACGAAATGCATTGGCTGGCTGCACTCTTGAGAGAGTGAGTGAGTGAAGGTGCCCCTCTGGCGGGTCGTCGTTCTTTTTGCCCCCCCCCCCGCACTTTTCCATTTTCTTTCACTTTTACCCCCCCCCCACCCCATTTTCTGCTGTTCCCGCAACCCGTGACGGGCAGAAAAAAACAGAACGCATGTTAGAGACGGTGAGAGAGTATTGAGGGATTTGTCTGAGTTGGGAAGAGTGAATGGGGCGGGGGAAAGGGGGGGGGCAGACGACGGCGGAAAACGGCGGGCGGTGAAGAAAAGGAAAACAGCCGACCCGCCGCACTTTGTGTGAATATTGCTGCAGATTGCTTCAGCAGCAGTCTCTTTTTGCGTTAAGCTTAGCTTCGTATGCAAAATTGTATCCCTCCCTTTCCCCCCCCCCTTTTTTCCTTTTCCTCCCTCCTCCCTCCCCTCCCCACCACCTTCTCCCTCGCCCCCTATCTCCTCCCTTTTCCCCTGCTTTATTCGTTCGTCCAATTCGTTTCCAAATTCCAATTCATTAGCTAATAAATATGTTTTATATTTCCGTATCAAATGCCTCCTAATTCATTCATTTTGCAATTAATTGCTTTTCATCCCTTCTCTTCCTTTCCTTCATTTGCTTCACTTTGCTCTTTTTTCAGCTTTCCCCCCAACGGATTTTCCTTTGTCTCTCTCCTGCGGCTCTTTTCTTTGTATTCTTTCCTTTTTCTTTGGCTTCATTCAGTCTTTCTTTCCCTCCCAATGCTTTTCTGACTCATCCGATCAATCCCTTCCTTTTCTGCTAAGTTTAGGCGCTTCATGGTGGTGGCTTACTGCTGTTGCTTAAGTCAGCAGATCCTTCCCCCCCCCTTTTACCCCTTTTCCCTCCGTCCCTTTTTAAATCTTTCGCCTTTTGCTCTTTTACCTTCTGCCATTACCCCCGCCAATTCAGCTCATCAAATTCTTTTTCAAATCGAAATTGTCCATTTTTTCTCTCCTTTAGACAGCAAATTCTCCCCATTTGATCTGTCCAAACCGTGCAGCATCAGCGAAACGACCGATCATTTTGAGACTGGGGAAATTACGATGACAGACGAAGCGGTGGCGGAGGAAGAGGAGGACGAACGGAGGAACATCGCGCGGAAAGAAAACGGCGGCAAGCTTCCGCTCCCTGTCGTCACATTTATTGAACAACAGAATGGCATGGAGGCGGAGGAAGAGTCGGGCGCCGAAAGGAGGACGCCTCTGGCGGACGGCGCCACGTCCGCCGGGAGCGGCAGACCCCAAAGGAAGAACGGCTTCCTCTTTTCCGCCGGGGATGGGCCATGCAGCAGCGGAGTCAGTGGGGGGGGGGGGTGGCACCGCCCGCGGGTGTCGTCCCTTTCGGCAACAGTGCCCTTTCAGTTGCCCTTCGCGGCCGAACTCGAACAGTTGCGCAAACAGTCGACCACTTCCGGAAGAACTCACAAGGCATCCATCATCCGAATGAGCATCCGCAACAAAACTTCGTTGGCTAACGATGATTTCATCCGCAAAATGTCCACGGTGTCCATGGAGGAGGCCAAGGGGGAAGAAGCCGTCGGCAGCGAAGAAGTGGCACTCGAAAGCGCGGCCATTCCGTAATTTGCATTCAATTGAAGAAAATGCAAAGAAAAAGCCCAGGCACATCAACCTTGGCAAGGGCTACCAGGCGAAGGTGAAGAAGTGGTCCGAGAGAGCGATCTCCGCGCAGGAGAGAGAAGCGATCGCAGACAGAGACCAGCCGTTGTTCGAGAGTCGGGCAGTCGAACACATTCCCGAAACGGCGCGTAAGTGGCGGAGGATGCCCGATTACTCACCCATCATTCCGCGTTTCGTTTCACAGTTGCCGCCTACGAAACATTGGCATGTTCAGTGGCAGTGCCGAAACCGGGCAGAAACAAAGAATTGGCACTGAACGTTCTGGCGGAGAACCAAGGGAACCTTCAGGCGGCGGTGATGGATTTGCTGCGCTGTGACACGCTCGACTGGGAGCAGTACCCGAACATCTTCAAGAACTCGTACGTGGACGTGGACGACTGGAGCCCCGAGGAAATCAACACGTTCCAAGTGGGAAAAAGAGGGGAGGGAGCAAAAGACGAACTGAGGAAGAAACTGCCATTCAGGATGCCATCTACAAAAGTGAGAAGGACTTCCAGCAAGTGGCGACTGAGGTGTGGTGGGAGGCGAAGTGAAGTGAATGTTCTAAGAATTGGGACTAAAAGACGGGGGCAATCGTAAAATGAAAGGCATTGCCAAAGAGTGGGCTTTTTATAGCACCAAAAGAGGGGGGGGGGGATTCGCTGAGTGAATCCGGCGACGTTTCCCTTCTCCCCTCCACAGCTTGGCAATCGCAGTGTGCGCGAATGCGTTTCTTTTTACTACACGTGGAAAAAGGCATGCCCCGACGACTACCGAAAGCTGAGAAATTTGCGCAAGAAGCGGCAACTGCTGGAACAACAGGTGAAAGGGGGGGGGCAAGCCAAATGAGTGACTTCCTACGTTTTCAGCTCGATTACGCCTCAATCGCATGCCGACAGCTTTCCCATTCGGAAAGCCAACAGAATGGAGGCACTTCGGAGGAGGAGGAGGGCGAGGAATTCTCCGAGACGGAGTCCGACATCACCAACCCGTCCCTGCTGGGCCTGTCCATGGAATGTTCTCCCGCCGGCCTGGGTCGTAAGCACTCGTTGCCTCGGGGCGCTCTTCCCCCGGGTGACTTCGCCGCCCATCCGTCGTCCGCTTCTTCCCTCCTGCCCAACACTTCCTCGGCACTTTTCAATTCCGCTTATCCTTGGCTGCATGGGGAAATCTTTCCTTCGCCGTCCTCCTCGTCAACTTCGACGACAAACAACGACCATTTGCAGGGGGCACAGAACGGAACAACAAACGCCGGAGGAGAAATGGGGACGACGGACAGAACAGAAGGGACGCAGCAGCACCACAACGAATACGGAGGGGGACACCACCACAACCACCATCACAAAGTCATTAGCGATTATTAGCAACAAATGGTGGGCCATTTCAGATTCGAAGCGTAGCGAACGCAAAAAAAGGTGCACAGCCTTCGGCCGATGGTTTCTTCCATTGTCGCCTTTGTGAGAAGAGGTCGCTTTTCTTCGTCCGTTTTCCCCCGCAATTCCCCCCCAAAGTTCAGATTTGAAAAGGTCAAATCTCTGAACGCGCATATGAAATCGCACGCGATGAAAGCGCGGGCGGAGGCCGAAGTGCAAATGCAGCACAAGCAGCAGCAGCAGTCGACGTCACTGCCCTTTCCGGTGCCTACCAAAAAGGAAGCGGCGGACAGCGCCTTGGGGTCGTTGGCCGCCCCCCTCGGCCCCGTCGCTTCGCTCAATCTGACAAGCTCACAAGCAGCTGTTGCGGCTGCTCTGAACAACCTCAACAGGCAGTTCCAGCAACAGCAGGGCCAAGCGGTGCAAGAAGCAATGGGTGGCATAATGGGGAGCAATTTGCTGCTGAGGAACATGCTGCAGTACGGACCGGCAGCCGCAGCGGCCGCTGCCCAAGGCGGGGCCGCCGCAACGCCTGGGGGCACGGCATCGCAGTGGCCCACCACGCAGCACTTCAACGCGTAGCGAAGCGGCACCGCTGCACATGCTGGAACGGGATGACCCACCGACTGACAAAACGCACTTATAATTTACCACCCTTAGGGGCATTCCCCCCTTTGGTTTTTTACTTTCCTTTTCCCTTCTTTTTGCTCCACCGGTGATTTGCCCTCCCTTTTTAGCACAATGTTCGCTATTCACCTCTCTCCCCCATTTTCCTCTCTTTCTTGCCCTTTCATTCTTTTGTTTTCTATTTCTTCCTTTTTCCCATTTACTGCTTCTGTCCAACTTCCTCTCCCTTTCTTTTGTTTCTCATTTATCCATTTACAATCACTCAGCAGAGCCACTCACTATGTCAATTACCATCCCGGTTAATTAATATACAAAATAACGCTAATAATCAAAGTTCGTTGAATAAATTGTATTTATACGTGTCCAATCAGTGGGTTAAAATTAAATTTAAAATGCCTTTCCGTGTGCACTCCATAAATAATACAGTAAACTCACGAATAATCAGTGGAAAGGGCGTGTCCTTTTGTTTATGGGCTGAAGGTGACCAATTTCAATTCTATCGGAGTCCAGAAGTTATTTTAAAAAATTGGATTTTTCTCGACGGCGTCTATTGGCGCCGCCGGCAACCTCTTTTCTCTCCGGGAAAGTATTAATGTATTTTAGTTGAGAATGAATTCAAAACTCTTGAATTTAAAACAAAAGCTATTTTTTAAAATTGGAGTGACTTTGTGCTTATTGTTAGCCATAATCATTAAACTTTTACTTATAAACCAATACAAAAAGCATGTGTCAAAAGTTCCCACTGATTATCATCCATTGATAATTGATGCATAGGCATACAAATGGACGAAAGAAAAGAGACGAAATGGGGGGGGGGGGGGGGGGAACGAACGCCGCACAAACATTCGTCCGCCGGAAATTAAATCACTTTCACGCACATTCTCACAACTTTGTTTTGTCCACCCTGCGCTGTCCTCCGTTGGCTAACTCAGCAACATCCGCCCGTTTTTTTGTCCTGCACCGGCTGAGACGGACCAATGCGCACGGCGGACGCATTGCCACCGGCCTGTTGAAGAGGGCCCATGCGATTTTTGATTTCAGTGGCCATTGTGATGAACGCCTAAATTGGCTTTTTTTAAAGAGCCAACGATTTTTTAATGATAGTGCTCCAATACAAAGCTGAAAACCCCGGGATTTGCTCCATTTTTCCCCCGGCGACGCTATCGGCACTGCCGACCCATAATGATCTTCTTAAACAGCGAAATTTGGCCCAAATTTTAAATAGATTTGAAAACAGAAACAATTACTAATAATAAATAAGTAATTTCCCAAAAAGAAAGAGAATTGGCACAAATACAATTTATTTTTTCATAGACAAATTCTCACAATCATTGTTTTCATTGCAATTTGTTTACAGCTGTGCAACTCTTTGAAAAGGCTTTTTAACCTTAAAAACGGGCTGATTTTTGTTGGGGGGGGGGTTTAAAAAAATTTTCGGGTTTTTATTTATTACATAACATTCCTGCTCCAGTAAATTGTTTTTTTGGCATTGCCCGACAACGAATTTGAAAAATGGATCAAAGAACTTAAACTGTTGCACACCTCCCATTTTTGCGAGTGTGGGGGAAATGTGCTATAAACAGAAAAAAAAGAACACAACCGCTTTGGATATGTAATTCATGGGAGAATCACATGGTAAATAACCCACAATTGAATTTAAAAAATTAGTTATTAAGGAAGTGCTGACTGACCTGTTCAACATTAGTGGAGTTTTTGGCAGAAGTCTCAAGGAATGGAATGTTCAATTGGTCGGCATACTCCTGCAAAAGTGTAAAGCTTTTGTAGCAAATATAGAGAAAGGTTTTCGAGTGACAGTATCCGAGAGGACCATTAATTCTAAATAATTCAAAAGCCGAATAAGAGAGAAAGTAAGTTCAATTCAAAAGATTAAAACAAAACCCTCCGAAATTTTAAACCTTGGCAACATTCGTCTCTATCGCACGTTTGGTGGTCAAATCGCATTTATTCCCGACAAGAAGTTTATTCACACTCTCCGATGCGTATCGGTCGATTTCCTGGAGCCATTGCTTGACGTTGTTGAAGGAGTCCTGAGAATGAAGAACAAATAAAACAAGTATAAACACTGTGGACCTGGTCTGTAATGTCGTAAACAACAATGATTCCGTGTGCTCCGCGATAATAACTGGACGTAATCGTGCGGAAGCGTTCCTATTTTGTAAAAACAAATGGTCGTAAATATAACGGATTGGACAATAGAAAGTTTTTTTTCTTTTTTTTTGCTACGCGCTATATGGAACCAAAGGCCCACCTGTCCGGCGGTGTCCCACTAAAATAAATAATGAATGGTTAATGTATATGGGTCACTCACAATCTGAAGTTTAATCGTCTTCCCCTCAAGCTCAATGGTGCGAATTTTCTAAATGAATTTATTAGCACGATTTAATTATTATTTCGGATACGAAATCAACGCCGATGGTCGAAATGTACGACTCTGTGTAGGTGTCATCCGCAAACCTAAGCAACAGACACGACTTGCCAACACCAGAATCGCCGATCAACAGCAATTTGAAGAGATAGTCACTGGAGAAAGTGACAAATAAAGCAAAATGTATGATTTCTGAGTTACTCACTATTCAGGATTCATGGCAGCCATTCTTCAAATCAATCTTTAACGGCAATTAATAAGAGTTTTGCCAAGTTTTATAAAATCTGAAATGTCTGTATTGCGCATTAATAAAAAAAATATTAAGAAAATGCAAATAAAAAAGCTTTTTGCTTCGTGTCTTCTTTCACAACTCATCAATTCTTTTGCTTCTCTTTCGTCGCATTCGCATTATGCTGCACATCACACACAGCACAATGTTCTGTTCACATTTGTTCATTTGTCCGTGTCTCTGTCTCTCTGTCATTGCCTTTCTTTCCCTTCCTTTGCTTATGTCTTTGTCTCTATCCCCTTTTAACTTTCTCTAACTTTCTCATCGAACAGTAATTTTCGCTTTAATAACTAAATTTTATTTTACCTAATTGAAAATTTTGCTACCCCTATTTGTCTTTCTGACCGCCTAAAAATTGGGAAACAATTTTTTAGTCCAGTTATTTTCTTTAATGTTATTCATAGATTCAGTTTCTTTTTATTACAAATAAATGGGACGTCGTATCCGAGCTCAACGCAAAGGACGGGGTGGGATTTTCAAATCGCACAGCAAACATCGCAAGGGCCCGGCTAAATTGCGCCCAGTGGATTACTCCGAGCGTCATGGCTTCATCCGAGGCATTGTAAAAGACATAATCCACGATCCTGGCCGAGGGGCGCCATTGGCCATTGTACAATTCCGCGATCCATACAAATATCGGGTGAAGAAAGAGACGATGATTGCGGCGGAGGGATTGCACACTGGACAGTTTATTTACTGCGGCAAGAAAGGTTCGTTTCCACTTTTCGATTGATAATTATTTCCAATACTTTGGTTTGGCTCTATTCAAGTTTACGCGTCCAATCAGTTACCATCCTTAGTTTCTTAGGTGATAACGTTTTCTTACTCATATATTCTTGGTATCAATCGAAGCTTAAAGTCTACAGAAGTTTTTATATAGTAAAAATCTGAGAAAATACAACAGACAAATAGTTATTGAATATACGCAAAAAATGATGAATTTCGGGTTTCTCATTACATTTTTCTTAATGCAAGTATTGCGCTTATCATACATAGCCTAAGAAACTGAGGATAGTCACTGATTAGACGCGTAAGCTGGAATTGAGACTTTGTTTTATACTAGGGTCTGTCCAGTTTTAAATGTCCATAGTATTTTATGCGTCCAGCCATGCTTTTGATATTAACTCAACAATTTATATTTTTAGCACAAGTCCAAATTGGAAATGTTATGCCTATTGGAGAACTTCCGGAAGGTACGACCGTCTGCAATTTGGAGGAGAAGGCCGGTGACCGTGGACGTTTGGCAAGGACTTCAGGTTGTTATTGTGCACCTTCCCTTTTGTCCCTTATGTACATCCGAATGTTAATTTATTCATTATCTTTATCATAAAGGTAATTATG
Organism: Heterodera glycines; assembly: GCA_004148225.2. Lineage (NCBI taxonomy): Eukaryota > Metazoa > Nematoda > Chromadorea > Rhabditida > Heteroderidae > Heterodera > Heterodera glycines. The sequence continues at coordinate 6,012,153 of CP049705.1, read as the reverse complement.
CCATTATCGTCGCACATAACCCCGACACGAAGCGCACGCGAATTCGTCTTCCATCTGGTGCCAAGAAGGTCGTTCCATCCGCCAACCGTGCAATGATTGGTAGTTTTACTACAGAATATTATGTACCTGAGCTTGGGTTTTTGGCTCTAGTTGTCTAGGGATTTTGGTCAACGTCCACGAATCTATTTTGAAACCAATTCCGAATTCCCAATACTTCTTAAATATTGTTAGAGATTCGAATTCGTCGAATGTGTGTCCTCTTGGTTTTTATTTTCAAAAACATTGACTTTTCAAATGGTTCGTTTAAGGCATTGTTGCTGGCGGTGGTCGCACGGACAAACCGCTTTTGAAGGCAGGCCGAGCCTACCACAAATATAAGGTCAAACGCAACTGTTGGCCCAAAGTTCGTGGTGTGGCAATGAACCCGGTCGAACATCCTCACGGAGGAGGAAACCACCAGCACATCGGCCATCCGTCAACGGTCAAACGAGGAACGAGTGCAGGCCGAAAGGTCGGACTGATCGCC